>JAEUWJ010000678.1:0-342149 GCA_018524395.1 Podaxis carcinomalis
GCATCATCCACCACTACGACTACGTCTGCATCATCCACCACTACGACTACGTCTGTACCTCCCAGTGCTACGATCACATCTGTACCATCCAGCGCTATGACTACATCTACACGGCCCAACACTACGACTAAGGTTACATCATCAAAGATAACAAGCACAGTTGTTTCTTCTCAACAACCCAAACCAATTACCGCTACAAGGTACCCCGTTTCAATGGCACTCGATTATTGTACTTACGGACCCCTACCTTCATTATACCTTATAGCACCCCGACGGAATTACCAACCACATCCAGCCTCTCTTCAATTTCCACCACCACGCCGGGGCCAATCGCTCAATTACCCACTTCCCCTACCTTATCACCACCTAAAGATCCAACGTCTAGCCCTCCCAGCAAGCCCACACCTACCAAGACTCAAGAACAAGAGTCTTCCTTACCACCTTCCAGTTCTAGCTCGCCGCCACCACCTGAAGATCCAGCACATAACATACCTACTACCACAATCCAGGAATCAGGATCTCCTGTATCGCCTAATCCTAGCTCGACATCACCCAGCCGGACCCCAACTCCCCCCTCGGCTCCAACGTCTGGTAGTGATTCAGACAACACGAGTCCCCCTAACAACCCAACTCCTTCCTCGTGGCCAACACCAGCATCGGCTACCACTATCAAACAACCTTTTCAGTCTTCGGCAAGCTCATCTAGTGGGCCTGATGTCTCTCTCACACTCGGCCCGCCATCAATACCATCAGCCATTGTGGATCCTTCCACCCTTCAAGTTCCACCCTCGAATAACAACGGGTCACGACCGGACGACGGCAGGCCTGTCGCTGCACCCATTTCCACAACACTTGGTTCCAGCGTATCGACACCTAGTGTCGCTCAGGAGATAGACAATGCCAATTTCGTGCTCAACGCCACAACATTTAATGATTCGATACCACCGTAAGTTCATCTGTAGCCTGATTGGAATTTAACTCGATTTTTCCATCTCAAGTGTGGGCACGGCGCAGCCGGAACTCAATACCCAGACGGAAAGTCTAACCACTATCGGATCCGTGACGACAGTCTTCACCTCCGTCGGGGTGGAGAGTGTGACCACAACATCGGTCGAGCCGAATGGGGAGACTACAGTTATTACCTCACAAACAACGTTTACACGGCTGGTTACATCAACCTCTGCGATCGTGACAACCAAACCAACGACTGTGGCTCAGTAAGTTAATTTGGTTCTTCCATGCGTAATCTTGTTCAGAGCGGCCTGACACATTCTATGTAGTACAGAGGCTAAAGGTAAAACGGCGACAATTGTCGGGGGTGTGATCTCTGGTATTTTGGGCTTCCTCTTGATTCTCGTGGCAATCATCTGCTTCCTCCGCAGAAGGAAACGTGCAAGTAGGAATGGTGCCGATATGCGATATAACCCGATAGACCGGGCCACCTACCCGCAAGGATTAGAAGGGCAGATGGAAACCCATCAACTTCCTCCGATCAGAACGACTACTCCACTGACATGGTCGGTCCATCTATCACCCCCCTCCGAACCCCCAAACACGTCTGCCAATATTGATGTTGGCGATGCCAAGCCGATGCAGGGAGCAGAACCGACGTCCAATCCGTTCGAAGACGTCGTGCATCCCACTTCCACCACCAAACTGATCGACGTTGCTTCTGTCAAATCATCCACTAGCCTCCAGTCAGACGGTGGAAATCCTTTCGAGGATAATGCAAATCAGTATTGGTCAAGGGACTCGGGAGGCAGCTGCTTTGATGCCTCATATCCAGAATCGGAAATTTTACACATAGATGATAATCCTGATCGAGCTTCACCAACGACTGTGGCAGAGCAGGGTGCACGGAGAGACCACCTGTCTATGTCAAGTGATTGTCCCTATCCCGTGCTCGAGCCGGACACCCAGCAACCCACGCGGAATATGTCTATGAAAAGCGGGTTGTCTTATGCTACTCTCGATTCTGAGCGAGTGAAGCAGCTGCAAGGTCAGCTTTCGAGGGCGTCATCGACCTCTTCATTTTCTGGTGTTGTGCACGTAAGCATAATTTTGTCCTTTACTGATCTGATTCTGACGGTCTCATGTTCATAAGATGGGTTACGCTATCTAATGCCATACATTACTTTCTCGATGTCGACGATCTCATTGAGCTATGTTGTACTTTGGCCATGATTGTTGTCATCTGGCTCAGTTGTTATTTGATTCCTTCATAAATAAAACAGGGTAACCAGAGTCCACCTGCTGATGAACTGTTTTCAGCACAGAATTACTCCTATGGATCTGTCAAAATATTGATCGTCTCCTCGTATTCGTGCTACATAATTCGTCGCACTCCGAAGGTACTCAAGACTGATGATTCCCCCCTTTTCACTAAGTCCCATTCAATTTCCTTCTCTGATTGAACACGTTCTTTCACCCTTTCAACCTTCTCCCGAGAATTTATCTTCTTTCCTTTTCTTTAATGGCACCTCTAGAAACATCCCGTTTCGTTAACCAGGTGAGAAGGTTGACGATCGGTATAATTCGAGGCTCACACACTCTGAACTAGCTTGGGTCCCGTAACTGCCTAAGCTCGGGCACAGCACCAGAGTCGATTCCTATGTCAAAGCCCATCATTTGTCTCCATGAGGTAGAAAAGATGATAGTGGTTGAAGAAGAGACAGTGGAAGTGAAGGTTGGGTACGTCTCAGGCTTTCGTGCTCAAGCAAATGCCTGACACGAAGCTTGGTGAACAGCACCCAAGATCTCCCACTATATCCGGACAAATATTCATGGTCGGCCTACAGCCCGGTACCTGAAACTGAGGCTATAACTATATCCGTTTACGGTGCAATGCCAAATCCAACCACCAACCTCGCACCCTGTCCGACTCCTAATCTCCCGGCAGTGACCCAAACGACACAATCACAAGCTACCGTCATTCAAAGTCAGGGATACACAAACCCAGACACTAGTGAAAGTTGGAATTCCCATGATCAGTTGTAAGCTGCATGTTCCCCTCCCCTAACTATATCATCGAATTCTAATACATTTGTAGAGACCCAGCAATCACTGACCCTGGAGGCGTGAGGGGTCAAGCAAATACCAGCGTTGGTGATGCAGTCAAATTGTCCACTACGGAAGAAGTTACTACTACCTTCGCCACTGTTGGAGTTTACACCACAGAAGTAACCACGACATTGCCGAATGGCCAGACTTCCACCTTCCTCACGACTACGTCAGGCACTCATACAATCACGACAGTCGTTGGAATTCCTACCACGATCCGCGTTGTCAGGTTCGTTTGGTAGTAGGAGTGTATTTCGTTGTGTCTAACTTAAACTCAGCTCACACTCTGGGCCATCAGCCGGCATCATTGGAGGTGTCGTTGCGGCAACCGTTATTGTTATCCTGGCCCCAGTTGTGTTCTGCATCCTGAGGTGTAAATGCCGTCGTCGAAGCAGGAGCGTCACGGTTGCCTCAGGATTCGAACCCTCGACACTTTCCGAGTCTCATATACCTCGAGCATGGCGGGTAGCTAAGGCATCAGTCCTCCCTCGCCCTTTCCCCAGGCTTTTTTTGGTCTCTCGGAACAACCAAGAGATCAAGAGACTGGCAAGGGAACAACCACAGCCTCCCCTTTCACCGCCTCACGGCAATGATGATGGTACGAACCCTTTCCGAGATCCAGAAACCAACGGAAACGCACAAGACCAACAAGTCCAGGGTGCAAGGAATGCCTTAGACCGTGTTCAATTGTTGACGAGCCAACTCGAGGCTGAACTTCAGCAACTAAGTGACTTGGCCCGATCTGGGCAGTTGTCGGATGATGAACGCTCCCGACTGGAGGAAATTAGGCGCACTGCTGGCTTAACAATGCCATTTGACCAGAGATATGGTCGCATGTCTGCTGTCAGTCGTGGAACCAGCTTTTCAACGTCTCCTCCTTCCTACCACTCAGAATGTGCATAAATTTCTGTGGTGTAGTTTTGCTAGTTGTAAGCGTTTGACGTCAATTGCATCTCAACTAACAACTTGAGCATATGGGGTAGATAGAGGATTTATTTTCGAAGGTTCTGATGATATTTCATTTTTAGTGTTGTGAATGTGAATGTAATCTGCTTTGCAGATTACAATTACAGGCTGATGGACCCATGCTTTACAGGTGGGCTGTGGGGCTGTGGTACCTAATAGCCTAGCATGCATTTGCTTCAATGGACTTATCAGACTTGACAATTCATTTGTAGCACCCCTTTCTGGCCCCCTGTCCCCCCTGCTATCAACAATTGATGAAATGAGTAACCAAATCTAACAATTGAATGATCACCACTTGAGAAATAGTGAATATTGTGAAACAATACCTTGGTTGACAGAAGGGAGGTGGAACATAGCCTTGGGACGTTTGATTGTAGGTGGATTTGACTGATTTAGCAAAGAATTGGAGTATGAGGTCTGCTGTAGTAATAGTAGATGAGGAAGCAGAATCCAGTGAGTTTTGTATGTTACCACAGGAGGAATTATATACATAACAACAACAGTAGTGGGGTATAGGTGAAACACATAGGCTAAGGGTATAGAGCATTCTACATACAACATGTGCTTGACCAGAATATAGATTATGACCCAACCTAACAAGCAAGGAGTCATAAGAGCCCATGAAATGTTTCTACAATATGTAATCCTATGGAATAACATGAGGATATTGTTAAGGGCATGACAAGACAAGTAACAGAACTCTAAGTATGAGTCATGGGGCAATAAGAATAAAAACAAATCAAACTAATATATATCTAATTCCTCACTGTTGATGACAGACTTGAGGTTGCTGGTCTGTAATGAAGTCAGGAAAGAGTAGAGGAGATAGTGTTGGGTCTTTGTTAGCTGAGAGTCATAGCTTTCTCACCACTTTCTTCTACTCCTACACTGCCAGATAGGTGGTGGCTGGTTGTTTATTAGTACCAGTGAATTTTACATGCAATTTTCACTCTATCTACCTCCAGCCTCATTGCCTTATGTCTGAGAGACTCAAACATGACTTGGGTCTTGATCACCCACCAGACTTCTCCTCACCTTCCTTTCAGCCAGCAAAGGTAGCAATAGCTGGGACCCAGAACATCTCCAATGATAAAGCAGCCCAATTCCTATGCATAGCATGGAACTGGGGTCATAAAGTGAAGATGCAGCATTGGGCTGCTAAGCAGGCAGAACAGGAGGAAGGGCAGCAGGAAAACCTTGGTCAGGCACTGGACCAAGAAGGGGAATGACCTCATGGTCAATAGTGGTTGTGCTCACAGGGTCAAAAGAACCCACAATGCATTCATAGTGCTTTCAAAGCTCAATGTTGGATGACATTGTCTAGTGTCTCGTGGACCATGAATCAGAGGAACAGAGGAACCTACACTGTGTCACTCACCAATCCATAAGCACTCTGGAAGTGCAGGTAAAACGGAGACGATGGAAGTTGGACAGGCAGCTGCGACATGTTTGGCGTTGCGAGCTATTGCGCACTCTCGAGTGGGCCACAATACAGACACCCAACACGCGTCTTAGTAGTAATTACTTGTAGCGTGTAATAAATGCAGAGTTCCAACCAACCAACCCAACACTTCCCAACTTACATAAGCACAGTTGTGCCTGCTGTCTAGCACAGGGCTGGAGACTAAGTCAAGATGAGTTGAGCCAACACCCTGCAGTGTGCCCGGTACAGAAATGGACGAATCCTCGCAAATTATCGCGTCTCCTCTCGCGGACGTATCGCCTCTTGTCGATATCCTCTCTGGGCACTCCCCAGCATCCGATCTTCTTACCATCCCTAGCTCAAAGGGTTACCTATCCCACCTCGCTACCCTTCCTCTCACAGAATTGGTTCAGGAGCCGATTTCACTGCAGACCCAATCTCACCATCTGACGTCGAGTCTCACATCTTTCACCCATACCTCCTACCCGACTTTCATCTCCCTCCACAAAAACACGACCGCTCTCGCGTCGTCAATCGAGTCACTATCCTCTTCCCTCGATAATCTCTTAAACTCAAGCCTCCCCTCCCTCGAGGAAAGTACGAATGCATGGAAGAGTCGAACCGATGCCGTTCTACGGGAACGCAACAAGGCACGTGTCGTGCTGGAGCAACACGAGAAGATTAGGGATCTACTCGATATACCCGTACTTATCGATACCTGTGTGCGGAATGGATACTTTGGAGAGGCTTTATCTCTCGCATCTCATGTTTGCGCGTTGGCTCATAAAGTTGATGGCAAGCACAAGGACAAACTTCCACCTCCCGCCATATTGACTTCCGTACTCTCGGAGGTACAACACTCAATAACGCAGATGCATTTGTCGCTACTTTCAACACTATATGACCCTAACAGGAAGCTGCCCGCATTGTGGAGGGTCGTTAATTTTCTCCGGAAGATGGACGCGTTCGGGTCGGACTCTTCCGCTTCGCTTTTTGGCTCCCTCCCCAACTTCAAACACCCACCATCGTCTCCTACGGGTGTTTCCACGAGAAGAAGGTACCCGGAGCCTTCAAGCGAGGAGCAACTAGCACTGGCATTCCTCGTTGGCAGGGAGTCATGTCTAAAGACGATCTTCGAGGCAAGCGGACGCGATATCCAGCGACTGGTCAAACAAGTCACTACCAGTGAGGCGGACAACGAGGTCCAAGAAGGAAACAGTGCGAGTAAATCCCGAACGAAGGGGAAGTCAAGAGGGAAGACAAATGAACTTGATGAACGCGACAAGGAAGATCTCGCTAGGTATCTCAAGAAATACATCGATTCGTGGCGAGAAGGTGTCTACGACATTATAACCCAATACGCTACCATCTTCCTCGAACGCTCCTCGACACATCCTGAAACACGCGCTGACGATCATGATGAAGTTCTTCTCTCCCGCCTACACACCCTCCTTAGAACATACTCTACACGTGCCCTTTCCAGCCACCTCTTCGCCGTCTTGAAGCCCTCCCTTCCACTTCTCACACTCTCCCACCTCCCCTCCCTCCTCACACAGCTCAACTACTGTTCAACTGCATTCGCACGTCTCGGTCTCGACTTCCATTGTGTCCTCACGGCCGGTGGTGGGATCTTCTCTTCTGCAATCTTGTCAATCGTGAAACGCGATTTCGAAACCGCGACAGAAACCTGGATAGGAAGGATCGAAAAGGCTCGTGGAACGACAACTAAAAATGCTACTCGAGCCACTTCAGCATCTTCGAGTAGAGTCGTTGCAGGACCTGCCGAATTGCCGTCGAAATGGCTTGTACTACCCTCGCTGGCTACTTCGCCCCCACTCCCCCTTTCGTCGAAGCAAACATCTGGTGGCAGTGGTCCTCCACCACATATACCACCCCAAATCCTTGCATCTTATCCGCCACTTGCAGAACTGACGAACGCGGTATTGGGCGTATTGAACGGTCTACGACTTGTTGTTCCTCGGTATCCTAGTACTGTCAATGGCGACGCTGCTAACAACGCTACTGATGCGGCGAAGCAAACGGAAGGTGTTTATGAGCTCCTTGGAATGTTGAATGATATCATCCTCACGCGTGGCTCTGTTGGGTTGATGGATTATCTCCATCTCGCGGGAACATCACTGACACTTGGAGATGAGGAGAAAGCCAGAGTTAGGGAGAGGGAGGTGAAGGTGATTGTTGCTGTTGGGCGTGTGTTCTTTGACGTGTTTGCGATGTTCGTGAGGAGGGCTATGGTTGAGGGGGTATATGGTGTTAAGCTAGACGGGCTTAGTAAGAGTGCGCGTGAGGGTTGGGCGGTGAAGAGGAAGGAATTTGAGAGACTTGTTAAGGATCTGGGCGGGGAAGAAAGTGAGGAGGAGGAGGAGGAGGAGGAGGAGGAAGACGAAGAGGAAGACGAAAGTGATGAAGGAGACGATTAGGAAGCATCCCTTGATGTTCGAGCGCGCGTTGTTCGTCGTGGTTACGTTCGTTCCAAATATGAAGGATTGGCATTCAACACTGCACGCCGTGGCTCGTATTCAAAACTTTCCGAGGACACGATAGCATAGGTGCATGGTGCCAGGGGGTCTGAGCCCTGGTTCTCAACATCATCAACTCAGGGAAGATCTCACAACTGGAGTTGCCACGTAGAACTGGAATCAAGAAAGGGCAAACCAGGGCATCAGTAAATCATAGGAAGCTAGGTACATGTGAATGTCGTGTTGTGATACACCCAGGTATCAAAGTTTTCTCTCTATGGCCCTCTTGCAGCACCTTCATTCTGCTATCAACCAAGCGGCTTCCATCGTTTCATGATAACATGGCTCTGTGTTGTGGACGCAGGTTTACATGGAGAGGGAGGATGAGGAAGAACAAAAGCTTGAGTCCGTAAGTAATATTGGCTCGACCTCGAACAACCATTGATCATCACTAAAAGTTGAACAGTGGTCGGTGGGTGTTGCAAAAATAAACGTGCTGCGTGTACACAGCAATCAATATAACACGACAGTAATCGTGGGAGGTGCCATCCCCAGCATTTTAGACTGTGTTGTGATGAACATCTTGGTTCGTCCTCCATTGGTGCAGGAGCCGAGCCTCGGAAATGGAGTACACGAAATCGATCGATGACCTCAACGGTGGTGATCCGTTTGACCTGCCTGAAGTTGAGATCTTGGTAAAGGGTTCCATGCATGGCCTAAAAGGACAGGTAGAAGCACTCCCATCGAGGCACCTCCGCAGATCCATCAAGCCTCTCAATCTTTCCGACAAATAAATGCAGGCTTTGCCCCCATGTCCGAGTTAATGTTAAATCGGGGATCACCTACATATTCTTGACCCTTCCTGTTGAGCCCAGAGCACCTTTAATAGAGCAGAGGGAAGAAAGTGCGGTAGGTGAAACTGATAGATCATTGAATGCCACCCATCCCGCTACCTTCAGGGTTCTGCGGATCAATGTACGGGTCTTTCGTCCTGACACTATATTCCACGCGCGATTTGGCCGTATATCTAATGACTTTACGTAGGTGTGCTAGGAAGCACAGGCCTTGTTCCCTTCCCCCTCTCTAATTTTTTTCGCACCGGCAGAAGATATCTTCTCAGTTAATATATCGGTCAGTACACACGCCTGTCATTCCTAAGAACTGTACGAACATAATAATGATGCCCGCGTGGAAGCGGGGTTCGACTCAGAGACAATTTTTGCCCTGAGCAGCTTGCTAACAGGTAAAGGGCCCGTATTGATCCATGGGTTCTTTCGAAGAACGGGCTACATTCCTGATGCTTGATGTCTATGTCCAATTTTAGTCGACGTCATATTTTGTCCGACATGTATGGACCAAGTCTGTCCATTATTTGTGCTAGACGACCTCGACGGCCCGAATTAGTCCCTTTTCTACCAATGTTGGGCTGAGTTAGCCCCAGAAGTCCTGCCCTCGGCCTAACCCTTTTAACGCAATTGCATCAATCCGTAACATCATATACATGTTTATCTTAGGCACGAAAGTCGACTACCAATCAAGTTCGCTGCCTGGAAAGATCTCCCACCCGAAAGAAAGCCTGGCCATTGCTGTACATTACTATTTCCAAGTTGAGTAAACAACCTATTTTTGTATTGGACTCAGGGGTCAAAAATAATGCACGGACATTAGGGCTGGGTTAGAATCAGAATCGACCGAGTCATTAACATGACGTTCACCGGCGTCATGTGAGATGGTTTTCAGTGTTAAAAACAGTGAAAAATATATTACATAAGTTTTCTTTTACTAAGGGATGTAGGCGACCATTTCGAAGAGAAAAGGCACGATCAAGTTGGTAATGTGAGGTATGAAACCCATTACTGGAGGTAGTCATCCATATCTCAGTCATCGGGATGGCTACTAGTGGCTTCGAAGTCAGTGAAGGAGCATCAACTATTCCCTCCCCCGTCAAACCCTCACCCCCCGGTAGATGGTGAATCAAAGCTTTGTATCAAGCCTGACAAATCGGCAGCATTAAACTTGGTGTTGCAACGAGTGATGAGTTGGATGTCGTCATTGCCGAACAGAAAACATCGATAATGTTATCAAGGTACAAAGAATATTCACGACAGGGATGAGTAGACACGAAACTTTTCTGAGGGCAGCCAAAACTCGTGCTGAATTTCACAATATTCACATACCCTGATCGACCCCCATGTTTGGAATATGTTAAACACATGTTATGAATTTGAAATATGTTTTCAACAAAAGAGTTTTTAACCCAGCCCTCAACGTCATAGGGATGGCGATGTTGGATTGGCAGACTCAGGGGTACGTTTCACTGTGATTTAGCGTTTTAACATGTTTTAATCGTAGATTGAGGTAACTGCTGGTAACCGGCGCATCAAACAGCCGGTCGGAGCACTGTCTAACGGAGCTGTGCTTGCACGGGGTGTCATCTGGTGCTATTGTCTGTTGTCATCCCCATGTTATATCTTTGTACCTGAAGCATGAGAGTCGGAGCGGTACCGAGTGTCGGAGGATTAAGATTGGAAATATTCGGGGGCAGAGTCGAGTTGATACTGGGTTGGGAGAAGAGGAATGATGCGCCACTTGGGTCGCCGAATAAAACGCGTTTAATGCTTAGCAAACGTATGTATTGGATCTAGATGTGAGGTGCAATAATTAGTACAGTATGTACAAAACAAAATTACAAGCGAAGAGCGAAGATAAGGGTAATAAATACTACGAAATGAATTGCAATATACAAATTAATGCGGATGTGAATTTAAATGGCGGAGGAAGCAGGGAGCTGACGTCTATGGGGATAGATACATAATGCAATGGAGCTGGGTTGATATGTGATGAGAGTTATGGCGGTGACGTTGAGAAAACGAGGAGATATTGGTGAATGCAGGAGAACAGGGGCCGCAATGGAGAAAAGGACCTCAAACCCTCTCAAAGCTGGATTTCTATCGGCGGTAACCGTGAGCGAAAAGCTTGATCATGAAAGAGATAGGAGACGTACAATCAAAGCTTTATATTCACTTAGCCTTTCGACAACTTTCAGCTCAACGCCACGAATGGCACATGCCATTTTCAACGAGCCCCAAAGTCTTAACTTCTTTCTCACATCCTCCTCCCAAAGATACACCACAAGCGACTTTAGCGTTTCCTTGCTCCTCACAAACTCGATCACAGGCGAGAGCACCGTATTCCTGTCCACGCAGAGATACATTTCCTCTACAGGGGTTGGCTGCGTCTCGCCAAGGAAATGCTTAAACACCGCCGAGGACACATGAGGTGTACGAAATGCGATAGAGCGTAGATTGGTACACCTTTGGAAGTGCTTGAGCTCCGATGGAGTTGCACAAGTAGGTAAAATTAGTGATTGAAGTAAGGGCCCATGAGTCGCTGTGAGATGGTCCAACAACCCAATTGACGCGTCCGAGTCGGATGAGCGTTCAAGATCGAGCGCTATTAATGTATCTTTGGATTTGGCAAGGAGCCATCGGAGGAAGTCGACCGAAGGGGATTGCTGGAAGTTGATGCGGAGGTGTGTCAAAACTGGGACAGGGTTCGAGAGGATGGTTGCAGGGACATAAGGAGGAGTGCCTGCAATTGATAAGAACTTGACGAAGGGTAGAGACGGGAGGAGAGAATGAAGGGGGAGTGTATTTGTGGACCAGTTGCTGAGGTGGAAGGAGGTGATCGGGGACTTGTTCAGCGCTTCGGCGACGGAGAGGCTCAGCTCGGGGCGCCGGAGCTTCGGAGCGCCGAAACCGGACCGAGAGCTGTTGATGAGGTCGTGGCTTGTGCTGTTCTCATCGCGGTGTTCATCGTTCCCCGAGTCGCTATTGTCATTGCCGAAGACTGAAAGACTGATGCTGTTGAGTCTGGGACAGAGTTCGACTGCCGCGGCTAGGTGGTATTGACGAAGCCCATGGGGATGGTTGTGGTCAAGAATGACACGAAGAGTGCGGACCGCGTTCGCCAACGACGGTTGGTGGAGGGCATCGCGGAATGAGCGGAAGTCATGCTCAGAGGCGAGGACGACGTTGGTGAAGAGAAGACGCTGCGCTGGTCTGGACCACACACGGCAGACGAGACTGCATGACCGCAAGAGATGACGGTCTGGTTCACTGTTGGTGGTGAGATAATCAGCCTCGAGGATGGTGTTCACGAGCTCGAGAGGTAAGGCACTAGCGAGGGACATGAGGAGTGAAGGGGGAGGGGGAGGGACATTGAACCGAAGCAGCTGTGGATTTATATATATATATTTATATGAGCAAGTGAGGAAGGAGTCAGTTGGATGAAACAGGCTGAGGCGTGGCCAATCAAATGGTTAAGATGGACGGGTGGACTCGAAATGCAGGCGGCCACCTACTTATTCCATTCCTAGTTTGCTTCACAATTGTTTCCTCGGACATCCACCCTTTCGGTCCTTCTCTTCTCATAACTGTGTTTGTATGACAGCCCTCCCAGTTCGTTGCAACCCCCGAGCTTAGCTTGAAGTATCCCCTCGCGGCAGTCAACCGCCACATCCAATTTACCACCGCGATTCTTAGCTAAAAGTCTATCATCTTGCCTCACGCTCTCTCTTTCCTCCCCCCAGACCTTCCACTTTCTGCCATCCTCCTGCCTGTTGCGTCGAAGGTTATCTGTACTTCCACTACTCTAGAACTCCAACGTAATCTTACGAGATCCCACGATCGGACGCGGCATACTGTCAATTCGGCTCTTTGTCCCCTACTACTTCATTGCCTTGCTATAGCCGATGTTGAAATCCATGCTCCGTGACTCGGCTTTGGGAGCATTGGCGCGTGTCCATGAGTCAAATGTCCAAGTTTATTTATTTTCCTTTTGTTTTATTGTCTTTTGTCCCCTCCCTTTCCGGTGCCTTTTCCGTATGATGCAACACCTCCATTCTCGGCGAAATCTACACCATCCATTCAATCCAACACCCATCAACTGATAGATCTTCTCACAATTGTGGTGCGCGACTAAACCCACTGACCGGTATTCATTTCCGTCCACGAACAACTGGTTAGATGACAGATACACTTTTCATTTGTCATGATGCATTCTACAGGGATACGTATCACATAAGAGTGTGTCAAACCCGAATGTTCCACGAATTGGCGATGATGGAGAGTCATAATACTGTTTAATCAATGATGCGTGCATGGCGTCGACTTGTCGCTTCGGCTGGACACGAAGAAGTCATTTCGGGGCGTTGCAACAGCGTGTGTTCGAAGCACATCAGGCTGGGTGACCATTGTCTTACGTGACGATGCATGGAATTGCGCAAAGTTCGGGGGGTATTCCTGGAACCATTTGCTGAGAAGAAAATGTTATTTTTGGAAATCCCAAGGATAGCGGCGTCAATCATACTGCACAGGTTATGTGTAGCTAAGCGGAGTACATGAACATTCGCTATGCAATTGTTACTGATAGTTGCTAGCCGTCTTTGCTCCCTACACTAACGAGTGAGCTGGGGCCTCTCTTGAGTTGGTGACGATATATTTTTTTCCGAATGGATATGAGTAACCATATCGTTTTTTTGTCTTCCGTCTTGTTCGCTTTGAAGACCCTGACTGACCAAAACGAATGGTGGAGCTAGACAAAGCTACGTTGATCAATACAACGAAACCTTCGCAACTGTATACGTGACCGACAATTGCCAGCGGTAAGCAACGCTAGGTACCGAATGTTTCAATACACTTACGAACCCCCCTAGCCTAAGCATCACCACGGTCTTTTTGTTCTCGACGCATTTGGACGGGAAAGACACAATTGCATTATGTTCGGTTTTCAACATCTTGTAGGGAATGTGGCATGCCTGAAGCATGCCGAAAACGAAAACAAAAAGCCCATCTCGAACCCATGTCTCCGCTACTTGCCTCATGTGGCATACAGCCCAAAGGTTGGGACGCGAATTTACCCACAGGTGAGTGACACCCATCCTCGAAAGGAGTCGAAGGGACGGATACTGTAGAACATAGAATCGGGGTGGCTTCTCCAATAGAGTGCGTGGAAAGTATCCCCAGTTTTTAGGTAATAATAAACGCAGCCATGATTGCAACACCATACAGCAGCAGGTGCTGCCAGGTCCAATATGACCATGAATCAATATCAGTCATTGACTATGGGAACACAATCATCTCGGGTTTCTCGATAGAAAGCAGATGCAAGGGCACTTGAGCTAAGGAGGGGTAGTGGGAATAAAGGCGCAGTCTTGAAGATGCCCTTCGGTAAACTCGAAAGTACGAGAAGTCGAAGAAGAGGCGGAGATTGAGCCCACCCATGGGAACTTGGGGTGCTTCCTTGATGCGTGTTCATCGACTTTGCCAGGCCGGAAGGACAAAACGCGGGGACAGAACTACCAGAACATGGCCCCTAAGTGTTCACGCCCCTTCTGGAACGTGGTGCGTTCGGAAGTTCCAGACTTGAAGGAAGGCAATTGCAGGGCGGATCTTATTAGCCCACCTTGACTGGCTGAATAATGATATGGCGCTTTCCCGTTTCTGTTCCACAAACGGCGGAATGGGCGTTCCGTGCAAGTGCAAGTGTAGTGGGCGAGACTGGGCGGTGTGTGTTATACAATGGCTGTTGAATCGACAACGCCAAATACTAGCAAATAGTCTTCCACTCTCCACACAACACAGGTCAGCCGCCCAAGAGCCACAACTTGTCACACCTGTGCCATACTGCCAAGGCCATTGGCCTTCCACAGACCCCACGCATAGTTTCTTGGATATCATACCGACAGCTCCCGCTGCGCCCAAAGTCTAATCCTACATTGTCAACTTGGCGGAGATGGCTTCCTCCTCAACCACGAATGTTAATGACAAACCCAACACACTCTCCACCGTCGTTTCCAACCTCGTCCGTGCCTCTATGGGTACCTCTCTATCACCTACTGTAACGGACGAAGACCTCGATAGACACGTAGCGGAGCTCATACTCAAGGAAGCAAAGAAGAAAGCCGAGCGTTATAGTCAGCAAGGCATCAGAGCTTACATTGCAAGTAACCTGTACGTACTGCATTTATTGTTTCCTCATTCGGCTGCAGGCTGACTTATTCGCCAGACAGGACCCGAATGCTCCAAGGACGAACAAGCGTTTCTTGACATCCATAATCAGGAGCACAGATGACCATAACAAGGCAATATTGAAAGCACAAGCTGAAGCTGCGGAAGAAATCAAACGTGCCAGGCGCGAACAAGAGAAGAGAGAACGTAGAGCTCGAGCGGAAGAAGCTGTCCGCGCACGGATTTCGGGAGAGAAATCCAAACATTCATACTCCTCGCGTTCATATTCCTCATCACGACGTTCTTGGAGGGAAGAACGGGAGGGTGAGAGGGAGGAGGGCTGGGACCGATGGAATGGACGGACTGCAGATCGAGAGAAGGAGAGAAGGAAGCGGAAGATCAGAAGCTGGGAGACCTGGGATTTTGAGTATGATTCGGAAAGTGAGTGCGAGGAAGATAGGGCGAGGAGAAAGAGGAGGGAAAAGGACAAGGACAAGGGGAAGGAACGAGAGAGAAGTCGGAGTAGAGAGAGGGAAGACAAGGATCGAAGGCGAAGTAGAAGGAAGCACGATGATGTTAATGACGAGGATCGACGAAGAAGGCAAACGAGGGATAGGAGTACCTCTCCAAGGCGCCGGAGGGAAGACGTTAAGGACAGGGTTAGACGAAAAAGGTCGACATCCCGCCACAAGCATCCCCGATCTCGTTCTCCCAGGCCACCATCCGACGAGAAACAACTCAAATATGCCTTGGACGACTTAAGAGAAGACGAGGCCGGAGAGGACCATGCGGAGGACCATAACCGACGCTATAAATCACCACCCAAGGCAAAAGAGGATAGTACTAGTGCACCATCTTCTCATACATCTACACATCGCGACCGGAAACGGGACCACAGTCGCAGCCCTAGCCAAACCAGGAGTCATCGCGCGCGTAGCACTAGCTCCTCGCGTCCATTCCACCATCCTGAATCTAAACGATCCAAACCATCTTCTCGCAGCTCCTCTCATACCCGGAGCATGTCCCTCTCCTCCCGCTCCTCACCCTCCCCTGGCCCTTCTCCGCCTCCCAATCTTCCGTCCAAGATGGACAAATACTTTGACGAGAACTATGACCCACGGTTGGACGTGGCACCTCTCAGTACGGTGCCGAATGTACCCGCCACCGGTCTTGTCAATGACGCCGAATTTGAGGGGTGGGACGCTATGCTTGAGTTAATCAAGCTACGGAAGCAGGATAAAGAAGAGAGGAGGAGGTTAGAGCGGTTAGGGTTAGTGGATAAGAAGGATAAAAAAGGGAAGGGGAAGGAGAAAAGGGTTGACATTGGGAATACGAGTGTAGGCGGCGCCAGTGGTGAAAATCTTTTGGGTATTGAGTACAAGAAACGTGGAACGGTCAGAGAGTGGGACTTGGGCAAGGAAGGCGTGGATCTGTCGTTTTAGATTTCAACCTGCATGCATTGTGTATCGTATGGACCTGGGACTGATTAATACTACATAGATCTATCAGTATACCTAGAGGTCGGCTGTCAGCCGAAGTGCATCCCAATCGCGCAACAGGATGAAGCACGTACCTTCTACTTGTCCTGATCTGTTCGAAACTCAGTGGGCAGTAAATGCTCTTAGATGAGCTTGGCGGCATGCCTGAAAAGACGTTGATTAGGGAGGAGGCAGAGGTTCGGTTGAAGGACTTACCTTGACACAAACTAAGGCAACGGCGGAAGCAGGAACAGCGCCGCCCGTGCAACGGGGTTAGCGGTGAATGCTTTTTTCAGGCTCAGCTACTGGTGTATCCTGCAGGAATTAAACCAACGGTTTTACAAGCTCTAACGCGATAGAAGAATAATTATCTCCAAGGATACGATGTGTGAAAAGTAACGTACTCTAGTCCCAGGAAGATACTTCCCATGGAAGTCCAATCGAGCTCTGTGCTCTTTGACTCTCTCTCTAAATCGGAGATTGCATGGCCAAGGACGTGTGGAAAGAATAGCATATCTCAGCCGCAGCAGTTCAGTAGCTACATGCCTTGTTGTTGCTATTGAGCGGCCATGCTACGAGTTCCTGGCCTTCGAACTCGGATGCAATTGGTTTTCGTTGTGTCGCATTCATAAGTCGTATCCTTTCCCTCGCCTGTTCACAGTGGCGTATGTGATACAACTCAATCTCGTGGTTACTACGGCTTTATAACGACTGTAGTTCCTGGGAGTTTCCGGATACCAATAACGAGTATTCACTCGGTGTAGCAAGGGAGAACTGCCTCCCTTGGCGGAATAGTGGCGCAGTTCCCTCGGTCTGTTGAAGAGAATTTAAGGTAATGAACGATGTGACCCTGGTAACAGACTCGATCTTGGTGCGGGTTTCCTTTCTCAGTTCCCATCCGTGTTCCTGATATTGGGCCCAGGAAGGCCGCAGCACTGAGGATCTGGCAAGGGCTATCAGCAGGCAATGAAGGGCCGCATAGTGTTCACTACTCACACGAGAATGCTACGACGATACCAGCTTGGTATAGCTAAATAGATCCGCTCATACTTGTAAGGCACGGAAGATGCGTTTTTCTGGGTAACAACGGGTCGACACATGGGCACGGGCTGGAACCCTTTGGTGATACGAACCAGCTCTATCAGAGCTCCAGGAGCAAGATGGTTCAAAGAGTTCAGAGCAACGTAAGTCAGTACAACTGTCAAAGATTTGAAAAGGCTAAGTAAGGGAGCCTCAAGTAAACATCCAAAGGTGATCCCATGATACTGGCTACATCTGACCAAAGCCTTTGGTCCCATGACGTTTTCCGCTGCGTGCATTCATGTCGGCCAGGAATGTCGATGAAGATGTTTGGAGTCAATTGAGTCCAGAGTCGATAATCGGGCACTTTGAGTTTCTAAGGGTGCTCTGTTGAGGATGAGAGGACCGTTAGTCCTTCCGACTTACTCACCACACCTCCGGCTACATCATCACGTCTTCAATGTAAGGGAAGAACCGAATACTATATAATAGTAGGCAGTGGCAGGTCTAGTCACTGAAGCGTATGTTCTAGACCGCCGCGGCTGCCGGCTCCTAGAATGCGGCAGAGCTCTGACATGGTACTGTCTGGTTCGATAAGGTCTATAGTCAAGGACCAACTCTGCGTGCAGGAGGGGAAAGATATTTTGGACGAAGAGAACTTATAGGTGATTAATTTCATCGGATGAAGTCCTACATGTCTACGAAGTTGTGTGCTTGTGTGAGACGCATCCAATGGGGTTATTCTGGTTTGGCAAAAAAGTCATTTTGGGGTTGCAACGGCTGTTGGAACTTGTAGTAGGACGATATGAACTTGTTCATAGCTCCTGGAAACACAAATAGATTTCCTACTAAATCGACATCATAATGGTACCACTCTGCGCCGACATTCTAGTAAGCTGTTGAAATGTGCAAGACTATACGAATATCTAAGTATCCCAATAATACCATCAATAACCGCTTAAGCACATGTAAAAGCCCGAAAGTTCACTAAGAAAGGTTGCGCAAACGGAAGTTCTCGACTGTATAATCTGAATCGTAGGATACGCTCGTAAAGGGATGGATTGAAAGGTTATGGACGGGAAGTGTAAGTTTGGTAGAGCCTATTATACAAGTTTATTTATATGCTTTAAAATTTATATGCCGTCGTACGTGCAGGCTTATGATATTGATCACCGTCCTTTCCTGCATATCGGGCAGTTCAGTACCCTTCAATGGGGAAGGTGAAGCTATAAACGAAGAGGGTGAAAATTGGCTATTCTTTTTGAACGCCGTGGTACTGTTTAAGTGAAGTCCCCGTATAGCTCTTGTATTTCTGCTTGAATCAGGCCGCCTGCTGCATTAGATTCTTATTTCCCGTCATAAAGGAGCATGGCGTGTTCATAAGAGGAGATAATATTGTGCGGGTGGGTTTATGGCCAGTGCCAGGCATGGCCACACACTGACGAAGGCACAGGCGAGCGACGAGACTTGGTTTTATATAACGTCTGTACAATGGCTCCTGAATTTCATTATCCATGTACTGGGCATGGGCGCGACGTCTCCTGCTCTTACCGGAAACGTAATAATAAGGATAGGCGTGTGAGTTGGATCTAAGTGTGAAGGAGAGACGAAGATTTACAGCCCCATAAACATTGCCAGCGACAGGACAACGAGTTTTTGTGGATCTCGCTGATGATAGTTCCCAACCCTCTGCTTGAACCCTTAAGTGAGCGTATCATACCTTTGGATTCCCAACATCAAGCTGCCTTGCCTCGTGTGACTCTTTCCTGCATGACAGCCTAAGGCGCTGAAATTGATTGATCTCGCGCAGTTGAGGAACGAGTCTTTGATCAAACGCTTGGTGAATTTCTTGCTTTCTCAGCATTCCACGCTCTGGGGCTGGTCAGTGGTCGCACTGGTCGGGAGTCTGCATCAAATTTTAGCTTGTCACTGATGACAAAGCAGGGTCAGATACGCGTCCCGCACGTGCAGCGAAATAATACATCATACTTCTCTATCCTCTATCCTCTACCCATGGTTTCAATGAATGAAATCGTACAAATTCTCTCTGCTACCCTCAATCCCGATACAAACACTCGCGTTGCGGCGGAACTGAAACTTGCACAATCATTCGAAGACATCAGTATTTATCTTTCTGCGTTGGCACCCTGCTGCAAAAGCTAACGCGTGATAAGATACTGGGCTGGCGTTGGCACAGATTATTCTTGCTCAAGATGCGGATGTTTCCCTGAGACAGATATGTAATCTCACTCCGGTCCTCAACCGACGCGTTTTAGCTTACCAATGACACCGACACTCCGCCAGCATTGCTCTACGAAAGTACGTGAAGGAGAGATGGTCACCATACTTCCCTGGCTTTCGAGGCTCTGCTCCACCCCCGGAAGTGAGTGCACTGAGTGCAAATTACCTTTTGATTCTCACTTCAGTATGCAGATCAAGACTCAAATTCGCCAAGCTGTCTTCCGGGGGCTATCTGACCCCAATCGTCGCATTCGATCCTTATCTGTTCGTTCGGATACTAGCCATTCTAGCCGAAAGGTATTGATTAACGTGTGCTATACAAACAGGCCCACATACTGTCCTCTGTAGCCAACTGCGATTGGCCTGATGAGTATCCGGATCTCCTTACTGCACTCATAGAGTTACTTTCGTCTGGTTCCTCGGATGCGATTCATGGCGCAATGCAAGTTTTCACCGAGTTCATCAAAGCAGACCTTACGGAAGACCAAATCCTGCCTGTCCTTCGCCAACTTCTTCCTGTTCTACTCAATATTCTTGGAGCAACCGAAGTACGTGGTCGCAGGGCTTTGCGGATGGGAAGTCGCTCAATTTTTTATTAAAAGGTGCATTCACCCCTGACAAGGGCTCGTACAATATCCGTTTTCCGTCAATGCGTGACCGCGCTCTTCATGGTAAAGGATCAGCATCCACAAGCTGTCAAGGAAGCGACTGGAACCGTCCTGCCCGTCTGGCTGGAGGCCTTCAAGGTCCTTTTGGCTATCGACCCCGTTTCTGATGTTTCCAACGGCCAAAATTGGGATGGCCTCGCAGTCCGGATCCAGATATTCAAAGTGAGGAGTTTCCCGCTAGCCATCTTTGCTTTCACCTTATTGTGTGCAGACACTGTCAACAATACACACATCGTTCTCTAAAGCCATTACTCAGCCCTTTTTGATGGAGTTCTTGGCAGCCTCTGTTCACCACTTGCATGCACTATACCCTACATTCGCCCACTATTATCTTTCAGATGAAATCGTTCCCAAGACTTCCGAAGACGATACCATTGACCTGGCTCAGCTTATCTGTCCCATTTTGGATTTTATTTCCGCGGTGACACGACATGGCAAATCAAAGGAATGGCTTGAATCTAGCCTAGAAGCACTTGTGTCCGCGATCTTCGATTATGCCCAGATCACTCATGAAGATGTACGTAACATTGTTTTCTTGACGCCTTTTCCACTGAAGGAAGTGCATAGGAAGAGACGTGGGCAAACAATGCAAATGCGTTTGTAGCGCAGGAAGATGATGAAACACAGGCATATAGCATTAGAGTCGCCGGTTTTGATTTGTTGAATGTGAGCTTTCTGAGTACGAGTTCCTTGGTCTCCTACTCAATAGGAGCGAATAGGTTTTGATTGAAAGGTTACCTGCGCAAACCACTCGTGCCTTTTCGTCTGCAGTTCATCGGATTATCCAATCTTCTCAGCAGGCTCGTGATGGAGGTAACGAAGACTGGTATGTTGGATCAGGCTCTTGCCTTTGTGTGTTCCCTCACCGATCGGACCATCAGGTGGAGACCTCTCGAGGCTGCCTTGGCTGCAATCGGGTCGCAAGCGGAACCCGTTCTTGATTGTGTCCAAGACGAACAAGACTCTGGAAGAGAGAAGCCGATCGATATTGAGTCTCTCTTAATGACTGTTATCCCTTCTATCCTTGGCCTTCCTCGTGAGTTGCTCGAATCTGGTTCAGAATCTTAGTGATTGTTGACGCTGCTGTAGAGCAACCCTTCCTGCAAGGCCGTGGATTTGTGTTCGCAAGCCAGTTCTCTTCACTGCTTCCCTTACAATCATCGGGCCAATATTTAGAAGCCGCTCTTCACGTCATGGAGTCAAACGAGGCAGGCGTACCGGTCAAAATTTCTGCTATTAAGGCGGTGCATAAGTTTGTTGCCTCCATTTTCTTCCTGATTGCCTCTCTGAAGGGGAAGTAGCTTCTTCCAGGGTGGTGACGATGCTGCGCTTGCACCTTTTGCCCCCCAGATCGCGAAGGATCTCGGGCCGTTCCTGCCTGTTGCATCAGAAGACACGCTTAGCCTCGTCCTTGGGACATTATCAGTTGTCGTTGAGGTTGATAAGGGAAGCTGGATTACACCCGACCTTGCTGCTTCATTGATCCAAGCAGTTCTGCAAGTCTGGCATAAAAACAACAAAGGTATGTTATATTGATGGCACCTTGAAATCTGTATATTCCGACTAATTGTTCAGATCCTATCTTTATTTCGATCCTGACCGATATCCTGACTACCCTTGCTAGCGCTTCGCCGCCTGGAGTTTATGAGGCAGTAGTGAAGAGCTCGCTCCCTCCGCTGAGCAACGCCATTGCTACCGCCAAGAAGGATGAATCATGGATCGCTAGTTCTGCAATCGACCTAGTCACCAGCCTCGTTCGGGGTGCCCCTGAATCTGGTTTGGGTGAGGGCTTCTTCTCCCTCCTTGCACCATCCTTGTTTGCATGCCTTGGAGAGGCAGAAGATAGGGATGTCATTCAAGTACGCTAACCCCTCCATTATACGGAAGTAAAGTTACTGATTCCTCAGTGCAGAACGGCATTGAATGCCTTACACTTGTTATCCGGAAGGATTGTGATCAGTTGGTCTCGTGGACAGACTCTGAAGGTCGTAACGGTTTGGACTATGTTCTGAAGCTTGTGGCGAAGTTGCTCGAGAGTCAGGATGAGGCAGGAGGGCTGGTGATCGGTGACCTTATTATCCACTTGTTCCGCAGAGCGGGCGAGGCTATCCTTCCCGTTCTTCCTCAACTCCTTCAGGCGATGGTAGCTCGGATGAGGACAGCCAAGACCGCTACTTTCCTTCAGGTTGGTTACCTAATTTGATGATGGATGGATGACCTTGCTGAAGGTCCCTCTACAGAGCCTCGTTTGCCCCTTCGCATTCCTGATCAACAACCAGCGGGATACCATTCTCGACCTTCTAGAGTCTACTAATATCGAAGGACGCTCGGGTCTAGATATCCTCATCCAAACGTGGTGCGAGAATGCGGAGACATTCCAGGGATTCTGGCCGTCGAGAATCAGCACGTTGGGTCTCACACAGCTGCTGACCTCGGAGAGACCGTCCCTTCAAAACCTCACCGTTAAAGGTGAACTTATCGTCAAGCCAGAGACAAAGAATGGTATGTCCAGTCTTCTATTCTTTTTCGGTAGACGCTCACAGATAAGCTTCAGTCATCATGACCCGATCCAGGACTAAGAAAAGTGAGCAATGTCTTTCTCAAGATTGCGATTATCGATCTCCTGACTCAGCTGTTGCAGCCCCGCATGAATTTACTTCGATACCCTTCCACGTCAAGGCGCTCAAAATTATTATTCGTGACCTCCAATCTGGCGGCGAATCAGCAACCATTGCTGCCCAGGACATGAGCTTCGAGGTGGATTCTGACGATGGGGTACGATTATGTTGAGTGTCGTGAGGCCTTCAACTTATAATTTCGCTTAGGACGAAGAATGGACGGAGGAGGAGAGACAAAATCAAGGTTTCAAGGAAGACGAGTTCGCATTCCTATCAGAGATGCTCGGTCCTAAAGGAGTGGCATTTGACAATGATGAAATTCTTGACGACAACGATGACGAGGACCTGAAGAATGATCCTATTTCACAGATGGACATGCAGGTGAGCGTCCTACTCACGGTTGGATATAAACGAATATTAATCTTCTTGCATAGGCTCACTTGGTCAACTTCTTCCGAGACTGCGCTGCACGAAACGTTGCCAACTTCAACCAGATCGCGGACCAACTCTCTGCGGAGGAGTTGCTCGTCCTTCGCCGTGCCATTGGAAGCCAGTGAAGTGTCAAATGCTTACGACAATGTTGTTTACTAGACGGCTCAAAAATCCTGTGTATTTTCATAGATGGGGTCCAAATAAATGTGGAATAACTAGAATGATTGGATGGTCGGCCGTGGGAAATTGATGAGGATTTTCGAGCATCGAATCTGCAATGCATAGTACACCGCATAATCCCTTTGCTGACCTAGACAGTTCTTAGTCCTGCCAACATGGCGCCGACAAAAAAAGGGACTCCTCCCTCCAAAAGTCGATCCTCTGTATCTCTCGCCAGAGTCAAAGGCGAAAACTTCTACCGCAATGCAAAACAAGTCAGTCGACTGAATATGTTGAAGGGTGGGAAGGCTGTGAGGGATAAGGATGGAAAGATTATACAAGCCGCTGCGTTTCAGAAGGGAGAGGATGAGACAAAACCTGGAAGAGTGCAGCCTGATCGGAGGTGGTTCGGTACGTTTGTTGCTACTATCACTAGTATCCTGTCACTAAAACTCCGAGTGCTTTGTGGATAGGTAATACGAGAGTCATTTCACAGACTGCTCTTGACCATTTCCGCACGAGTCTCGCTGCGAAGAAGGATGATCCTTACTCTGTCCTTTTACGACGAAATAAACTACCTATGGCCCTTCTCGACGATGCTGCAAATCCCAATTTGAGGAAGGTTTGTGGGCTGAAGAGGTTTGTCGTTTCAATATTATTGACCATGTTGGTCTAGCGTGCACATATAGTGGAAACCGAACCATTCTCGGAGACATTTGGACCAAAAGCCCAGAGGAAGAGGCCAAGACTTGACGTCGGATCGTTTGAGGAACTCGGGAAAGCTGGTGCTGCAGCTACTGAAGAGGCAGAGAATGCGGCTGATGAGGCGGGTGTGGGGGTTATAGGTACGAGTGTTTCATTTCGATAGCCTTACTTCATCGCTCACCCTGGTAGAACCGCTGGCTTCGTCGGTGGCTGAGCCACAGACACACGCTGATTACATTGAACCGATCTACGCCAAGGGGACATCTCGACGTATCTATGGAGAACTTTATAAGGTTATAGACTCCTCGGACGTTATCTTGCATGTTATTGATGCAAGGGACCCATTGGGTACCCTATGCGAGTCGGTATTGGAGTATATCAAGAAGGAGAAAGCGCATAAGCAGGTCGTGTTGGTTATCAACAAGTGTGATCTGGTGCCGAATTGGGTCACGGTGCGTGCTCTTGCGATGGGGAAGCACGAACAGTGGCTCATACCTTTTACTCTAGTCCCGTTATATTCAACATCTTACGCCTCGTTATCCCACTATCGCATTCCACGCATCTCCGAACCACTCGTTTGGCAAGGGTTCACTCATTCAATTATTACGCCAATTCTCGCAACTACACTCCGATAAGAAGCAAATCTCGGTCGGTCTAGTCGGTTACCCCAATGTCGGGAAGAGCAGTGTTATCAATACTCTCAAAAGCAGCAAAGTTTGCCGCGTTGCGCCCGTGCCAGGCGAAACTAAAGTATGCAATATGCCCCTTATTCACCAAAGAGCCTCTACTGAGTAACAATTTTAGGTATGGCAATATATCACTCTAACCAAACGCATCTACCTTATCGACTGTCCCGGTATTGTGCCAACGTCTGCCGCCAATGACTCGCAGACCGATACAGTACTCAAGGGTGTGGTACGCGTTGAGGCGTTGTCAACGCCGTCGGAGCACATTCCATCACTGATGGAGCGTGTCAAGCCACTATACCTGTCGAGAACATATGGGATCCCGCTGCCGAACAAGGATGACGCGAGTCAAGGGTGGGACCCTGAAGAGTTCCTTGACAAGCTGGCTCGGAAGAAAGGGCGACTGTTAAAGCAGGGAGAGCCAGATTTGGACTCGGTTGCGAAGATCATCCTGAGCGATTGGGTAAGGGGAAGAATACCGTTTTTTGTGCCTCCTCCTGAGCGGCCGGAGGAACTCAACATTACGGAGGCGAAAGCGAGGGAAAAGGCGGCAAGGAATGTGAAAGGGAAAGGAAAGGCAGTGGAGGAACCTGAAGTTCCAAGCGTCAAACAAAACCTGGGCTCTATTCTGCAGAAGAACACGTTCCTGCCGGAGGATATCAAACCCTTGGAAGACATAGTAAACGGCGATGAAGTGGAGCAAAGCGCCAGCGGAGGTGAAGATGCTGCTTCCGATGGTGAAGAAAGCGAAGAGGAACTTCAGTGGACGGACGTGTTTGAAGGCATCAAGGAAGATGATGACGATGAACCTAGTTCTGAGGCAAAGGGCTCTGGCGGCGAAGAGTCAGAATCATCTGGTACGTCGTTACCGCCTTATCCTGCGATGATGAGCTAACATTGTGACAGATAAGGATAATGCCACGGAGGATGAAGAGGAAGAGGAAACGATATCCAATTCCAAGAAAGAACTGCGCATGACAACAAATAAGGTGCGGACGATCTACTACGTCATTCTGCACCTGTTGATAGGCCCATCCAATCACAGCGCAAAGCAACAAACTTTTATACCACCGCGAATGTCAAGAACAAGAATCGGGAAAAGGCAGCGCTTCTAAAATCATTACCCGTTGGCAAGAAAGGAGAAGCACGCAAGAAGAGGAAGGGTAAGGCGTGATGCAGATGCAGGGATAAGGTGTGTTTGTTACTCGACGCCGCCGCGAAAACACCGCATCTAACCGATGATTCTCCAGATATACTTAGCTACGTATGATTATCTTTGCGATTCAACATGAAATTACACGTCAATTACAGGGGGAGTTCTTGTGGCCGCCTAAACGAACAGCGCTCCGAAGGTGAATAGGACCGATATGGGTTGGTACATGTGAATTGAGATGAACCTCTACGCCGAGTTCGGTGGGTTGAAGTTAAACACTTCTTGATGTCGCGCCGTGCCCGCGACCCTCGAGATCGGACCACGACGGACGAACTGGGTCCGAGTTGCTCTGGACCCCGTGAGAAACTCTAGAAAGTACTAAGATCAATCCGAGTGATAAACTCTGGACATCCTCATCTCCTTACCTTCAGCTCTCATCATGTCCATCACGAAAATCCACGCTCGCCAGGTATTTGCATTGTCTTTCCTTATTGTGGATTTTGCTGACCACTTTTCAGATCTTTGACTCCCGCGGCAACCCCACTGTTGAGGTCGACCTTTACACTGCCAAGGGTGTGTCCGTGTCTTTATCGCCCTCGCTTTTTTGATATGGACGAGGCGTATTATAGGCCGTTTCCGTGCCGCTGTTCCTTCTGGTGCCTCTACCGGTGTCCATGAGGCCGTTGAGCTTCGTGATGGTGACAAGAACGCCTATGTTGGCAAGGGTGCGTATCCCTGTTTCAGATACTGAGTTTGCATGACATTAATGAACACTGTAGGCGTTTCCAAGGCCGTACAAAATGTCAACAATATCATCGCTCCCGCTCTTATCCAGAGTGGTCTTTCCGTGAAGCAGCAAAAGGATATTGATGATCTCCTCATTAAGCTTGACGGTACGCCCAACAAGGGTAAACTCGGTGCCAATGCCATCCTTGGCGTCTCTATCGCAGTCGCTGAAGCTGGTGCGGGCGAGAAGGGTGTCCCCCTTTACCAACACCTCGCTGAGCTCGCTGGTGTCAAGCCCCCCTATGTCCTCCCCACCCCCGCCTTCAACGTTATCAACGGTGGCTCTCATGCTGGAAACAAGCTCGCTTTCCAGGAATTCATGCTCCTGCCAACTGGCGCCAGCACCTTCACTGAGGCGCTCAAGATTGGTACGGAGACATACCACACCCTCAAGAAGGTCATCAGTGCTAAATATGGCATTGATGGTGAGTTTGCCGATATGTCAAGTCCGCTCGATTCTAACCAAGTCTGCAACATCCAATAGCCGTGAACGTTGGCGACGAAGGTGGTTTCGCTCCAAATGTCTCTGGTGCTGACGAATCCCTTGAACTCCTCTCTGAGGCCATCAAGAAGGCCGGATACGAGGGCAAGATTAAGATTGCCCTCGACGTTGCTTCTTCTGAGTTCTACAAGGATGGAAAATACGACTTGGACTTCAAGAACCCCAACTCCGACTCCGCCAAGTGGATCTCTGGTGTCGAGCTCGCCGATCTCTATTTAAGCTACATCAAGAAGTATCCCATTGTCTCTATCGAGGATCCCTTCGATCAGGATGACTGGGAGGCTTGGACTCACTTCACCAGCAAGAGCGGCATCCAAATCGTCGGTGACGATTTAACTGTCACCAATCCCCTCCGTATCAAGACCGCTATTGAAAAGAAGGCTTGCAATGGTCTCCTCCTGAAGGTCAACCAGATCGGTACCATCTCCGAATCCATCCAGGCGTACGTCATTCTTGAAAACGCCAGCGCCTTTATTGACTCGTCTCTTTCCAGCGCTCAGCTCGCTCAATCTGACGGTTGGGGTGTCATGATCTCCCACCGCAGTGGTGAGACAGAGAATACTGTCATTGCTGATCTCGCGGTCGCCCTTGGTGTTGGCCAAATCAAGACCGGCGCCCCTGCTCGCAGCGAACGTGTTGCCAAGTACAACGCTCTTCTCCGCATTGAGTGCGTATCCTTTTCCTGTTCTTCGGTGGTCGCTGTTTCTAATGCTTTTCTCAGGGAGGAACTTGCTGGCTCTGGTGCCACCTACGCTGGTGACAGGGGGTTGTCTGCTGGCCCAAATGCTCCCAAGATCCTACAGAAGTAAACGTAAAAGGCAGCAAGACCTGTGAATCGCTGTAACATCTGCTGACATAGACTTTGTAACCGATACTTCGTGAAGTGTATAATTAATGCTATTTACTCCGGTTCTGGCGGATAAAATAATTGACAACATAAGATCGTGAACCAAGGACTGTTATTCAATGATACGATGTGGCGGAGACGAATGGACGACGTTTGTATGATCTGATATATTTCACACGTCAAGCCAGTCCATTTTGCTAAGAACCTCTTTCAATCACACCCATAGTTGCGTTCATCGAGAATAGACGTAAGGCAGATCTGCGGATGAGGAATGCACTATTTTACTCAGTGGCGGATAACTTCGGACAATTCTTTGATTCCCGTTGGAGTGCTCGCCGTTCAAGTCAGATCAATACTGTACTCTCATGGAAGTAAAGTTTCCGCCCACGCATCATGATGGAAATATGTTGGGAACGGCTTCCGTGCCATGGATTTCCTCCCTTACTGGTGCACACTCGTTCTACGAGGCTGTGAAGAAACCTCGAGTCAGTGATCAAGAACAAACTGCTGGGATTGTATAGCTGTCCTTCGTCATTCAATCACGCGTTACCAGCGAAATGGTCCTTCGTGGCTACTAAAGTTGGACACGATGGAGGTATACGTCTGACGTCCCGGTAATCGAAGAACTTCGTGACTCGGGTTGTTAAAGCCGTTAAACAAGAAGCTGGCGGAATTGCCGTCGGCGCTGGGAGTGCAACACCCGAGTTGGACACAGGCTCGGGATATCCTTGCCTTATTGCACGGGTATTAACCATGGGAATTAGGCGACATCCACGGACAGTGGGACGTGTCTGCACGAGGTAGTAGCATCCACTGAGGGTCGAAGAACGGTGGTAGTAGAATACTGTAGTATCATCAACGGAGGGGGTGTATCTTGTATCTGGGTGGAGTGGTGGAAGCCCTGAATAACTGCAAAGGGAAAGCGTGATCGAGAGCATCCACCGAACCTGCAGGTTGACTAGAAAGGGGGTGCGCCATGGTGCTGTTGTCAATTGTTATTAGGGGTCGAGCTCCAGCAGGCCATTAATCACATGAGCCGAGAAGAAGAAGAAGAAGATGATGATGATGAACATGAGCTGAGAACTCGCAGCATGACACTCCATACTCGCATACGTCCCAAGTTTTCCAGCTCAACCACCTACCCCTCGTTGCGACGACAGAAATCTATTAGATCATGATCCGAGACAAACAAGCCACGACGGATTCAGATTACCAAAGCCATAGGTTACAAACTGCGAGCAGAGGACTAGAACCAAGCAAAGAGGAAATACAATCGCGAAAGCAAACAAAAGATGGACAGAAGAAACCGAAATGAGTGTCGAATTTTGTACAAAGGATCGTGAAGGCCGGGACGAATGAAGGGATAGGAGATATTGCACATGCAAGAGGTGAGATATTTGGATCTGGATGTCGCATCCATTGTGTATTTGATCGAGCTTTGGGTTGAGGGGACCGAAGCGGGAGGTAGTAAAACAGGTACGAAAGCGCTTGAGTGGCGAAGATGATGCGATGAGATACGTAGGGAGTGCTTGATGATGAAAGGGGAGTAGAGTAAAAAAGGTAAAAGCGCAATGTAGAGCGATTAATGTACGAATAAGTATATCTCAAAGGGTCTTAGGCAATCCACCCCAGAAATAATCAAGAAAATCAGCCAGATCAAAAGCGGAGGGGAAACCCATTTTCCGTCCTCGCGATCCATAACTTTGGATCGAGGGATGAAGAGAGGGGGGTACCACGTTATAGCAGTGCCGCACCATCTTTCCCTTCCGCAACCAGCCGCCTCCAATCCGCTCTCCATTTATTCATACTACTTCTCAGCTTTTTGTTTCCGAGCGTCTTGGATATCCACGCCAGGAAGAGGTTTTCGTCTTCTGGGACGAAGAATGAAGAGAGAAGTGAGAGAACGGTTTCAAAGTTCGCCGAGGACGATGTTATGTGGTCTGTATCGACCCCATCAGTCATCTAATATCCGTGCAGACATGAAGGAGTAACTGACCTCGGTAAACCCACACTATTGCTACCGCAACAGCAACGAATAAATCATACCCCTCCAACAAAAACGCATCCCACAGCCTTAATTGTGTCTGAAATGGCACCGAATTTGCAAACAGCGTAATATACCATTTGGTCGCATATGAGGTGGTCGAAATCATATGCTTCTTAAATGCCTGATACACATCAGGCATCATTTGCGCCATAATCCGTTCTTGTACGTATATGGCCTCAAGGAGGCCAGGGAAACCGGGGTTGAAAACAGTATGCATGTTATATGCATCATGCAGGCGCACAAGGGAGGCGTAAACACGTTCGGGCTCGAAGTAGCAGAGGAGGGTCGCAGCGATTGGTCCCATGCCTTGAACATACCCGCAGGTTGGACAGCGCAGAGAGAAGGAATGGAGAACGTGGAAGAGAGAACGTTGACTAAATTATAGCGTTATTACGATGCGTATGGTACAAGCAAATGTGAGACTTACCCGGCACCATATCTCGTCTTGAACATGATATGACCACTAATCGTCCTCGGCACATCCAAGTCGATCTGTACATCATACTTGGACGGTTTATCCAGCCCTTCCCTGTACTCCTCTCCTAATCTCAGCAACTCTCGGTGTCCCATTTTCGCAAAGCGGCTCATGAGCAAATCCCATGCCGCTCCCCGCCATCGGTCAGGGATTCCCTTGTAGACACGCTCGCGTACCTTCGGTTCCTTCGATGGCCGGATACGCCAGGTCTCCACATTACCCCCAGAATCCCGCGAAGCGGCTTGCAGCATACGCGTCCACTTCGCTATCCGCAGGCTTTCTCTGAGAGGCGGTCGGGGAGTCGGTAACGCAGTAAGGGAGGTGGGCGCGGCGGAAGCTGAAAGAGGACCAGCGGAGACTGGTGATAGTCGCTTTGTCAAGGGCGCAGCGTTGAGCAAGATCAGGCGATCATGGGAGGGTATGGAATAAAAGCCGTAGCTAGTCCGGCACCTGCTTCAACCCAGGAGATGATGCAGCCGCACTGATTGTACTCACCGATCCACAGAGCCTAGCAATTCGATCTCGTTTTGGTCCAAGTTCTTCGACTTTTCGCTCCCATCACCAATGGCAGCATCCGCATTCAACTGACTCTGCCTAGTATTTCCGATTCGCGCTCTCGTCCGCTCAACACCTTCTTCGTACCCGTCTCCCTTGACACCAGAAACTTCGAGTGTTGCATAAGTATTCCTGACATGAAAGCTGTCCATGTCTTCGCCTTCGGAGGGTACAAGTGATATTTTACCCGAAGCCGAACTACCATTGGGTCGTAAGTGTCCGGGAGACTTCGAAGAGGTTTTTGGAGTGAGCAGGAAAGGCGACGATGTTTGTCCTAGGAGATTGGGTGGAGGAGTGGAGGGAGGAGTGGGGTTTGCGGAGGGAGGTAATGAGGGCAGTTCTCGGGCAGACGTTGTAGATTGCCGCTTGTGTCCAGAAGGAGGTATAGTCTGAGAAGACCGGGAGGATTGGGGAGACACGCTACGAGTACGGACAGAGTGCCCAGATGATCGCGAAGGACCAGGCGACAGTGTGCGAAACTCGCTTGGTCGAATGATGCCAGGTGGTGCTGGTTGGGGTACCGGCACTGGTGGTCTGCTGCCCTCAAGCAGTTCAGACGGGGCTGGTTCGAGAGCTGGAGATGGTGTATAAGTGGAAGCCGGGCGAAAGCCTGTGCGGGAAACTCGCAGGCCACTACGCACAGCAGAGGAAGTAGCCCCACTTTGGAAGTTGGGGACGCCCTCTGTCAGATCAATAACAGGCGGTGACTTTGATGGAAGGGGGTCATTATAGGCTAAGCCCATGTCGGACGACGATTCGTCGCCGTTGGAATTCAAAAACGAGCTGCGGCGGTGTGTAGGAAGACTGTGGTTGACAGATGGTATGGCGGACGAATCCTTGGACCTGTAGTCACCATTTACCATGGATCCCTGAGCAGCCCAACTAGACCGGTGGGCCTGCTCTTCGCCATACATAGAGTAGATAGAAAAGATGGTCGTTTCCGACGACGTCCGTTCCTGATCTACAGTCGTGAACATGGTCTCCGGGCGTGACGATGTCGTGCGTGAGTCGCTGGAGGAAGTGGTCGCCGTGGACGAAGGCGAGGGTGTCTGGTGTTCGGAGTTCAGGGGGGTAGGAGGGACGAGGAGGACGTTGGGTGCATTCATACGGATGGTGGTAGGTAGAGTAAAGAGGCTGAGCACGAGGACAGCCAGGGCGACAAATTCCCAGATCACATCGTCACTATTTTCATACATACATCTCAACACCGCTTCCTCCGCACTTGCTACCTCTCTATCATAAACTCCTTGGTCTCTGATCCTTGAGTGCTCCAGCTGTCAAACGCGCCCCCATCCGTCTCTATACCGGATGCTGAAGCGCTGGAGTGTCTCTCCGAAACTTGGCAGCAATCTTCCTTGTGAGAACTTTCCCTCAGGTTTTATCCCATGACCACGATGGCAAACCACAACGCGCTGCTTCTCCAAATGTTCTTTCACCATCACCAACTGTTCTCCACCATAGATCAGAAAAAAGTCTTGACAACAGAAATAACTTTTCCATGCTCGACGGATTTTCAATGCCGTCGGTAAAGCTAGTTTTCTCAGCCCCTCCGAAGCCTCGCTTATTATCCTCCTCGAGCTGATCGCCACACACCGTTGAACGGAATCATGGCAGTGTCTTAGATTATGTCGGTTCTATCGTTACACCTCGACCGCTTGCGAAAAATTCTAGCCAGGCACATGGTGGTAGAATTTTTCACATTGGTTCTAGCATTCAGAAGCAACACGAAGTACTTACATCATCTACCGTGTTTTAGACCCCCACGGCGTTAACCCCATGATACATCGTGTTGCTACCAGGAGCCAACCTACCGCGCAGACCCAAGATTAGGTTGCTTAACTCGTTACTATTCACGATCCACCTTGTGACGAAACTAGCCTACCACTCACTTTTGATAGTTATCGTTACCAATCCCCTGTTGCCCCATATGTTCCCAAACTTGGTCGCAAACACTCGCCTTAGACAACAAATCAGCTCTAGGTAACATCACTTTCGATGTTGGATACCATCACTGCTCAGACGCCCGTAAGCAGATGGCCAATTTTATCCCGCCCAAGACCATGGACTCGTTATTTGCGTGATGGCCGATGAGACCATGCTTTCCCTACAACCCGAGTGCTAGATCTCTGTTTACACTCGAGGATCCCCGTGAAACCTGAACTCTGATTAGATCCACGAACGCAACTCTGCTCAGTTCCACGTAATCTTCACGAATATCTTACAGGTAGACTGCTGTTTATACCCTCATCTCCCCCAACGACAGTAAATTACTTGATATGTCTAATTCATTTATTTATGTATCGGATCAAGCTGTCGGCCGCGATACACATATCAACAACGAAAGTGCCAAACAATCGTGTTTGGAGTCGCGAAAGCACCGTTACTATAACAAATATGCATGCTACCATCGGACCTGCGCAAACCAAATGTCAACGTGGGTTATATCGCAGAATGGAGGCCATCGATCGCACCCTGATATCCGTAGGAGCAGGATCACGGGTGGATATGAGCTGACACCGATCGTGCCAGCGATTCGCTGGCAGGTTTGGGACTGCTCAACTCGAGTTTGGAGGATGTGAAAGATCGTTGATATTGCAACATCGTCATAACGTTTGGGAGACGCGCCGACCCTCCTCTTTGAAAGACAACAATAACGCGGAGCTTGGAGTACAATGCAGGGTTAGATGCAGTAAAGATCACCAGAAACCGTCAGGATGAAATCGAACGAACACTCGGACAGATTGTTAGCCGCTCTGTATCAGGTGCTGAAACTCTACGTTTCCACAATTGGCGGCATGGAACTTAATTGGGACAACAAGAATACATTCAACAACCACTGCGGCTTCAGGTGTGAATGCTTCATATCTCGTAATATTTCGGCGGATACAAACAGCCTTCGACGAAACATATGAACTAACGAGGCGCTCGAACGTCGTTTTCGACAGGAGTGCGAGCGACCTGAGCTTGTGTGCGGCTTTCCACAATTGCTGATCACAACTGCTTTCCCCACAGACGGCATCGTCGCTCTTGGCCAACTTTTGGCTGCACCATCGATGTTAGTTTTTGATTTCAAGTGTCACCGGTGTACTGCCTAATGTTCTTTATGTATCTGCCGCTGATCCGCCGTAAGTTCGAATTGATGCCTTTCATCCGCAGCTCCGTGTTCCGAGACGTCCCTACAGAGATTAGCTTCAGCTTTACTGCTCTTCAACCACGATCTAACGAACATCCCGCATTACTGCTAATCCTTTGTCTTATTCATGGCACTCCATCACTCGAAGTTGAACGACACGGGATCACTAACTCTTTCATAGCCCCGGTGATCTCTTTGAGGACAGTAAATATGAGCTAATCATAAGGTGTTTGAGCTTTGGTTTGGTGACATACACCGTCGCCCGTACGGACATGGTTTATTTTCGCGACACAAACACTGATGAGGTCCCGGTATCGTACCATGTGGCCTTCTACCTGTCGCCCACCGCCTGATTGAAGCTGAGTCAAATACGGAATGAATGTTAGAAACTGCAGAAATGATGAGACCCCCCTCCGAGCACACGCTGTACTCGCCCGATGGTGTTTTCGATATTTTGATTTAAAAAATATCACTGGAGTAGGAAAATGAAATAAATTGGTCAATACTGAAGAGCAAGGCGAGTGCAGAAAGAAATCAGCGCGGGTAGGCCCTTTTATCAAGCTTTAAGTCTGAAAAATCGAGCACAACCTTGCTTATAGAATTCGGTCTATATTCAGTGAAGGGATTCAAGGTCCCATCCGGCGGTGATGGTCTTTGACCTTGTTCCATGCCATTTCCTACTCAATAGGCGGAGTGGTATTGATACTCCCGATTTTTATGACTGTTGCTTTGTTAACTAGCAGTATATTGACAAGATTAATCCTTGACTCCCCCGACCCTCTCAGCTCACCCTCCATTTTCCTTTTCCTATAACAGGTTGATTCTCTAATACGCATTGGCTCTACGCGTTTGTTTTTTACTTCCGAGTCGGCTCGAGTGCGGGAATGCGGCAGTATTGATTGCGCACCAGGGACGACGGCGGCCACACTCGCAGGGTCGTGTGATGTCCTCACATGGTGTGAGATACGTGCTTTTCTGGTATATGCTAAATGTTAAATTGCCTTCCACAGATGAATGAAAAGGTGGAGTGCGGAGGATCTCGCTAAAGTTGTTGTTCTCGCAGCAAGAGCCCTAGAAACGTTAGCACAAATCATCATGGCGCAAGTAGATACCAAGTGGGCACAAAGCGTTCCACCCGGTATTCTTTACTCTCTCAGTCAAACAGTCGCAAACTCAGCTTCATCTTTCAGATTTCGCCCGCTTCACGACACGAGGGGCTGGTTTAAGAGCCTGAACTCGAGTCAAGGATACAAATTCAGAATGCGGGTGTTCATGGTATGTGCGAGTGACACGCTTGTTAGATTGAATTTAATCTATATTTCGGAATAAAGAAATGATGGAACAAGACCCACGCAAACCGATACAGTACTGCTGTCATTGAATATTGAATGATGGCACTAGCAGGTACTTCCCAAATCTTAAGTTAACCAAAGTGAGCTAGTCGTTTACTACGGCGCATTTCGATCGCCGATTATGCATGTGGACCGTGCACACTGGGCTCACGCGTGCGCTTCTTGACTGGAAGAATGTAAATGACCTGTCAGCGACTCAAGTGACCCTGCGGAGCTTGGCTGGTCATTTGCATCGTATAACACACGTGTAAGACTGGCCTTATAAAAGGTATAAAAAGCTCCGTCTACCAAAAAATACCCTTCAGCTGAACTCGCCAGATTATCACTGCTAATCAACCCTTCCTCTTTCGCATTTGTAGTCATGCACGCCAAGCTCTTCTCCCTCGCTGCCCTCGCTGCTGTCGCTCTTGCCGCCCCCAAGTGGGGCTGACTCTAACCAGTGCAACACTGGGTCTCTCCAATGCTGCAACTCGCTCCAGGATGCTAATTCCCCCGCTGCAGCTAGCCTCCTTGCTCTGCTCGGTGTTTCCACCGGCAACGTCACTGGCCAAGTCGGTATCAATTGCACCCCCATCGGCGTCGGTGACAACAACTGGTTAGTATCTACTTACATTCGTCTCCTCGCTCTGTGCTGACATTTCCGTAGCAGTGCCCAGCCCGCCTGCTGTACCGTCAACAGCTTCAGTGAGATCCCCCGCACTCTAGCTTTCATTCGTGTACAGTCACTAATCATAATTTTTTTCTCCACAGACGGACTCATTGCTCTTGGCTGCACCCCCTGTCAATGTCGACCCATGAGTTTATCATCAGTGTACTCTCTAAGGTCCTTTACGTAGGTATCTGTTGTGTGACGAATGAATGCTTTTACAGTCGACCGTGAACGCCTCAAAAGGTAGCACCATCGTGTGTGCAAAAATAACGTCTACTGTAACAAGTTGTGTCTATGTAATCTAGTTGTGAAGGGAAATTCGCCGCCCAAGGCTCGGGCTGAATCTTGATTAGTGTTGCATAGTGTTGCCCAACTTGTCTTCTCCCGAATCAATGTGCCCGGGCAACCCATATGCACCAATACTGTTTATGCTTGTTGAACTGAGACTGCATTTCTTCGCTGAATACCCCTCTGTGCATCGGTGATATTAAGAGGAGTGTGGTAGAACTAAGAATACCAATCGCTCAGCCTCGATAACGCGAGAACTGAGGTGGACACTAAAGATTAAAAATCTGACGTACTACGAAATATGTCAGTGTGCCGATAACGTGACGACGTCGTCACTGCATCGACGCGAGTTTGTTCTCCTTACAGAGTGTGACACCCATTAGTGCCTGATCTCTCACAAGTGGATCAGATCTGTGATTCCGTCGCTGCAAGTTAGACCACGTCCTCCTGGGCTTCCGTAGACCGACTTGGCCAGTGATGTTGCCAACGGCGACACCAAGCTGACCAAGGAGAGTCTGGACGCTGGTCGCGTACCGAGTTGCAGCATTGGAGAGAGCCAACGTTGCACTGGTTGTCAGTCCCACCGGGAGTGGTAAGAGCGGCGAGGGAGAGGTTGACATGCATGTTTGCAAATGAGAGAGAGAAGAGCTTATTAGAAGTGGTAAGCTGGAAAATTCGCTGAAGAATATTTCTTGGTAGACGGAGCCCTTTCCCGAGGGTAGTCTCACACATGTGTTGTGCAATGCAAGTGACCAGCCGAGCTCTGGAGGCTATTTGTGCAGCTGGCAGGTGCTCCTTGTCAAGAATGTATGTGTGAGTTCACTTTGTATCGAGACGCGCCGTACGACATACCGAGATTAATGATATGGTAAACCAGTGGCCAGTTTGGGTTAGCTTAATATCTGGGAAGTACATGTTAGTGCCATGGGGTGACGGTGGTATTCAGTTTAGCGTGGGCCTTGTCCCACCATCCTCTCTATTCTGGATCATAGATTGAATTCATTCTAACAAGCATGCAACTCACACATGTAATGAACATGCTGTTACAGCATGTTCACTTCAAGTCTCAAAATTCATCAGCGCCCATGGACCCTTCGTTGTGCGCTTGATGGTCCTTGGGGCTGCAGGAAACATATAAAAGGCTCCGTCTACCAAGAAATATTCTTCAGCAAATTCGCCAGACTACCACTTCTAACCAGCTCTTCTCTCTCTTATTTGCAAACATGCACGCCAAGCTCCTCTCCCTCACCGCTCTTGCTGCTGTTGCTCTTGCCGCTCCCGGTGGGACTGACAACCAGTGCAACGTTGGCTCTCTCCAATGCTGCAACTCGGTCGAGGATGCCAGTAACCCCAGCGTCCAGGGTCTCCTTGGTCTGCTTGGTGTCGCCCTTGGCGGTATCACTGGCCAAGTCGGTGTCACTTGCAACCCCATCAGCGTCATCGGCATTGGTGGCAACAGCTGGTTAGTACCTACTTGCATTCGTCTCCTTGCTGCGTGCTGACATTTCTGTAGCAATGCCCAGCCCGTCTGCTGTACCGGCAACAACTTCAGTGAGACCCCCCGCACTCTCTTTTCATTCGTGTAAAGTTGCTAATCACAATTCCTTTCTCCACAGACGGTCTCATTGCTCTCGGTTGCACCCCTGTCAATGTCAACCTTTGATTTCATCATTAGTGTACTCTCTAATGTTTCCTTGCGTATCTGTTGTGTGTTCGAATCGATGCTTTTAATGAGAACTTTGGCTTGACATGATATTTAAGTGAAAGAAAGTAGAGTGTATGAGCTACACATTTTCAGCGAGTTTTCAGTAAGCGAAATTAGATTCTTTTTCAGCGGGGACTCGCTCCTCCTAGCCCCACCACGCCTTTTGGAGCGCTGTCATGTTCACCAGTGGAGCCGTTAGCGTATTCCTTGAGCTTCACGTTATTAGGTAGGTATATGGCCCTACACAATTTGCAGGCTGAATGTCCCGTGAGTCTCCAAAAAGAATTAGGCAAGCTTGTAGGCTATCGGGCAAATATGTTGTGGTTTCCAGCCCCAGAGTGTCCTAGAAGTCACTTCGAAGCATCTTAAGTGACGTGGTTAGCACCAGTTATCCCGCAAAACGTGCTAGAATCAATTGGTATGTCCCATTATATTCAACTAACCTAATGCGGTCATCACGGTTTCTATATCCATTTCAAATGTGGTAAGTTGATGCACGGCCAGGGGGCTTCTGTTCCTGATTTTGAATATCCAGACTCGTGCAGGTTCATACATCTTACTTGACATTGGGTAAAAATACGTGAGGGGCCAGACCTCGAATCAACAGAGCGGGGTGTCAGCTTACCTCAAATACTAGCAATGGTTATGTCTTCGTACCTTTGGCGACCAGGGCAGCAATTCAAACGGAACCCGAGGCCACAGCGCCCATGGGCTACAAAAGCCCAAGCATTCTAGGCCAAATTCATCAGCTTAATTTCGTCACTCGGCTTCCTTCCATCGCGCCTCTCCCTTCACACAATCGTTAGCTATCATCATGCACGCTAAGTTCGTCGCTCTTTCCGCCCTCTTTACCCTCGCTCTCGCTGGTGGCTCTGGTTACGGCCAGCAGCAGCCAGGCATTGAGCTCCCTAATCTCCCGGCCCCCAACGGCAACAACGGGAACCATTATGGCCAGGAGAAGAATGGTGACAACGGCAAATATAACCGCCGGAACGACAAATGCAACGTTGGAGAGTTGCAGTGCTGCAATTCGGTTGAGAAGGCGGATGGCAAAACCGTCTCTAACCTGCTTGGTGTGCTCGGCATTGATGTGTCGACCGTCACTGGTCTGGTCGGCCTTACTTGCAACCCGATCAGTGTTATTGGTATTGGCGGCAATAGCTGGTGAGTACTGTTCTTTGGATTCTTGGGGGTTAATTGCTCAATGTATGTTTTCAGCAATGCTCAACCTGTTTGCTGCGAGAACAATAACTTCAGTAAGATTATTGCTTTATTTTGGTTATGGTGTTTGGTGATTCATTGGCTTTCCTTTTCTCCCAGATGGCGTTGTCGCTCTTGGTTGCAACCCTATCAATGTCTAGATACCCTCTTACAGTACCTGATTGCATCCGTTGTATACCCTTCAATTTACCGGTTTCTTTTGGATAGATAATGCATTGCAACGCACTCTGTGAAGTCAAGCTGGCTTATGTGACGTGGTTGACAATTCGTTCGGTATAATCTTTCTAGGATGTGTTCAGGGGCTCGCTGATTGGGTAAGAGGCGGTAAATGGGCTACGAGGAATTGATTGTATCGGCGTTGGTGTGCAAATGATTCGTGCATATGAGCGGTTGTTAGGTATTGTTGCATGAACGGGACAAGTAGCTGTTAGTGCATGATAGTGGAGGTGGGGAGGTCTCGAGATAGTACCTCTTGACTTACATCATTTGAATGCACTGAAATTCATGAATGTGTAAGACCATGTATTATCAGAGCATGCAAAATTGATTCTATGGCCATCTGGTTAAGTAAACGCTGAGTGTGTAGATAACGAAAGAGGTTGAAGTCAAGGGGGCGGAGTTGGTGCGTGTTTGTCGTTAATGCGGGGTGTGACGGAAGTGTGACGGAAATTTGGGAATCTGCTTTCTCCGCAAAATGTTGGGCTGGAAGTCGACGGGCCAGTGTACATCACGGCTAGCCCACAGAATACCCTCAACGACACGTACATACGCCATATCCCTCGACCCTCCCCAACGCCTCCCCGGCAAGAAATATCCTCGTGTCTTCAAGGATAAGAAGGCCTTCCAGTACAACTGGTATACGAGCATCCTCCAAACCAACGCCGACTCACCTATCCTCTTCCTCCAACACGAAGACTTTACTGCAGAGCGACTACGGAAGTTGCGTTTGGATATAAGCACCGCCGCACAGCGTGTCGTGCCATCACTGGCGTCTCCTATCCCGAATGCACCGATTCCTACACCTACACTTACCGTTGTGCGGACGAGCATCCTCGGTGCAGCTCTTCGCGACCTTCCTGGCATCAATAAATCCTCCGTAAAGAAGATGGTCAAGGATGCCAAAGGGTCTTTCGCGCTTCTTACACTCCCGAACTTCCATCCGCCCCAGCTGAAAGCTGTCCTCCGGGCTATGGAGAAGAGCGTCCCTCCGAAACCGCCTAAGACCCCAGAGGAGATTAAGCAGGAGTTGGAAGCAAAGAATGCTGACCCCGCCACACCTGGGAGGAGGATGAAGCGGGTTCGTCAGATTCGGACGCCGGACCTGAAGGTCGTTGGAGCCTTGATTGAGGGAAGGGTATTCCTCCAGGAGGGCGTGGTAGATGTGTCCAAGCTACCAACGCTGGAGACATTGAGATCGCAAATCGTTGGGTTGTTGAGTTCGCCTGCAACGCAGTTAGCGGCGGTTTTGAGCGAGGCGAGCGGTGGCAGGTTGGCGAGGACTCTGGAGGGATTCAAGAAGGGTTTGGAGGAAGGCGGGGAGCAGTCATCTCAATAATTAATATCTACGCATACATAGAGCTGCTGAAATTTACTGTTTTAATGTTTTTCTGTCATTTACGCGTCGACGCGACTGAGGTCCATTGATCGAGGGCGTGTGACTGGTGTCACTCCAGCTCGGTCACACATGTGAGCAATACATTTATTCTTCTTACTCTCACCTCCACCAATAAACCATGTACGTTCGACACAATCACTACAAATACCATAGATATGCTCATAAGCATCTAGGGATGAAGACGACGACTACTTGTACGGAGGCTCTGCAGAATCTGTGCCTCAACCAACGGGTAAGAACCTCCTTAGCATTCCAACCAACCGTCAATCCGCCATGCCTTTTGTACCATAACTCAAGAGAACAATGGAATTGACTATCTTCATTTATGTATCTCGCTTGCGTGACCGCAAATTCTTCAAACTTCAAACGTGAACAGTCCCACAGCCGTGAGTGCCAGGTCCCTCGTCGAACTAGCGAACGCGTTTTAATTTTGATTTCATGGAATTCCCTTTGTTCGGTCTTTGATTCAGAATACCTCTGGACAAAGTGAAAACTTCAGTTGGGACTGGGCTTGTCGAGCAACTGGAACAACAAGCTCAGCAACAGCAGAACAGTGACCACAACGAGGACGACGATGACATCTTTCGGGATCATCCTGCTCCGACGGCTACAGACGCATCTCCTTTAGAGCCAGCTCAGGCTTCACGTGAACAATCACAGGATGCGGACCAGGACCAGCCTAATGGTATTGAGGCTGAGGAGGAACAAGAGGACGAGGAGGAGGAAGAAGAAAGTGATGATGTATGTCATGTCCTTCACCCATGAGTCCTTTCTTTGACTGACTGAACTGCTACATGGCTAGGATATTGAAATTATCATGGAACGGCCTTCCCACTCCCTGGACCTGCGGTAGGTCACCTCCAACCCCTCAATTCGTCCGAATTTCTGATTTTCTTCCCTAAGACCCAACCGGACAGCTAGTCGCACGACTAGCTCAGTACCGCCCGCGCCCAAAGGTCAGTCTTCTCCGCCCGTGTTGTTCTGAAGCTGAAGAAATTTATTCCATGCAGCCCCAGCCCCCTCATTCACCACTGAGTACAACGTGAACCAACGTGGTGGTCCAATTCCAAGCGCACACCCACCGCCCTCAACACCTTCCCATCCACAACAGCCTTCCGCTAGTACACCTTCCGGTCCCCAACAATACCAATCCCATGTCCAAAATCAAACTCCAACCCACCATGTTCAACCCCAAAACCAACAACAGGATGACGGTCCCGATCCAAACACCCTCCCAGCTGTGACAGCCCCGCCTTCTCACCCTGAAATCAATCCCGACGCTGAAGGGATGTTTGACGGCCGCTCGATCCTCGAGGTCGACTTGTCGGCTATGGCTGATAAACCATGGCGTCGTCCCGGTTCGGATATAAGTGACTGGTTCAATTACGGGTTTGACGAGATTTCATGGGAAGCATATTGCTATCGACGGAGAGAATTGGGTGATATGGCTGCGGTGCTGAAGACTAACGTCATTGTACGTGTCCCCCCTATACCCTTAGAGCGAAGTCACTCAATTTTTCAATTTACAGAACTTTGCTGGAATGGGAGAAGACCAGATAACAGCCCTTCCTCCCGAGCTTCGACAAATGGTAATGACGGGTACGACGGCAATGATGAATAATAGTATGTCCGGCGGCATGAACAGTGGAATGAATGTTGCTGGCCCTTCCCCAGCAGCAATGATGAATCCCCAGATGATGATGGAGATGCAAGGGATGATGATGAACATGGGCAATATGGGGGATATCGCTGCGGCGCAGATGATGCAGCAGATACAACAAGCGCAGGAGGGTGGTGGAGGTGGTGGTATGGGCGGTATGGGTGGAATGGGTGTTGGAACACCTGAACAGGTGAACGTTCAGCAGGGGGCCATGATAATGCAAGATGGGTTTGCGGGTGGGCCGCCAGGGATGATGAATATGGGTATGGGGGGGGATTTTGGTATGCAGGTGCGTTGTATTTATTAATTTGTTTCTTGATATTCTGAGAATCCCATTACTAAAATCATATCCTTCCTGCTTCTCCCGTGTGTAGATGCAAGATCAAAACCAAATGCAAATGTTCCAGAACATGGACGGTGCAACTTCAGGCGGTGGACCAGGGCAAGGGGGACCAGGAGGCGTAGCAGCCGGTGCAAGTGGTGGACCCTCATCGACAGGAGGGACGCCGATTCCTGGTGGAGCTGGAGCCGTTTCCGCAGGTACACCTGGTGCTGCTACAGGGAATGTTGTCCCACCTAGCGTCGGTGTTGGTGTGGGGAGAGGTGCCGGAACACCCCTTCAACCATACCGAGGTGCACCTGGTGCTGCCGCCCCTGTGGGTGCGGGTGCAGCGCGTGGTGCACCGATTGCGGGTATGGTAAGAGGCCGTGGGTTCGTCGGAGCCCGTGGACGCGGTATGTTCTCACAAAAACCCTCCCTCGTTTCTTGTTTCTGATCGAATTCATATAGGCATTGCAGCTCCAGTTCGTCCCGCATCACCACTCCCACCAAACGTACCCACAGGTCCTCGGAACCAAAACAAATACAAAGACAGAGATGGGAACGCTCCCGCCGTCGATGGACTCGATTATGGTGGTGGTGGAGGTAGTAGCACAGGTGGCGAGAGAGAACGTGATCGGGACCGGGACAGAGAGAGGGACAGTCACAGGGAGCGGGATAGGGAGAGGGATAGAGATGGACACAGAGACCGAGACCGAGAGAGGGATAGAGAACGGGACAGGGAGAGGGAAAGGAGTGGGAAGGAAGATAGAAGCCGGAGGACGCCCAGTGCTGAATTGGAAGACCGGAGCTCTAGTCGGTATGTGTTGGTCGATTTTTACGATTTCGTACACCCCTCTGATGAAGCGGATCCTATGATTACAGGAAACGGAGGAGTTCACCTGGGCTGGATGATGCACGCTCGTCTAAACGACGTTGACCCGAGTAGTGACTGTTACTTTTTTGTATTCCAGCCTCGTACCTTGTTTTACCCGCCCAGCTAATTTTATCTACTCCCTACTTCAAGAGGCTTTAGCTCAAGTCCCACGTGGGACAGCTCCACATGCGTCAATGATTTTCGGGGCATTCGTAAACCAAAATTATTATAGATAATACACCGTGACCAGAGGATAAAGTATTATGTGTAGTGAGACGGGGAAGACAAGCACATAGAAGCATATAACCAACCAGGCAAGTATAGTCATAAAGCAAGCGATGACGATGAGCGAAAGTACTGGCGTGGGGGGAAGGAGGACAAGGAGGAAATGATCCAGGGTAGATATGAAGAGAGGAGGGGGATATACAACGTTCAGTGAGTCCAACAATATTGTGCAGCTTCTATGCCTTTCCACCAGCCCGATTTCCTGCTGCTCGTCTTTTACCGCCCCTCCCAGACCTTTTGTTATTCCGCTTATTTTTGCAGGTGTCACAGAACCACGATCCCTCAGGGCATACAGTCAACCCAATACACGATAAGTGGAACTGCACGATGATGATCAGCGACCCGATCAAAGCAAGACAAAGTTATGAACTTGATCACTCACCCATTCACGCTCGCAGTTCTCATCATCACAGGCAATCATCTCACCATAACTGACACCATCACAATAGCAGTAAGTTCGCCCATCATCGTTATCCCCATCTGCATCCCCAGCTTCATTAGCGCCCCCGTCTGCACTAACCGAGTTCATTGTGTTCACGCTGGCACTCCCATTACGACCGCCAGTTGCACCGTTGGCATTCGTGGCTGTTGAATGGACGGATGCACTCCGTGCAAAAGGTACCCCAGGTCCTAACAGTTGAGTCGAAGAAAGATTCAGATCGGGTGTACCCGACAACGAGTGAGGATGATCATTGTTATAGTAATGGGCCGCATTCCCATTCGTCATCACACCGGCACCATTCGTATACGCTGCGAGATTCGATGAGGATGAAGGGTGGTGGTTTGATGATGATGAGGGCAAACCGCTTCCCGCGGCCCGGTGTGACGGGATTGACGAGGGGGGGTTGTGTGAAGGGTAGTCATTGGGAAGCGGAGTTGACACTCGGTTGGAGGAATTGGCACCACCTCGGCGTTTGTTTGTGGCAGAGGACCCGTTGGCGTTACGATTAGCGCCGGATGAGCCAAGTGTGCTGGAGTGGATTTGGTGTGCTGAGGTGCCGCGGGTGGAAGATGCACCATTGGTGTGGTGTGCGTTCTGGGAGGGCAGGTGGGATGTGACGGAGACGAGTGATTCGGAGGGTGATGGGACGCGTTCGGGTCTATACCACGATAGTTCATGAGTATAACCGTTAGAGAGAGGAAAGTAAGGGGTAGACAAACTTTTTGACTCTTCCGTTTGTACGTGAACGGGCATTGGAGGGTTCGAGGAGGCGTTCTTTTTTGTGTGGGGAGCGAATGCTGTCAATATTGATCTCTTCGTCTCGTGCAAGCCTCTTCCGCTTCGCGGGACTTGGGTCCACAGTATTGGCGTTGGACAAAAGGCCAGAGGAGCCCGCGCCGCCTCGTCGTCGTCGCCCTGTGTCCATATTAAGGGGCATGAATGACTTGTCCGACACATGAGGGTACACTGTCTTTCGGTTGAGTAACGCAACATCAAAGTCCGGCATCCTCTCCGCGAGGGTACGCAGATGCGCAGAATGGGCTTTGAGTGAGTCCGCAGCCGTGCACGCGACACGAATCTTATCATCCCCTCCATACTTGAGCCGTGCCGCCTCTTCAGCGATCTCGTGCAAGAGCCAGAGGCGTTCTTCCTTGCTGCCTCTGCGTTCCTCGATCATACATGTGAGCTCGTGTATTTTAGCAGTGATGCTGATCATGGAGGAGGAAAGGACGGCATCGAGTTCACGGAGGTCACCTATGGTGCGGGAGAGGTCGAGGGGGAGGGAGTCGAGGGTATGGGTATACTCTGAGAGGAGGGCGAGGGAGTAAGCGGTGTTGAGGTTGGACTGGGAGGATGAAGATGCTGTGGGCACTGTTGCTGACGGTGCTGGGCGCGAGTTGACCATTGTGGTTCTCAGAGAGGGCGATCTGTGAGGCGTCGACCACAAAACATCAAAGGCTCCCGGACCGTGACCCTAACCTCAGCCGCCCCAATATGTTGGGTTCTCAAGCCGCTGCCAAATAGGCACGGAACAGACTTGCACAATAGCCGATCATCATCACGCCAAGCTGTCAACCATGGACCATCCTCTCCAAAACCCCATCTACTATGCAACATAAAATCTCAAATTCTCTGCTTGCCATCATACCATTAGCACTTGCGCTGCGCTACTTGATCAGAGCGCGACGCTCCCGTACAAGAAAGCTCTCTCCAACACAAGAACGTGTATTAATTTTAGGCGCGTCTTCGGGAATTGGAAGGTCTATCGCGCACAGATATGCGAAGAGAGGCGCAAGAGTATGCATTGTCTCCCGACGGGAGGCCAAAGTTCAAGAGGTCGTGCATGAATGTCGGGTGGAAAAAGGTCGCGAGGACGGAGTTCTTGGATGTGCTGCTGATTTTACAAACGTGACGGATATGGTTCGTGTCAGGAACTTGATTGCTGAAGGTGGGCCCCACCACAACCAATAAGTGAGGATAACGCGCTCATCACTTGGCATAGAATGGAAAGGGTTAGATACCCTCATCGTCGCCGCTGGAGTATCGGCGCTCAAACCCCTATTGAGCGTGGCAGGGTTAGAATCCACAAGAGTACGAGGACAACCAGAGGAATTCAATCCTCCTCAAGCGGACGGAGAAGCTATTCAAAAGGTTGTTGATGTTACCGCTGCAGCAACCAAGGGAAACTATGTAGGACCTCTCGTCGCAGCCGTGACTTTCGTAAGTTCCACCTCCTAGAACCCCCAGTCGTACGTCGTAACAATGATTATTGGACAGATTCCCATGCTCAGTGGTACATCCAAATCACCCTCCGTCTTGTTGGTATCGTCGCTTGCATCAGTCATTCCGGCACCCACGCGGGCCATCTACGCCTCAACCAAATCTGCTTCACTACTTCTCTATCAAGCCCTTGCGATTGAACACCGCGGGATCGCTTTCTCCCTTGTCATGCCTTCGACTGTCGAAGGTGATTTCCGTGCCTCAGCCGTCGATGGTGGTTCAGTTCGGGAGCAAGATCCCAACAAACATGGCTTGAAGCGAGAGGCTGTTGCGGAACGATGTGTGCAAGCTATCGATAATGGCGAGAAGACCGTGTTTATGCCCGGCATTATGAGGCTTGGGCATCTGTTGTACTGGCTCGTCCCCAGCTTCATCGAGTGGAGGGCCAGTGTGAAGTACGGATTTGAATAGTGATGGCACTGTCTGGCCTGGGGGTTGTGACACGTAATTTATGCCTTGGCATTGATCTTTGTGTACAGGATTTCTCCCATGTATGTCCAGCCAAAGACTGAAACGGACGATCTGACAACAGCTACTGTGCATATTTCGTCTCCAACAATACTCAAGTCATCAACGTCACACGTTTACCGCCTGCCAGGAGCTTTTGGCAAGACATGTTCCCGTAATTTAACCCAAGTCTTGGCGAAATTTTGAACTATTCATGCCCACCGAGTCTTCACAAAGGTCTACTTGCGGTCTATAAAGCCCGAGCCGCTTATCATATGAATTTCAGTCGTGTCACACCACAGCGAGAACATTACCGATTTCGGGTTTACGACGGATGAGAATCACTGCTCTCTCTCGACATTGCATTCATTTGATGCCAGCTCTGAGCTAGGGTGGCAACACGATACAATACTTGCAGACAGTCCCATTGACGCCTGGTCTTTACCAAACTTTGTCACAGCCTAAAATCTGCCTCTCGTTTCTCTTTCGATTTCTGACGGCCTATCGAATGACCATACCTCATACGTGATATATTCAAGTAGTCTCACAGAGTCTTATGATGCACAAGGAAATGGCAGTGCCTTGCACCCAAACATCTCCTGCGATCTCGTACTAATCTTGTCTTTTCGTCTTTCCGCTTGACCCTTTCCTATATAACCTGTCAAGAATATCGGCTCCGCGGATTCCATTCCTCGAATGTCAGCGTAGCCGTATATCCATGTCCATTGTTATTATGTCAATCAAGAAGGATAAAAGTTGATGGAACACTGGAGATCGTCTGATGGTAAAGTTGACTCGTTCCAATAAGTTTCGGCTAGTTCAGGTGACTGGTGTTGAACTCTGCATTTGTGCATCACCACGAGCTAGTACCAAGTTGCGGTGAGCACAATCCTAATCTGAATGACTATTTACATCCTCGCCTGGGTGGTATCAGCTTGTAATAACCCATTCTAACACAGCGTGTGAAGTCTGGTTGAGATGTTGTGTGAGAGAGGCCTTTATGCATGGATGGCCATTGTGAGTCTATGAATAGATTTGGAGCGCAAATCGCGACACTGATCAGTCGATTCCTTAACAATAAATAGCAAGCTGTCCTCTGGTCATCCAAAACTGATCCCAACAATCAGTTTATGTCTAGGGGGAGGGAGAGCTGCATTCAAACCTCGTAGGGAGAGGGGACCGGTCCCCTCTCCCCCCCCCCCTCTCTCTCTCTCCCTCTCCTTGATCGAGGTATAGTCTAAGAGCACAGATCTAGATAGGAGAGGCAAAATGAACAATGTAAATATCCTCTCAAGTTTTACAGGCAGCCTGTCCATCCTGGGATTAGATCTACCAGATCCCTGCCCTGTGACGGCGGTGAGAAAGGCACAAGTTGACAAGAATTGATTGCGACGGGAGCTCACGTCTCATTCACCGTGATAGTGCTCTTCAGTTTCTGTCCCGGAGCCAGAAATTGGAGTCAAATGTGCTTTTCGATCTCGACACGATCCCAATAACGAATAGACAGCGCCGTATATCTAGCTGACTGGATGGCTATCGAGGACACTTATCCCTCCCCTCTCAGAGCTTACGATGAGTGACGCCGTTCCACCTCGAGGCATAATTCTCTATGAGACCGCTAACCTCATTGGCTCAACAACCATCAACGGAGCCTTGTATGGCATTGTGTTCGCCCTCTATATCCTTTGTGTTCGATCACTCTACCCTCAGTTCAAAAACGCTGATCAACAACGACGGGCCTTATTCACATTTGCCTATACCTCCGTAGTGGTGACATGTGGTTTAGTTTTTGTCGCATTGGTCACCCAGATAACCCAGTTGTCCTATGTCGTTCATCGGACATTCCCTGGAGGACCAACTGCATATGAGGCAGAGTTTCTGTTTACCCAGCCAATCGGAATCACGATTGGTGCCTTCAGCGTTGTCGTTGATCTTTTGACGTTGGGTGTACAAGTGAGTCTGCTGGCTTCCCCAAAATTGTTTGATCACTACTTACTGATCTCCGACTACATAGATCTGGCGTCTATGGGTAATCTGGAGCACGACACAATATGTCATTGTCGTTATGATCCTACCACTTTTGCTCTTTCTGTCTTTTGCAGGTACGTTAACGTTAGCATTGGATCGCCTTTCCTATTGACATTGTCGAACTTCTAGCAATGGATATTATATCATCTGTGCTCGAACCACTTTTTCCAAATGTCTTTACCCAAGAAAAAGTGGGCGCAATTGCCAATGCGGTAATAGGACTCCAGTTGGGATTTACAGCCGTCGTCACTGCGTTGGTGATAACGCGTCTGATGCTAGTGCGCAGGCGTCATATCAAGTTAATGGGTCAGTAATGTCCAACTTCCAATTAAATGCTGTATGATGAATCTCACCAGGCCACAGGAGCATCAGAAATGAGTAGGCAGTACACGGGCATCGCCGCGATGCTTATCGAGTCATATGCCTTGGAATCTGCGTGGGCCCTTGCAGCCGTGATTTTGAACGCCACTAACAGCCCCTTGACACTCTTATTCACAACATGCAACGCTAACATCAACGTAAGCGTTTCAGTTTCTCTCGGATGACGCGTCCTTTGCCGTCCTAACCCATCATCTATCCAACAAGATCATTGCATACCTCCTCGTTGTTTATCGTGTATCTATGGGGCGAGCATGGGATAAGCAGACGGAGCAGCGGATCAGTGCCTTGCGGTGGAACCATAGCACGGGTTCCGCCACCGTCGGAACAATTGAGACCTCTCGAGCCTTACCAGGCAATAACGTAGTAGTTGCCTCTTTACCGACATCTCATTTGAGTGTTTAGTTGTTTCTGAAAATCGGATTTTCCGTGATTCTGCTGTTACTCATTGACTTAGTGTAAGACAGAGGGGTATACGTCTATTATAACACAGAGTAAATGGGCAGCTATGTTATATAGAGTGTCACCCGCGCATGGCTCATAGGGAAGGAAACAAGGACATTCGAAAAGGGATTGCAAATATGTTCTATTGGGGCCGTAGAAAGCGGCCGTGGATATAGATAATAGGCATCATAAGAGACATGAACGACCCAGCTATCTGATACAATCTTGCACTCCCGGCTTTTCACTCGACGTCTTGAAACGATCAATAACATAACGTACCCATCGCGCGGCGATGGGGTGGTGAAGCCGCAAACGCGTTTGGGCAAGGTCGAACCGGCGAACTCTTCATTCTGATCGGCTTTAGAACTTGATTTACTGGTTCACTGTTGACACAGCTAGCATAACAAGGGCAGACTATGTGGGGGCATAACACCGCCTCTTAGATCAAGCATTCCTTTTTGCCCCGGAGCTGTGAGCTGCTGCGGAGTCAACATTATTATTACTGCCCTATATTAATCGGATCGCAGGGTGCCGTTTAATTTGTCATTCCTCAACTTACAGTGATGGGCAGACTTGCTTCAGCCCAATTCGCCGGGACACTCGCCGAAGCCTTCGACCTCCTCGGTTCGACAATCATAAATGGAGTCCTGTATGGCATCGCGGTCGCTCTATATTTCTTCCACGCTCGATTGCTATACCCTCAGTTCAAAGGCACCCACCAACAAAAACCCAGAAAGTTCACGTTTGTCTATACTTCTGTCATGATGGGATGTGGAACGATCCTTCTCGCATTGACTGCTCGGGTCGACCAATTGGCCTATATCAATCACCGCGATTTTCCTGGAGGACCAATGGTGTATCAAAAGAAGCGTCTGTTTGCCCAACCAGTTGGATTTGTCTACAGCACTTGTAACGTCGTTCTTGATCTTTTGACGATGGGCATACAAGTGAGCGTATTAACACTTTTGTGACTAATCTTTGCCGATAGTATAAACTAGATCTGGCGGCTGTGGGTTGTTTGGAGTGGGACGCAGTATATCATCATTATTACAATCCTACCGATCTTCCTCTTGCTATGTTTTGCAAGTAAGGCGATGTCATTTTTTGCTCTGGACGTTTCCGACTGATGGAACCAAAATTCTAAGCAATGGATATCGCATCGATATTCGGAGTCAAGATTCTTCCAAATATTTTCGACCAACCATGGGCTTTCAATACATTGCTTGGGCTCCAGTTGGCGTTTACAATCATCGTTACCGTATTGGTAATTGCACGCTTGATGCTGGTACGTAGGCTTCACATCAAGTTAATAGGTTAGTAACGCCGCCCAGTATTTGTTGTACGCACAATGAGTCTCACTGCATCGTAGGAAAAACAGAAATTAGCAGGGAGTATACACAGATGGTAACGATGCTCATACAGTCATATGCCCCGGAATCTGCCTGGGCCCTTGCAGCAGTAGTTTCAAACGCCAATGGCAGCCCCTTGTCGCCCTTGTTCACAAGTAGCAGCGTTATGATGAAAGTGAGTTCTCAGGCGGTATCTTCTCTATGGAGCCGATACATAGTCCCATCCATCAAGGTTGTTACATGCCTCCTTGTTTTTTATAGGGTATCTAGACGACGAGCAGGGAAAAGGCGGACGGAGCTCCAACTCAGCGAGTTGCAGTGGAACCGCGACATTGCCTCCACCGAAGTAGCTGTTGGAACCTCTCAAGCCTCACCAGACAAGTCCTCGTCGACGTCCCATTCGGGTATCTGATCAAACCGTTATACCACACTGCGCGGCCAGATCTCGGTGGGGACCCCTTCGGAATACCGCCTCTGAAATCTCCCGGCTAGGTGGTATAGTAAGATAGACATGAAACAGGTGTATTTATATCGTGACTCACATTCACCTGATGCTGCCCATACCTCGGCGAGCAGAAGAGCTGAATTGAGAATATACCAAGACGCGTTTGAGTCGGAAACGCAACAATCCAGTGGATTGATTCAATGGGTACGAGGAACAAAATCGGTAATACTAAGGCTACAGGCGGGGTTGTCTAATGATATAGTGTGATCAATACTGTATGGTGTACAGGTGCTCTGGGTCGTGATATACTTCGTAGCATACAATGTAGACGAGGATGATGGTGAGGACGAATGGTCCGGAGTGGTGCGTGCTCAATGGGAAAGGAGAGCCATGGGGTTCAATCATTTCCTGGACAAGAGCTTCTTGAATCCCCCCTTGGCAGCCTGTACGGGCTGCGGAGAGGTGGGGGGATGACCTGCTGCAGAGGCAGCGAACGCGGCGTACATAGCATGTGCATCACGCGGCGATTGGAGAGGGATAAAGCCCGCGAACGCGTTGGGTGAAGTTGAGCCGGTGGGGAAGAACCCAAAAGTAGGGGAAGAGGGGCCACCGTACTTGGACGACATGTCGTGATAATTTTATAGAGCGGTGATGGTGGTCGGAGTGGTGCAGTGGAGCGGTAGACGTCCCAAAAAGCGCAGCAATGCGAACGAACAAGTCGTCGAGGGGTATATGCGTTACGTGTTTTACGAGGGCCTGTTCTTGGGACCACAAATATAACCAATCTTCGATGCGAGGATCAAGGTGACGTCGCTGCGAGGATCAAGGTGACGTCGCTGCGAGGGAGCGAATGAGGAGTACAAGAAGGATTTGTCGCTGTAGGCGAACTAGTGTGGAACTTTGTCCTCGAAGGAAGAGCTCGAGTTGGATTTCCCATTATCCACCTCGACAAGGATTATATACGTCGCAACAGTTGTCGAGAAATTCCCAAGTTGTGTAAAGGCGAGAACAAGGAGACATCCAGATTTGGACAATGCCTTGTCCGAAAACAGCAACATGTCCCAATCGGGATGAAAGGACGGGACAAATTTGGAATTGGCTCGCTGGCCCTGCACTGATTTTGAATCACCTCTGATCTCGTGGTCGTGTCGAAGTCTGCAGAAGTCAAAATCTGACAGAAAGGCACCGGAAAATACGACCCTCGAGGCCGCCCTTTCATCCTTCTATAGTCATCCATGCACGATTACTACCGGATTCTCGAAATATCACCCTCTGCTTCATACGCCGAAATTAAACTCGCATACCACTCTCTCCTCCTCAAACGCCACCCAGACAAGAACGTCCATCTCAAGCAGTATACCAATACAGATTCTGTCGACATCGCGCTCATTAAAGAGGCATATACAACTTTATCTTCGCCACCTTCTCGGGCTCAATACGATGCGTCTTTGAAGAAGCACAAGGAAGGAACAAAGACCCTCGGTCCTCGTCCCGCGCAAGTTGTCTCTCTAGAGGAATTTACTCAGCTCAGTCTTGAAGGAATAGGAGACGCTTGGGAGTATCCGTGTAGATGTGGGGGATCCTACCGCATATCCGAGTCAGATATGGAGAAGGGACAACATTTAGTTGGCTGCCGGGGTTGTTCAGAGGTTATTTGGGCAGGATATGAAGTGCAGGAAGACGACGAAGACGTATGAGGTGAGTCTTCCTCATATGTTACGGCAGGGTATCCATCATTGAAGCTACCTAGAGATGGAGCATTATCTCAATTGCGATTGTTGGGATCTTATCAGGACACTTGATTGTGCTTAATCTCCGTCGACGTGTTACTATTTTACGGAGCTGCAGTTATTCCCAAGTAGGTTCTCGACGACCCAAAGAACTACCTGCTTCTGAATGCTCACGTAGTTTAACCAGATACACCCAGGGAGGCGAAATCTAACGAACACCAAATTTCTAATCGCAAGCTAAACGTATAATCCCTCGTTACTATCTACGTCCGAATCTCCATCCACGTCTTGCATATCCTGATCTTCGTCCTGATCTTCATTCCGCCTTTTCCACCCCAATCTCCCCTCCTTCCACTCCTTGAAGATCGCTTCTCCCAACTCCCTCCCAAGAGCACGCGCAAGAGGTAGCGGAACAGCATTACCAATCTGTCTATGCATCTGCAATACAAATCGCAATTCAGCCAGAGAAGAAGAGGTGGAAGGGAAGAGCTTACAGTGACAACGTTATGCTTAAACGATTCGAACACGAACCAGTCCGGAAATCCTTGTGCTCTCGCGAGCTCGCGCACTGTCACCATTCGCCTGCACTATTCATCGAGTGTCAGTTCGGCTTCCCACTAGGAACAGGATAGTGGACATACGTAGGGATGTAACACCCGGCTCTGTTTCGCCATTGGGTCAATGTTGGTGACGATTGTTGGGAAACACCCGTCCTTGTCTAGACGTCCATACCATCCTAGTCCTTCCACAGCCTCAGCAACTTGTAATTGTAAAAGTGTTCGCAGGAACTACCTGGTTTGAAGTTTTGTCTCGCTGTGGACGAAATCGGGTTAGCGAACTGCCACTCATGCATATCCGCTCTTAGACCTAAACATCCGCTCATAGATGAGCACCCGGAAACATATATAAGGTCTGGCGCAAAGAAAACATACTGCGATAATCGGCCGCAGGATTCATTGGAATTGCAAGCACTCTAAGTATGCATTCATTCAACATATCCCATCAGTCCAGTCAGGAAACACATACCGATCGACCTTCTTCGCCTTGACAGTTTTCGTAAAATGCTGCAAATCCTTACTCTCCTTCTCCCTCGCAGCCTTCTGATACGCCGTACGCGGTTCACAATAGTATTCCACGCGGCCTTTATACCCACAATACGACTCCTTACGGTCACACACAAGCGCTGGTACACCTCTCCTTGCTTCATCTTGGAGATTCCGACCTCGATTTCGCTTCTGTCCAGGGGGTTTCCTATCCCGAAGGGTGGTGAGTCGAATTGATGGCAGGCACGAAAGGAAAACGCAAGTATACCAGTCAAATCTCGGCAAATCTCCAATAGCGTCCTCAATCGACACAAACGGGTGCGCGGCAGTCCCAGGGCCAGGACGTATGGGTCTCACAACATCACCGTTCGGCATCGTAATAAATAGCTTGTGCGTCTGCGGAAAGTCGTGCGTCGGCTGTGGGAATTCCGGGAGTGGCAATAAAGTAGGGCTAGATTGTGCAGCGATAAGGAAGAACCGCACACGACGTTGCGGGGTGCCGTAGTGTCCTGCTTGGAGAAGACCGTATCGAACCTGATACCTGCAAGGAGTTCAGGATTGTCATCATATGCGTTAGCAAGAGTTGGAGACGCCTGCATACCCCATTTCCAACAGGGCTCGTACCAACAGCTTCAGCCCACCCATCGTCACTCCGCCCTCCACCCTATGCAGCGTTGCCTGCCTCGCATTAAGATGGAAACTCAAGAACCCAGTCACATTTTCCATGTACACAAATTTGGGGCGGTAAAAATCGACCCAGGATAGGGCGGTGAGCATAAGGTTGGACTTGATGTCATTAGCGGTTTTGAACATGTTAAGCCTGGAGTGGGTTTGACTATATGCAGGTCGAAGTTGAGCTCCAATGTAGTAAAAGGATATTTTGGGAAGGAAAAGACGAAATGCGGAGGGAAAACATACCAAGGAAAACCAGCGGTTATTACATCAACACTACCTGGCGTTGGCAGATCAGGGATGGGTGTTTTACCATCCCAAAGTTGCAACGGAGGTTCAACGGGATGACCTTCATGTTTCTTGATCACGTAACGCAGCACAACATTGACACATTGGTTGATAACTTCTGTCCCAGGAGAATTATTGCTATGGGATGAAAAATAGTCAGACGCCCACTCGTCACCTTAACATCCAAAAAAAAAGGCAACAGGTAACTTACCTGAAACTTCTCGCAGCACTTGGACTAATTTCCACAACGCGAGAAATCTTCAAACACCCGCTCCCTTCCTTCAACCCGGAACTGAACGCACCCGCACCGCCAAACAGATCAAGCACCTCCAACGGCGTTTCTTGCATTTTGATCTTGAACCCTTGGATATCGTAGTACCGCGCTATCGCTTCCTCCGTGCACGCCTTGCACACACTGAGATCACGGAAAGAGACTCGAGCCTTTTCATCCCATGATTGCGGCCGAAGTTTCGGGAACCGGTAGCGGAGATAAAAGTGGTATGGTGATGTATTGAGCCAATTGCGTAAGGATAGACGTTGCCCGAAGGATTCCCGGGAGAGGACAAAACATTTAGTTATGATGTTGGTATAAGGTATGACAGCTTCTTCGTCAGTCAAGAAGACATGTCTCTGAGAGGGTGCCATAAGCAAACAATGCAAATGCAGTAACCTGGAGCACGTACTTCATCCTTCATTTCCTCATCTGGATCCACAATCTTACCAACTAGATCCCATATCCTCCCCACTTTCTTCACTTTCAGATTCATCGACGCTCTACCTGTACTTCTGGGAGGGAATTGCATGTCGATGATCTGGCCAATATGTGAAGGGCCCTTTTCCGCACGGTATAACACAAAATCGAAAATGTGATACACCTTGCCATTGAATACGATGCCTTTGTCTTCCTGCTCCCTCCCTTTGGTGTTTGAGGATTGTTTGGATTCGTACTGCCACTGGAGTTTGTGATTGTCTTCTTCCATAAGGATGCATGAAGGACAGTGATCCAATCCAAGCGCATCGTTGCGGCTAGGGTTGGCCGGCAAAGTGTAGTGTTCTAGGTGTTGGTGATAGTCGCTACCAAAGGCAACGAAAGTGGCGAGGACTTTGTCATGGATGAACCTGTCAACAGAGGGCTTGAAATCGTTTCATCGACGACAAAGACATATCGGTGACTACCTTACGAAATATTCGTCCGGTTTCACAGATCCAGATGGGTTCAGATGAACTTTAACCTTCGCAATCAACGCTCCCAATGATACAGGATTGCACAAGTTGCAAAAGAATAATTCTTGGGGATTGGCGAGTTCTTGTAGCATTGTCTGCGAAGCATGTTCAAGCCACTGAACATGCGCGATCTGCTCCTCATTCTTGATATACATTATCCTTGCAAACCTGCCGACAGACTATGCTCAGCCATCATGACACGCAGCGCAAGTACAAAGGGTGAAAATCACACCAGAAATAACTCGCGATAGTCGCAGTCGAAGGCAAATGTCGGATGTCCTTCGGCCATTCTGGCGGATCCCTCGTCCCATCTTTCCCATACGGCACGAGCACAAAATCTCCTGGCTTGTAATCAGAGAGGATCATCAGTACCGTCTCCTGGACTCAGCTGTCAAATGCTCACTTTGTAAACCTCTCCACCAACCCACACTCTTCTCAAATAGTTACTCCTCGGGTTAATCCTGTCCTCCTTCTTCCAATCGACGTCTAACATTCCACCTCTCGCTCTTTCAATCAATTTCCACAACACACCCAACTCCTTCCTCTTCTGCTGCTCTATGGCCGTCTCATCAACCTTCTTGGGTGGCGGGCCCACTACAATCAGCTCCTCATTCACATACCCCTTCGCAAGAGACGCAATGAGTGGTGTGACATTGGTGGGGTTTTGATTTTCTGGTTTAAGAACGTTGATATCTGGATTTCTGGTTCCGACGGTGAGACCATAGTAAGTTTTGAGTCTGTTTGGGCCATGTAGGTGGTTATGGAGGGATGATAAGCGGCGAGAGGTAGATGAGCGCGAGAGGGGGTTTAGGGTACGGGGCGGCGCGTGTTTGAGGACGTAGGATATTGCGGGGACACGTCGAATACGAGTGTCCGGGTGTTCTTTCTCAACTTCGTCGATCGCATCCCGGATGACTTCAACCTGATAGACATTCAGTTTGTCTGGTTACAAACGGTGAGATGAAAAGATCATACCGCACTCCATAAATCGTCTTCTTCGAATCTTGTCCCGACAATATCCATCGAGGCAGCAAGTACCCCATGTACAAACGCGTCAAATTCCATATGTAGTCTCTTGATTGCATTCGAGATGATCAACTGTGCAACACGTCGAGGCGTGTAAAACGCCTGATACCATCGCGTATACTTTTCTGCTGGCATCTTGAGGATATACCAGGCATGTTGGGTCTCAATGTAGATCGGACTGAACACCAATATAACATCAGTATGTACCAAAATCGAATGAAGAAAGACGTACTCCTTATCCTTCGTCCAATCCACAGAGTACCTCAACACAGGCCCAACGCGCATGAGCACCGGCTCAATCTCCTCATCACCACCGCCCTCATCTCCATCCTCGCCAAGGAGATCATCTTCATCTTCATAAAACGGGACAACCCACCCAACGACTTCAAACTTTCGATCCACACCGTCCTCTTCCTCAATCTTCGACAACACAACATACTCGTTCCGATGCCTCGAGTCGAAAATCGTAAACTCCGTAAGCAGTCGGATGGGCTTCTCCCTTGACTTCGGTTGGCGAGTCGGTTGGCGTGAACCATGTCGAGAGTTGGAATCGGTGTTCACATCGTCCGTGTCAGAGTCGGAAAAGAGCTCGTCCTCGCCTTCGAGGAACGTTTCTGCGCTCTCCCGGACTTCATTGCCTTGTGAAACGTAGTAGTCCGTCGCTATGAACGAAAAGTCGCGGGTGATTTGCTTGTGGTTCGAGCCTTCAGAAAGGTTGAGAACATACGTAAATCCAATTGTAGCTTCTTCGCAGGCTACACCAAGCACACTGTCAACTTGAATACTCCCAAGTATGTAAAAGTCATGCACTCACTCGAGGTTGAACAACCTCCATTCCTTCATCCTCATCCTCCTCGTCCACCTCGACAGCCCTCTTCTTCGCCGCAACACCCATACCCCCAACTGCTCTCCGCTCTTCCTTCTCCTTCTGCTTGATCTTTTCACGTTCCTTCTGCTTCAACTTTTTCTGATTCATCTGCTGCATTGCAAGAACACCCTCTAGTCTCTTCCTTTCCTTCTCATCTTCCTCCCTCTTCTTTCGCAACTCTTCCTCTCGCCTGACTTCTTCCGGAAACGAGACTTCGAATGCGCTCGGTCTTCGGCGGGCCATGAATGGGTGCTGTGCTCTAGTCACTCGAGCTATTCTGCCTTCGGCTTATAGGTTGACTGGATGCTTCGCGTGTGATATTTCGAGTTGAAAGAAGCCAGAACCTTGATCGGCGTCTGGCCATTCGAACTCGGCAGAACGAAAGGTTAGAATGGCTAATCCTTCCGAGGATAGCCAATTACTGTAGCAACCGCAACAAGGCACAGACACTTCGCTTCTTTAAACGGAATCAAGCATCCAAGTAGTGTGTCGCGTCGCTAAAAAGCTTGAGCCTCCCGATAGCTGTCGCAACGACTTGGAAGATGACAAAATAGACCCAGTTAGGCGCCTGTTTACCTCGGGCATATCATCGTTACCGGCCAATCACAGGTCACTGCAAGTAGGAAGAATCCAAAGTGACTATCAATTTGTCCGCATACACATGTAATAAAGATGGACCAGCAAAACACAGGAGACGTAGAGTAGAACACCTACACATGGTAATTATCCGGAAGAAGAAGGGGTGGAGCCATATACTGATAGGAGAAAAATATTACGATGGACAAGACAAGGCTGCGGGAAATGTAAAAGCGTGCATGGATCTTGACGTGATGGGGTACTTCTAATGGCAACGAGTGCTCAAGCTGATAGGAGCATGCTTGTTTCAAATCTCAAAGGAATGCCAGATAGGAGCAGGCCCACATAGGGGTAATAAGGGAGACATTGAAAAGAAATCTACTGAGCCAACGCCATCGACGGGTCCGGGTAGTTCTGGTAGTTCTGGTAATTTGGATCCGTCGGGTCGCCAACTTGGTGGAAATCTGGCGCAAAGATGTGAGCGTGAGGTACAAGCCCAAGTAAGGAATCGTACCGAGAATCTCGCTGTACATCATGACCTTCCACGTGTCCACCGGTAGATCGGCGTCATTGAAGCTCCAGTCGAACTTCTCTGCGGCGACTGGCTCATCAGTGGGATCATGATACGGTGCGACATATGGGTGGGCGAGAGATTCAGCAGCGTCTATCCGCTTGCGGGGATCAAAAACAAGCATGCGTTCGAGAAGATCGAGGGCTGACGGAGACATCAGCAAGGATCTCATATGACTGAAGTGGACATACCATCTGGATCTGAGGTACGTAGTTTCTGGCTGAATGGCTGGCGTTCACGCTTCGGCAAGCTTTGGACGAATCGCAGAGTCTATTGAATGACGACGATGACGGGATGAGCGGATGACCACATGTCTGATTATAGTAAGACGTACATTCTCGCTGCAGATAGTTTCGATGACATCATCGGGGGGCGTGCCCAGCAACTCTGTGATGATCGAGAATTGGTTGACATCTGGTCACATATGAGCGAGCGCAGTAATTGGACGAAATCCTAGATTCTCACGGTCTTTGCCAGGAAACAAGGGCTTTCCTTCGAGCATCTCAGCGAAAATGCAGCCTGTGCTCCAGATATCGACCGCAACGTCGTACTTTTGCCATGTTAGCATGATCTCTGGCGCGCGGTAGTATCGTGTAGACACGTAGCCCGTCATCTGTGGGTCTTGGATCCGTGCAAGCCCAAAATCACAGATCTAACCGAACTCGTCAACCCTGCATCCTCATGAAGCCCAGCAGTCCTCACCTTAAGATCGCAGTTCTCGTTCACAAGGATATTGCTCGGTTTCTGTGTGAATAGAAGCATGAGCACTCCGCCCAAACAGTGCAGGTGGGCAGACCTACGAGGTCACGATGTACGACGCCTGCAGAATGGACATATTTCAGACCCCGCTATCAGAGGGTGATCCAAGTTAGTCTTTGTCCAAGTGAGCCAGAAAAGGGTGCGCACAAGGATTTGGTAGAGGAAGTACTGGATGAATTGCTTCTCGAGAGGTCGTGAGGTTAGGAGGCGATGGAGATCCGTTCCCAAGAGTTCGGTGACAAAATACCTAGATAATGCCAAGTGAGCGACTGGGCTGAGGGCAAATAGGAGAGGACTGACAGGTCCTCGAGAGGCGAGATGAAGACGTCGCTAAGGCTGATGATCTTGGGGAACGTAAGTCAGACGCAGGTAAGCAAATGGTGGGGACTGACGTTTTCGTGTTGTATGTGTTTGAGAAGTTTGAGCTCTCTGTAGGTGCGTTTGCTGAGGACAGGCGTGCTAAAGGGTTTCATAATCTTCTTGATCGCGACCGACGCGCCTGTGAGCTGATCTTTTGCTGAACTAGGGGGAACTTTAGCAGATGGTTTTGGAGGTCCGCAGGAGGACGCACCATACAAGCCCGAAGGCACCTTGCGGGATTTCAGCACAGAAAAAGGACAGAGGGACAAAGGGACAACTCACCCATGCCCACAGGTTGGAGATCGACATAACGAGTGGTGACCTGAGCGTACAAGGTCAGTGAGTAGAGGTGAGCGATGCACGAGGCATACCTCGAATGAAGTGCCAAAGATACTAAGCTTGACAAAGGACATTTGTTGAGGAGGAGGAGGAAAGGTGGAAGGGGTCGAGGTAGAGGGGAGTGGCTTCTGGGCAGTTTCCATTTGTAATAAGTATTGGTGATAACATTTCTGCGCTACTTATCAGGGGGTTGTCAGCCCTATGACGCAATTTTTAGACTCATCCCGTACTCTTCCTACCACTCTACCATGTCTCTCTTTCGTACCGCCTTGGCCTCCTCTCCACGCGTCCTCGTGAGTCACACCCCTCTCAACATTCCCCGCCAACCTCTTATGTCTCGTAGGGACGTCGCTTTGCCTCCACTGCTCCCCAGCAAAAGCCCTCAAATCTCCCGCTGTACCTCATCGGTGCAGGCATAGCCGGTGCAGGCGTATATTACTATCTCGAGAAACTTGCCCCTCCTCCAAAGCCCAAACAGGAAAAGAGCCCGCTTGACCCAGACAATTGGAAGGACTTTAAGCTCAAGAAAATCATTCCTTACAATCACAACACCTCCAAGTCCGTTCCTTGATTTTTTCTTTTTCCCTTTGCGCTCAAATACGCGTCAGGTTCATTTTTGAACTCCCAAATGACGAGGCCTCCCTCATTCCAGTCGCTTCTTGCTTAGTTGTCAAGTCATCTGATCCACAGGCTTTGCTGAATGACAAGGGCAAGCCCATCATCCGTCCTTACACGCCCATTTCCCCTCCTGAACAACCTGGTGAGCTCACGCTCCTCGTTAAGAAGTATGACACGGGCAATGCGTCCAAATACATCCATTCCTTGAAAGTGCGTCCTCTCCCTCGTTGCCTAGGCGACGACATAATTGACCAGCGCGTGTAGGAGGGCGAAAGTTTGGCGATGAAGGGCCCCATTCACAAGTTCCCATACAAAGGTCCGTACCCCGTACTTCTCTTCTTTACTTTCTGATTCCTACCCATATTAATCACACACCCTTCGCCACCAGAGAACGAGTTTGACCAAATCGCACTTATCGGCGGCGGTAGTGGAATGTAAGCAACTTCTTTCTCTCACGTTGGTAGGAATCCCGGTTGATCACTGACCTCTCTTCACAGTACACCCCTTTATCAACTCCTCACCCATGCCCTTGAATCGCCTAATAACAAAACCAAATTCACCCTCCTCTTCTCAAACGTCACTGAAAAAGACATCCTTCTCCGGGAGGAACTCGACTCCCTCAAGAAAAAGTACAACGACAAACTCGACCTAGTCTATCTCGTCGACAAACCGAGTGAGAGCTGGAAAGGTCAGTTGGTCATAAATGACGTCGATCTGCGTAGTAGCTGTTCAAAAAATCGTGTATTCACGCGTATCAAAAATATCTCGTCTTCTTAGGTCCTTCGGGTTTCATCAATGCGGACGTCATAAAGAAACACGTTGGTCCAGCCGAGTTGAAGGACAAGATCAAGATTTTCGTCTGCGGACCTCCTGGACAAGTTGCTGCTGTGGCTGGGAATAAGGACGGCATGAAGCAGGGAACACTTGGTGGTATTCTTAAGGAGTTGGGATATACCGAGGATCAGGTGAGAGTTGATAGGCTCCTCGCTTTTTGGGGGGTCCGCTAATGCCGGTCCGATGTTGCTAGGTTTTCAAATTTTGAAGAACCTTTCGGATATGATTATTCCAGTTTTTGGACGAGCACCACGGATCACGAGGTGCTGAGTTATTTTATGAATTATGGACTGCATCTACCACTTAGATATCCGGATCTCTCACTGTGGTTATCTTAATGTGTTATTCCAGACTTAGTTTGATTGCCATTAAGCAGATTTGTCAAATTCGATCAAACCGAAATGCACGAATAGGAGAAGGGACCATGGATAAGTTCCGGTGTATAATCTTCGAAACCCAGAGACTCTTGAGGCTTTGACGGATACAATACATATGTGAACTTTAGGTTGATTTTCAAGATGCTACCTAACCCGGTGGTAATACGCAGATACTATCATTGATCGCCTGTTGGCCACCTTACAGTTCTTCTCTTTCTCTCGCACATAGTCTCCCCAAACTTGATATGTATATAGTACTTATAGGAACATGATTGTACAAAAGTATTTGGAGAAACTCTCTGTGTTTTGTCAGAAAAGAAATAATGGTTCGGGAAGTGAGCTTCTAAGGCAGTGATTTTACCATCAGTTCCGTAGATCTTTTCCGATCCCAGGAAGGTTTCAGCACAGTTTTTGGCATGGCTGTAGGAGCCATACCAGAGAGTGCGTTTGCTCACTTCCAGTCCAGTATCTTCACAAAGATTCGAGAAATACCGGGATTAGTTTGAGGACTGGCATATGAGCGTGACCCTGATTTAGAACCCGCCTCTGTTCAAACGTTCATGAGTACCCTCAGCTGGGCTGTGACACAGCCGTGACGTTTGGGTGGCCAACTGACGGTTCAGTTGACTTGTGCTCATCGGAACTGTTCCGACATGGCCATCCAGCAAGGTAAAATCCCAAAAATTTCATAAACGTTTCCCGAAGACATTTCCGCATATGTATGCGAGATTTCAACGGAAAAATACGCCATGACGAAGGAGGAAGAGCGTGCGCATCTGAAAAGTGGCCAAGAGTATCGCATGCAACCAACTCCTAGAACGGGTAAATAGCCCTTCTGCCGGCGTCAACGCTAGACGCCAAAACTCTAAAGACGTCATACATGCCCTTACGCGACTGGACATTACTGTACAGATGCTCACGTCATTCATGCGCAAAAGGCTGGGTATTGGGCACTTACTGATCGATGAACTGCCAGGAGCTCGGGTGCCTCCCCAGGGGCCGCCAATCCAAGGAGGCCCCATCGCCGAAGCCGAATCCGGTTACACCGACACACTCACAGTATCAATGTGAATCTAGTAATACGATTTATTATACCAGCCGATCTCTAGATAAAGTACACTCCCCTCCCCCCGTCCTCTACTTGGCCGCCAGAGCCCGATAGAACTCGTTCGTAGTCCTAGTACTACATATATAAACCGAAATTTTACACATTTGGTCGATCCCACAAGTTGTTGTAAACCTGGTGATCAAACAGGCGAATGGGACACTGACGGGGTGTGTACGACTGCATCCCGTGGAGCACCCGATGTTCGAGTAGCTCTTTCAGAGGCCTCGGAGTGTGTATTGTGGTTCCACCGCAAGCTACTCATCTGTCGCTCTGTATGCCTGGCCCAAGCTCGCCCCTGGGAAACTCGATAAACAACAAGAAAGTATGCAATAAGCTTTCCGGGCAGGTAGATGTCATTCTTAGAGGATGGCAACATTGAGAATGGATAGACTCACTTTGACCTCAACGTCACAAACCAGCAATACAAGACCCAGGGAACTTCCAATAGCAAGTAGAATCGCAGCGGAAAGGGACCATGCAGATTCTAAGGCATATGATTCAATGAGCATCGTTGCAACACTCGTATACGGTCCGCCGATTTCCGATCTCCCTGCGGTAGCAGTGAGCCCTCTCACCCTGGCAGGTAGGAGCTAAACACACACCCATCAATCTGACAAGGCGCCTCCGTACGAGTGTCAAGCGTAAAACAGCAAGTGCAGTAACAAGAATTGTAAATGCTGTCTGAAGTCCAAGGGCGGCAACGAAGGCTCTAAGGAGGTCTGCATCTTGGGGAAAGACCCTTAGACTAAGTGGTTCAAAATTCACTAGCAATTCCATTACTGAAATTTCCGCTTCAATACCAAAAAACGGTCCAGAATTGACGTTAGCCTACCTTCGTAAGAGAGAAGGAGTAAGCAAGGTAGGACAGTGATGATGGCAGCGTAGTATGTTGCACTCCAGATAACCCACAAACGCCAGACCTACACAGGGAAGGTATCAGTAAGCACCAGTCATACAGGGAATGACATAGACTGGGCACCTGTATTCCCGATGGCCAAAGATCGGCAATAAAAGCAGAGAAAACAGATATGTAATCGTTTAGCTGGAAATCTGAGTTCTCGTCCGGATACATGAGTGGTTCTCCGGGAAATTTGTTATAATTGACATATGTTACTTGGGCACTGCGGGAAAACGCTGCGATAGAAACCACCTCACATATCATCACCACAGTGGCACAGACAAACGTGAATATAATTTGTCGTTGCTGGTGCAGACCTTTGAGCTGTGAGTAAAGTGACCAGGCACAGAGGATATAAAGAACGAATATGATGCCCAGCAAAACACCCCTGAGGGTCGCGTTGCTGATAAGATAGAGAGCTTCGGAGAGGAGTATTTCGCTTTGAGTGGTATCATCCATCCTGGACTCCGGGTTTGATAGATGAAGTATCCATCATCCAATCCAGCTAATATAGGGCAGCATTCAAGTTCGCTGAAACGATCATGAGCGTCACTACCGGGATTGAGTAGCGCTTTCACTCCCAGGTTTAGCCCTAGACGAAAATAACACATAAGACCTCGACCAATCCGAGTACTTGGTCAAGACTGTCAAACTTCAAGAACCCATAGATCATATTCTGGAGCTAGGGGGCCCGGAGAGGGAATGTAGTATAATGATTGCTGCTTCTCCCTTCACTTTTTTCGCGGAGCAAGAGGTGGGGATGCCCAACAAGGCTAGACCTGTTACTTTGTTGAGGACACTTGCGTGCTCTTTCCCTTGTTGTGCCTTGCACTTTCAAAGCCAGCTCCGTTCTGGGTCAACACCTGGAATTGAACGATTGAGATAGTTGGGATTATTTCAATAGACAGTCACTTGCAGCGCCCTGGTTGGAGTTGACTGCTCAACTTGCACTCCGCAGGGAATATAAGTATATCATACCTAGTATCATCCATTGTTTCGGAGTGAGTAAATGTCTCTGTTGAGTATTCCCTCTGCCATCTTGCACAACATGTGGACCATCATGCAAGCAACAGATCAACTTCAGCAATCATGTCGGTTGCGAGACTAAGAAAAGGTTGTATGAAAAGATTGATATATTGTTTCGTTTTCACAAGTTTGTAGATTGTCCATGTTTCTCAGAAACCAGAATTGACACACAGCTAGTCGGCTCCTAAGTCGTTGTGACTGACGTTCAGGCGGCGGCCAACGGCTATGAATGTCACTCCTGCCCAGTTGTCCTGCGTTCAAGAACCGCCAACTGATTGACTAAATCATCCATCACGTTGTGCTCTTTGTCTGGACCCCTTGAGCTTGAGTCCCAGTTGAGCTTGATCCACCGCTGCTCTCGAACTCAGGCTCACCGACTGCTAGTTCCTTGCCTCTTACATCAGAACCCGCCAATCGGAAGGGAAGAAATTCTTCAAACCGAGCTTGGGCGGATCTTTTAGTTCAACTCTGTTTGTAAATACAATCGCCTCTGTCTTAACCCATACCTGTCATAACCCATACTCTGTAATAACTCTCCAGGCGGGTGTCAGCTTCGTGGCGCTTGCTAGAAGGCTCGGTTTTATATATCTTTGAGAGGAACAAAGTACGTGCTCCTTTGCATCTTTCCCTGGGTATGCAGAATTGTTAATGGATTCTAAATGGTACATCACCGTCGCTGAACCTTTCGACGCCATTATGGAATGACCTCTTACGGTCCGTGTCAAGTAGGATACGGATGATATTGATAGGGTCCGTGCGTTGTTATGCGGGGATAACTCACCATTTGTAGTCTTACTTTATGTCGCCGTTCGATTTTTTTTTTCACCTCGGTTGTCCTCATCCTGCAGGTGTGGGCTAAATGCAATGTGGTGTGCCCAGATAAAGCGACGAGTCTTTACTCCAGGGGTCTAGAACTCGCTCACGATGTCCAAGACTCTGGTCCTGGACAAATGTTTCATGTTTGTGATCACCATTGTCGACTTGCTGAGTCTGGATATTGATGCATGTTGAACGGAGGATTGAGCGCACCAGCACATCAGCGGGCTTTCCGCGCTTGGCATGAACGGTTAGAGGGACACGAGACCTAGTTGAATTTCATCACAGGCGTTTGCACCAGTTGTTCTTTCGGACATCTCGGTATATGTAGATTTCTCGCCAGTCCCACCTCAGTCAATTACGCCTACGTGGGGTTAGCTGAGGTGAGCCTCACTCATTCTTATTGTCGATATCGTACTCATTATATCTCCACTAGCACATGACCCGTGCTTCGCACGGTTAAAGTCTTGAGGTCAGAGGAAGAGCAGGTGCGANGCTGTGGTGCCTGCCGGGGATGGCAGGACCCCTATGTCTTTGACAGTTGTATCACATGTATTTGACTCGTGGGTAAAAACCACTGGTTTTTATGTAGTTAGATGTAGTAACTCATTGTCCGGTAATACACTCAGCGTAGACTTTGTTGTACTTGTTTTTCGAAATTTCCGTAAGCTTGGAGGGAAACCCACCTACATCGGCTTCAGAGATAGTAAAACATCAGAGTGGATCCACTTTCTAGAGACTCTAAGCACTTGCTGAAGCCTGTTATATACAGAGCCAACAGGAGTCTTCGGAGTTTCTCAAAGGCAGCAGCAGAGTAGCAATCGGTTAGAGAGATTTCTTAACTGTTCACTCCGTGAATGGAGCAGTGTAAAGGCATATAAATCGTCCTTCATATTCCAACTCGAGAGTCCTGAACAATGATCGTCTGGGGTATAAACACCTATCCCTAGTTCGCCAACCGGATCTCCACGACATTCGTCTCCAGTATCGGAGTTGGGCCAGGCTATTAGCGAATTAGCTCAGTTTCCGGATAACCAAGATCAACATTACCCACGCCATTCAAATGAAACCTCGTCGAAATGATTTCCGCTCTTCCGGGTTCCAAAAAGTCAAAGTCTGGAATCGTCACAGTGAAGTTCTGATATGGGTTCCCTGGGATTTCGTGCAACTGGGGAGCATATTGCCCAATGTATAGGACAATCCCCAGCTGCTGGTCAGCTGGAGGGCAGGGGGAAGTTGGACAAGACTGGAAGGAAAGTGCGAGCCCGACTTCACGTGAACCTTGGTGGCTCATCTATTGCAAGATGAAGTTAGATGCTGGGGATCTGGGGAACGAAGTTCCTTACGGGTCGGACGAGCTGGACGGTTACTTGGCTACCTTTGTTCACAGTTGCGCTACTTGGTGGGTTTCTTATATACGCGCCTTGAGCAGCTACTGTGGTGATGAATGTGAGGAGAGGCAACAATGCAGATGCGAACTTGATTGTCATGCTAGTCTTGGATGATGTTGGAGATTGTAGGTGCATGTCTGCCGTGATTTTTATATGCGATTGTAAGCTCAGGTCTGGAGGACGCGAAACCTGGTAGTAATCATTACATGTATTGGACATGGGCATTGGTCGCCGTGTCCCTCCATTCATCTTAGCCATGCGGATTGCCATTCATTCCCGGGGGTGTTCTTGTGCGCTTGGCTATAAGGTTGCAAGGCAGGTGCCGAGATGAACACCAGGGGCAAGAGACCGTACTGAGGGTCAAGGGCTGGCCCCCAAGTTCACATTAAACGGGCACCCCGGCTAAAAATCATATAAGACTCAGTCAAAGTCGATCGTGAGGACAAAAGCCCCAGGTCTGTCTCATATCACCTCACCTTCCCAGTTTCGTGCCTTCGTTTCGCTTTGTCGTTTCGCTTTGGTCTTGCGGGGTTTATAACCCTTCATAATAATATGCCACTGTGGAATGAAACGGAGTGGTGTCGAAGGGGTTGGGTATATTGTTTACTCCCTGTGGGTTGCAGCAGCTTTGCTGTGAGGTGTGGAACATCCCCGCATTCCCAACTCGGGGAGTAAGCGGGGAGATATTTACCAGAAGGTATAAGGTGGCATAAGCATTGCACGCTATATTTCGGTCTTGATCCGTTACCTTCCATACCAATCCCAGTGTTCAGCTGCTGGCCGGGCACCGGCACGAAGGAGATTTGAAATGGATTGAAATCTTGAGGTAATAACAGGCTAAATGAGTGTCCGTAGTTATTCATGAAGGGTACGGATGGGTGGGTACTCCCTCTGTTAGTCATTTTCTATATTGTATCACGCATAGCAGGTGCCTGAATGCCAATGGTTGAATTACTATATACGGGATAGTCCAATCTCTTCCTTTCATAGTCCAAAGCATACGCCCTTCACAACAAACAACAAGAATATGGGCGGAGTCTAGTCCACGAGCTTGACATCCACAACGTTCGTTTCCAAAACAGGAGCTGGCCCGGCCTGCCCCATGTCGAATCCAACAATCAGCACTCGTGCATAATCCGAACCGAAAAGACTGCTCACCCCAATCAAATGAAACCTCGTGGCAATGATTTGCCCCGGACCAGGTTCCCAGAAATCGTAGTCAGGAATTGTCACAGTGAAATTCTGATATGGTTCTCCTGGGATCTCGTGGAACTGAGGACTGAACTGGCCGACGAACAGCACGCTACCCAGTTGTATCGTTGCAGGGGGACACGGGTTCGGTTCCTGACAGTATTGGAATGAAAGGACGAGTCCAACTTCAATGGAGCCCATGATGCTATTCTGTAACGCAAATCACGAAAGAGGACTTGGATGAGCTGACTGTGAGATGGAGAGCCAGGGGAAGACATACGGGCCGGACGAGTTGTACAGTGATGTCCTTTCCCTTGTGGACGTTTGTTCCCTCCGTTGGGTATCCGATGTGAGCCGCCTGGGCAGTGACGATAGAAACGTATGCGAGGACAGACACTAAAGCAGCTGCGAGTTTCATGTTAGAGTTATCAGACTCCGAGCTCACTTGCGAATGGACGGGGGCTAGCGGGACTACAAGGTGGTACCCCTTTTTATGGATCCAGGCTGGAGAGGACGTATATTATTGGTTAAGGCACATACGTATTATGCGGGCATGGGTGCCCGTTCAAGGATGTATTTTGGCACTCAGCGCATATGCAGAATTCATTCACTTTCATTCATTCTGAGATGTCCTCTCCTGTCCTGTCCTATATATAGACTTAGGGTTGTGCGCGTGCCGAGATGGCTGTCAGAATGATGCCCAGGTCCGTGACTTGTTCGGATTCTTCAGGGTGACCCAACGACATTTTCGTGGTGCATAATTTACAACACAATCTACTCAACTACTCCTTTGCTTGTGTTTTGTTTGAGCGCGACGGTAGCAGCTACGCCGCGACTTCGAGATTTTTTCACCCAGAGGTTTATCCACAAGACAAGGAGATGATTTTGGGCATTCTTTCCATAAGCAAAGAGGTACTAGTGAATGCACAAATAGTCCTAAACCACTGTCCGTCGCTTAGCTTGAAAAGTGTCCATGAGCAAACACAGTCCGAGTCGTGAACGTATTTATCTATCATAGTAACCCCTAGCCCGCCAACTGGACCTCCGCGACATTGGTCTCCAGCACCGGAGACGGGCCAGCCTGCGCAATGAATGAGCCAACTTATCGGTCAACCAAGGATCAAGCACTTACCCCAATCAAATGGAACCTCGTAGAAATGATCTCCGCCCTCCCAGGCTGCAAAAAGTCAAAGTCGGGAATGGTCACCGTGAAGTTCTGATATGGGTTCCCCGGAATTTCGTGTAGCTGGGGATCGTATTGCCCAATGAACAAGATGGTACCGAGCTGTTGGTCAGCTGGAGGGCACGGAGAAGACGGGCAAGATTGGAAGGAAAGCGCGAGCCCGACTTCACGTGAACCTTGGATACTGTTCTGTTGAAAGGGTGAGGCTGGATGCCAAAAGTTTCGGAGATAAATCGTCTTACAGGTCGGACGAGTTGGACAGTGATTTGGCTGCCTTTGTTTACTGTGGTGCCGTTTGTCGGGTTTCGGATGAACGCGCGTTGAGCAGCGGCGGTAGTAACAAAAGCGAGAACGGGCAATAAAATGGACGTGAACTTCATTGTCGTGACGGTCGTAGGTGTTTATGGAGGCCCTAGGGATGTGACTTTTATATGTGGTCGCAAGCTCAGGCCTGAAGGGCGTGAAATTTGGTAGGAATCAATGCTCCGCCTTCGTGGCGTAATACATTCTTGACATAGGGGCCCCCTGCGCTCGGCTGCGGCGATTCAAGGTTAGCTTTCATGCCGAGATTACTATCAGATACAAAAAAAACCTCAGTGAGGTGAAGGTCTGTAACAAGAACCAGGGCTTCTGAGTTCGCATGAAGCAAACACAGAGCCAAAGGCACAGAAAGTCACGTACAACACGGTCGAAATCAATCTCGAAGACAAAACTCCCAAGTCCGATCCTCACCGCCTTCACCCGTCTTCCCAGTTCCATGCGCTCTCTCCCCTTTCGTCATCCGGTGTTCATAGCCCGTCCATATGTCACGGTGGAACACAAAGGAACGGAGTTGGATATATGGTGGGTTGGGGGGTTTACTCCCTGTGGGTTGTGGTGGCTTCTTCGCGAGACGTGGAACATCCCTGCATAGGTATAAGTTCGATCAGTGAAAGAACGGAGGTGGTGGGGTGGAGCGAGAGTGGGGGAGATACGTACCAGAGGGTGTAAGGTGCAACATTTCGTAGGGTGATTAATATCGTGCCTCTTGTTGCGACCGGTGTTGTTTCGGTTGGAGGAAGGGCACCAGGGTCAAGAGGTTCAACATCGTCTTCGTCGTCTTCTTCCGCCGTTCTCTTCTTCTTGGGTTTCATTACAACGGGAATAGGTCCTGTTTGCAGCATTTTCGCAGCAGATCGCAGAAAATCCAGCATCAGGACTTGATTGGAAAGTATATTTCGATCTTGGTCTGTTATACCCTTCCCTATGAATGGCAAGGTTCAGGTCTATGCCTGTAGAGCGAGTTATTTACGCGCACCAGCATGCGGAAAATTCCAAACAATACGATCCCATTTCCGTCCCTTCAACCCCGGAATCTTCTCCAACCTCGTTGCATCAACACCAAAGAGGACCTGCACACCTCGCTCCTTCAACACGTTGACGATCTCCCTCGCATCAGGGTACTTTTCGTAACACTCTTCCTCCTTATCATATGCTGTCGCAGTGATGTTTCCAGGGGGTAGGTGTTCGAGACAGGTCGGTGGATGCACGACTAGTGCACGTGTGAATGAGAAGTTGCCCTCGCCAACAAGGAGGATTTTGTCCGTGACCTGGAAGGGTATGGTCGGTTTCTGGTTTGGTAAAAGCTTTTCGGGCGCCCCCGCTTTGCTTTTGCCTTTGGGTTTTGAATTTAAGGACTGGTGAGTGGCGGAGGGTTTCTTGCCTTTGAGCTCAGCTGCGTGTGCCGCTTGTTGCGCTTTGTCTTTTGCTTTGAGCCTAGATTGTTGAGATTTGAGCGCACCTTTCAGTCCTTTGCCCATCGTCGGCAATATCACTCCAAAACTGTCAGTGGACAGTATTCCGAGATTATTTGTTAGTGTTACTTTCGGAGGTTGTGCGCAAGCCAATCATTGGGTCGATCGCGACCAGGGCTGCCACGATTAGAGGATTACCATATGGGGATATATGTGGAAATGCCACGTCCTAAATCACATACGTTCACCACAAACTATTCTGTACCTACCCACCATCCACCCTCACCCAACACTATACCAAACACATCGCCACTCCTTCACTAATTTATCATGGTACGTGCTCTGTACTTACCAGATCATTGAAGATGAGCTAATACATGCAACTCCGTAGCCTACCGAATTCGAGCTGCGTAAGAAGAACGAAAAGTTCGCAAAGGACGCTCGCGAAGGCAAGAAACCGACACACTTGTCACGACAAGAGAAACTCGCGAAACGGAGTCCTATTAATCTTTGGGCACTGGGTGTCATCTGCTTCGTAGTCATCGGTGGAGGTGCGTCTTACCCTTTGCCTTCCTCACGCAACGCGCAATGCTCACACGACTCGTTTTGTAGTGGTATTTGAACTGGTTAGGTTAATCTTCCTATGAAATAGGTTGACAGCACAGTCAAAATCTCGGCCATTAGGCCTCTTGTCCGTTGTTCCTCTGTACATCACGTTACTTGGCATTGATTTGTTCGCATTTTTTTCGGCCGAAATGCTTATATTGGCGATGAAAGTCGCATCGAATCTACAAGTGTGCATGTCGATCATTGGAACGATGATGATTGAGAAGAAGGATCGGCCGTATTTAAAGGATAATCTGCTAGGAGTGGAATTGCTTCTCTAACTCACGCGCATAGTCGCTCAATTCGATACGGGATGCAAAAACAGGATGAAACACTCCCAAGAGGATAAGCTCGGGAGTTTATAACCCAGAGGCATATTGGGTCCCTGGCGGTCACAAATGAACAACTGCTCTTCGCCTTACTCATTCACAATTTCACTACGGTTGTCAGGCGCAGGAGGAAACAGTTATACTCCGAAGTCAAAATAGATCAAATGCGCACAATCGCGGAATCCAAGTAGCCAACTAATCATCAGCGCCAGAGACGCTTGCAGCAGCACTAACACTCATACTCTGAGTCCCGCTGCCCGCACTCGCACCACCAACGCTCTTCCCCTTCCCCTCCCCATTATCCTTCTCAGCATCTTTCTCCTTCTCATGCTCAGCAGAATCATCCATCTTTTCATCTTCAAGATTTTGTCCGCTCGGTCCAGCATCGGCAGCACCGGCATCAGCCTCCTCAGCAATCATCTCAACATCCATCATATCACTTTCCAACTCCCTCTCGTCAATCTTTATCTCATCGCCAGCCCATACACGCATGGTAGGTTGCCAGACCATAACAACATTATCTTCGGACGTGCTGGCTGCGGTCCAGTTCTCGCCTTCACCTGGAGCCCAGCAGAAATCTGTCGGGCGGGCAGTGTGACCTGTAATGAGGAGTTGCGTGAGTGTTGCATTTTTGAGAGGTGAGATGGGAACTTACCTCCGTGAACGAAGAGTAGTTCGGGAGGACCATCTTCTTGGTCGTCGGGCGTTTGTTCTTGACCGATAAGAGACAAATCCCAGACGTTGATGCGCCGGTCGCTCGAGGCCGAAGCGAAGATGGTGGGATTGTGAGGTGACCATGCGAGGTGCAGGACTTCATCCGTGTGAGACTCGAAGATGTGGAGTTTCTTTGTTGGTACACGGATATCATGTAGAGCAATGGTCTTTCAGGAAGCAGTGTTAGTTTCGGGTATGGTGGAGTGGGTTATGGATTAGCTGACCTTGTCGGCGCTTCCGGTAATTATTAGATGATCGCTTGCGGGGCTGAATGAGACGGCGAGGATTTCTCTGTCGTGGGCTTGAATGGATTGCTCAGGATCGAGTTTTGTTCGCGAGTCCCAGCTGCATTATGTATCATTTTCTGTTTTCTTTTCAAAGAAAAAGGAAAAGAACACAAACAGCATCAGCATTTTGTCGTCCCCAACACTAGCAAAGAGGTTTTCTTGTGTTGGATGCCAGTCGACGTCCTGCCAGGATTGTCAGTGTATTGCATGAATAGAGTAAGGGATAACTTACGCCGACTACGGAGGTGTGTCCCCGGAAGATGCTGATAGGTGCAATAGAGGCGTTTCCTTTCATATATGCATTGATATCCCTTCAAGAGCCTGTCAATAAACCTTCAAACAAATGTAATGGAATGAACGCACCAAAGGCAGACAGTCATATCCTCAGATGCGCCCAACACACGTCCAACTTTAGTCGGACTCCAAGCAAGACCATACCTACCACCCCAATCAGCCCCTTCAAAAACGAGAACGAACAAACTCGATACTCACCCTTCCCTCTGCTGTCCAATCAATCTAATATCCGGTTTACACTCACCCCCTCTCTCCGGCTCACTCGAATGCTTCGTCCTATCAAACACAAACACCTCACCCGTAACCGCCTTAGTAGCAATCAAATCCGGATTCTGGGGCATATACCGAGCGCGGTTGACTTCGCCTTCATGGTTTATCCTTTGAATGATTTGGATACGGGGTGCGGGAGGGATAGTGTGTCCACCAAGTTCTTTGCGCTCGTCGTCGTAGTCTGCTCGGTCAAGTTTCTCGGCGCCGGTGGAGGGGTGGGAGCGTTTGGGGATTTGGACTTGGGCGATTTGGAGGTAGTCTTGGGCTTGGCCGGAGGTGTGCGTGCCGAGGAGGAGGCGGTGGGTTGAGTAGGGTTTGTTTTCGTTTCTGGGTGTGGAAAAGTATGATGGGTTGATCAGTGGGTCGAGGGAAATGGTATGGGGGAAGGAAGGGAGCGTACAGTTCTTTGTCAGGGAACCATTGGCAGGTTAGGCTTGGCCAGTCGAGGGCGTGGGTTATCACAATGTCATAGAGGTAGGGTGCGTTTTTCTTCCTGTGGTCAGTTTATGAGTTCTGCATAAGGGGCTGGTTGTCCATCATGCGCACCAGATTTTGTATTCCTGTGAAGTGGGGTCAATATGTGTCTTTATGATAAGTTTCCCGCGCAGTATACCTCATTAATGAGCTTGTTCTCTTCCTCTGCGACGAGGTCGTCCTCAACCTCCTCTACTTGTGGCTTCATGGTAGGCTCAAAATTATAGATCAAGCAGTGAGCAAGTAAGGGTGATAATACAAATGCGACGCGACGCGTATTTCCCACGGTTTCTTGCCATTTGGACGATGATCATTGTTCAGAGGATATACAATGATGATAATTATTGTAATGTGTGCGAAGGGATATGCCAATGACAGGTTCTTATGGTGGGAGAGGTAATAAGAACACAGACAAAAGGACGTCGAGGTTTACGAGGTCAAAAATAAGTCTATTGGCAGATAGCGAAAACGAGGGTACGGCTCGACTGTCGGAGGGTGGTTCATGGTTTATGATGACTTCTCCCATTTCGCTATCAGCTTCTCTAGGTCGAATCTGGGGTCTTCGGGGTCGGTAACAACTGCATAAATGCATACATTAGCAGCTGAAGAAACAACTCAAGAATTTGGTGCGGTGTTTGGGGAGCGGTCTTGAGTTTAGGTAAGGTGAACTGACCAGTGGTATCCTTAGCTGCATCCTGCTTCCTCTTCCATGCCTCTTTGGCCTCTGCAATCAACCGCTCCCGGTTATGAATGGCATATTCAACCTGGTGTTTATCGTGCTCGGCCCGTAGCGTTCGGCGGTGGTACCAGCCGTAGAAAATGCCAGAGAAAAGAGCCGTGTACCGGACAACCTGTATATCAGGAAATTGGAATGAGAGGGCAGAAGCCGAAGAGCAGTGAGTTTGTAAGTTGGTGAAGACACGGGGTTGTGGAACCAGGACCTACGTTGACTGTTGACGAGACCATTTTTACGCTTGACCCGGTGACACGAATTAGTGAGGGCAGGTATATGGTGGCCTCAGCACTGGAATGAGTGCTGTCAGAGAGACTTTGGCGGCGACGGCGAGCGGGGAGTACTAACCTGAATTTTGGAGGAAAGAGTGGTGACGGAGGAGCGCGACACGGAGAATTTCGGTAGCTGATTATGTCAGCAGGACTTTGCTCAGTCGCAGAGGTGCTACTTCTCGGGCTATTCGCGTACTCATCGTCTCTGGAAACCTCCCCTGTTCAACGAATATGTGTATCTACTGGGATGGCTCTATCCTGACTGTATCTTAGCCAGTGCACAACTCCGTTTTCTGTAGACCAGTGTTGTGAAGCGGTGGGGAATTTGGCTAGTTTAGCCCCTGTATTCTATTTGAGGCACGTTCCGTGTCAACAGTCGTTCGCCTGGCGCTCTGAATGATCTTTCCGAGTCCAGCAAGACAAAGGCAGAGTCTGATACACTGCCTCGGCACTGAGCACCAGCACTACAGAAATCTGTCAAATCATGTTTCGTGCCTCTCCTTGGGTCACTTACCAACCCAATCCATCCCATCAATTAACCACCAACACCCCAATGGACAACGACATGGATGCCCCTCACATTTCTACCCTCCAAGAGGAAAAGACTCCTCCCCCGAGTTCCCGTTCAAAGCACCAGGCGCGCAAGTCCAAGCCAAAGCAGCCAAAATCCAAGGGTGCAGATTTCCCAACTCAGCCCCAGCCAGCTGCCACATCGGATGACGAGGCTGTGGATGAAGGAGAGGAGGAAGAAGACCAGCTTATTGACGACGAAGACGACATTAATCCTACCCCTACACCAGCCTCGACGTCGACAAAGACGTCCGAGACGGCTGCAAAGAAGAAAATCCCCGCGAAGCGCAAGCCGCGCAAAGAACCCGGTACAGAGGAAGAGGGGAAGAAACGCACAAAGAAAGAGAAGCTCTCCCATCCTGCGCCATCCACGTCTGGTACACTTGGTCTTGCACCGACTGCACCTGCCAGCATAGAGGCTCCTCTTTCCGAATCTCACGACGATGGAACAGGCACTAATACTGGTGCAAATACGCCATCCATCAGCGTGGTAGACAGTGAACCGCAGGATACAAGTTCTGTCCAAAAGCCAACCAAAAAGAAGAGCGCTCCGCGAAAGACTGCGTCTACTCCTAAAACGGTCAAAGCAAAGCCATCCAAGTGCGTTCACCACCTGCCTTTGCTACCACCTGTCTGCTCAACCAGAGTTTATTTGACACAGACTCAAGATGGTCATACCCGCTTTGTCTGCTATTGTTGCGGACGACGCTGCGAGCATAATGAGTGAAGGAGGTTTGTGCCATTCCTCAGTCATGTCTACTCCAACTCACAGGCGCTCAGGTGTCTCTGGAACTGCTGCCTCGTCGCCTGTCGCTGGCAACTTTGAGAAATCTCAGCCAGCTTCCCCGGAACCAGAACCAGCACCTCCCACATCACCTCCACCAGCACCTTCAGCCTCTCTCCCAGACGAAACCAACCTTGAAAATATCCCTCTCCCCGTCTATCCCCTTCCTTCCAAACCCTTCCCAGTCCAGCCCCCGCCCAAGATACCCACCGGCTTCGCTCCTCCGCTCCCACTAGACAAAAGCGGCAAAAAAGTGAGACACTGGCGCATGGCACACCGTGAAATCCGGGGAATCGCGGGTGGCCGCTGGTTCGTGCGTTCATGGGTAGGCGACAAAGACTCTGAATACGCGGCTTCAGTTGCAGCAAAGGAGAGTGAAAAGGCCAGCAACGGCTCAACCTCCCTGCCTAAAAGCCTATCCTCTACCTCGCTCTCTGCTCCGCCGCTGGGGAGAGCAGGGAAGAAGGCTAAGGGAGCGTCGTCTTTGACTGCATCTGCTGCACCTTCGCGTGATGGGTCCGTTATTCCTGATGCTATTACGACGGCGATTCCGGTTACGAGCACTGTGCGTGCGCCGACAAAGATGCGGATTCAGCAGTTGCCTGAGGAACCTCAGTCGGATGCTGCTATAGACACTGATCCTACCCCTGTGCTACCTTCTGAATCTTGAGCTTGTCGGTCGTCATCACAGCATCGTTTTCTCTCTGGTACTTTTGTGTAGTTGTAGACCCAGATTCTTGATGGTTGTTTATATCGTGTCGCTTCTAATTGTTATCCCTGTGTATATCCGATCGGTCTAATTTCTAACGCTTGTAGACTCTGCCAAAGGCTTCTTCACCAGTTCCTGCGCGGTTTGTCCGCCTGCAGTGACTGTGCAGAGCAGCTAATGGGATGGGTCACACCACCATATCTAAACGACCGTGTGACGATAGCACCCTTAATCTGTTACTCACTTAGGTTGCCACAATATACACACCACTCCATCCTGAGCTTCTTCCTCGACACGTAGTCAAGACGTGTTATTTCGACACATCCGCGATTATCAGACTCCTAGAAAAACGCGGGAATGTCTTCGAGCCATGCGACTGCGGTAGACAAGTCTGATGCGCTGAGGGGTTCGGCTTCTAGCAGGACTAGTGAACGTGGTCCGTCCTCCTCTCCTATCTCTTCTATGCCCATTTACCTGGCGGTGTGCGTGTTGTTGATTTTTGGACTTGTGGTTCTCTGTTTGTGATCAACAGCGATGTTGCACCATAACTATGCCTCGGATCCAAAGTACAAGAAATATGTCCAACAAGTCGAGAAGTGTCTCAATGCGTTTGATAACGTGCATGAATGGGCGGACTGTATTGCGTTCCTGAAACAGCTGCTAAAAGTGCGTAAGTTGTCATTTCTTCGGAGGGACCGGAGTATAATGGTGTTATAGACATTTCAGACGTACATGCAGTTCAAAGAAATCCCAAAAAAGCTGATAGTTGCGAAAAGATTATCGCAATGCTTGAATCCTGCACTGCCAACTGGTGTACACCAACGCGCGTTGGATGTGTACTCGCATATTCTCGCGGCTCGTGGGGTACGTTTCTGAGTTTGCATTCATCTTGGCAACACCTCAATCTGCCCTCATATAGTCTGAAGGGTTGAAACAAGATCTTGCGCTATGGTCGTCTGGACTTTTCCCATTCTTCGAGTACGCAGCAACTTCTGTGAAAGTATGTTCAAGGTTCCTGTTCAACGCTCACCCTTCTCCCTCTTCATGCTTTTGAGAAACATCATGGCCTATCATTCTCTGACTCCCCGATTATATAGCCCCTCCTCCTCAATATATACGACACCTATTACCTTCCATTACAAAGCGACCTCCGGCCTATAATGAAATCGTTCATTTTGGCGTTGTTACCTGGGTTGGAGGAGGAGACAGGGGAGTATTTCGACAAGGTATGTCATCAATCATTTCATGTTCTAGTTCGGGAGTTAATGATCGGAGGTGGCAGGTTATGGGATTGTTGGATAAGCTATCAGGGACGGTGTCGCCTTCGTTTTTCTTCCAGAATATCTGGCTCGTAATGTTGACAACGCCGTCTGCGCGAGGGACATCCCTCAACTTCCTAGCACGGCGCCTGCCACATATGAACGCCGATGAAGGTACATCCCCTTTCGTACGGATCCCAAATCCACTCGCTTATGTTCATCCAGATATCACACCAATAATCGGCCGCGACATTGGCCTTATGATTCGAGCATTCGCAGCAGCTCTGGAAGACGAAAACCTCCTAGTCCGACGAAGCGCTCTTGATATTCTTCTGCAATCCATGCGTGTTGACGGGTTCGCCGTACGCAAAGCTCATGCAGACGACCGTGCGATTCTCATGCGTGCAGCGACTGGTGTGGTACTCAGAAGGGATTTGTCGTTGAATAGGAGGTTGTATACATGGCTGTTGGGCCCGGAAGAGAGGAGTGAGAATCAGGTTGCGTTTTTGAGGGAACATGCATTAGAACTGTTGAGTGGAACGCTGAAGGTGAGTTTGCGGTGTGTTTTTGCCCTCGTTTGGTGGAGGGATTTAATGTTTTGAATAGGCTGAAATGGTTTCGCCGTCTGGGGACTATGCAGAGTCCCGGCCTTTCAAGATTTTCATTTCGTTGTTGGATAAGTGGGAGATTGGGGCGCCGCTGACGGAGGTGTTGGTTTATGATGCGCTTGAGGCGGTGAAGAACTTGATGGAACACCCTACGGACAGCAGTGAAGATGTGAGTCTCAGTGCGGATCCGAAATTGTTAGGTGTTGATGGTGAACCGGCATAGATTTCGACGACGGCAAGCACACTTTACGAAGCCGTTGAGCCACAGCAGGCATGGAAATATTTATTGACCGCGGTGTTTAAAGAGTTGTCGCAAGATGACGATGTCTTTGAGGTGAACTTCCAGTTCTTGTTCACCGAGCGCTTCTGAGCGAAGGCGTTTAGGGTATTGAACTCGTGCGATTCATCTTACGGTCTTTCCCTCAAGACGAGGAACTCCAGACACTCCATTTCCCGACGATATTGGCGGGTATTGTTGATGTCTTCAACGTAAGTCTCTCCTTCGGGTTCTTGGGTTCTTTCTGTTCATTATTTTCAGCTCCAAATTCAAACAAGTCCTACAAAAGCATCCACGCGAACGTATCAGCAGGCTATGCTTCTAATTCATGAACTACACTCGCATATACCTCAAATCGCCCTTTTGGAGCGACCAGAAATGACCGGAGATAACGCCAATGCACGACAGACGCAACGACCATACCAGTTCGCTTGTACGTTTTACGGAATAAAAGTTTCACTCCCGGCGCCTCCACCAGAAGGATCTTTCGCCGTACCTTTCGCATCGATTTTTGAAAACCTGGTCGCATGTTCGGCGAAGTGTGGAAAGGAGCTTGCAAGAGTGAAAGATGCTACGATTCTACGCGAGGTGTTTGGCAGGATCTTGGAGTTATTGAATGGAATGGTGGGGAGGCTTGCGGCTCCTATGAGCGTGATTTGGGACCCCGAGGCGTGGTTTGGTACATTGTTGGAGAGCATGGAATATGAGGTACGTCTTATCATGTGTCGTGATCAATGAACTGCATTCATTCCATATCTTTTGTCAGTCCGCGATTTTTTCTACCGTGGATCGCGTAATTAGCCTCAGCGTCTCCTTGCATAAAACCAACTTCATGGAACCCAAACTTAACATCGATGATCGTGTGGTGATGTCGAAAATGGTGAACAAATTGCTTCATTACCTTCGCCCGGAGTATACCACGTATCATGTTCGTTCAGTGAACTTGATTTGGTCTTTGGACTCGTCGGTGAAGAAACCGCATGTAGAGAGCATTTTGGCACAGAGCATGACTTCGCCGGAGTCGAGGAATGTCAGTGAAGCATATGAAGCATTTGGGGTTTTATGGAGATTGACTGGTGAGCTGCAGCAGTATATCTGTGCGTTAAGTGGGTTCTGATGACGCTTTAGAGGACCATCTATTACCTGGGTTCAAGTTCAAGGTTCCTATAATGATTGTACTTGATACCCTCAAAAGTGATGACCCGCATTTACGGAGGATTGGAGAAACTTGGATGAGGTGTAGTTTGAGGTCCTATCTAAGGTATGATGATATGACTTCATGCGCATAGAAGTGTGGCTGAGGAGCTTTATCTCAACACAGAATCTTGGACCCTATCCTATACGAGCTTCTCGACCCTACAATCCTCAGAACTCCAACGCAAGTCAAAGTTCACGGGAAGGAAATCCAGGGCTTCACGTATGAGAAGCCCTGTGACCAGAGATATATCAACTATCTGCTTGAGGTTCTGCTTTCCATTGTGCGTCTTGGGGGACAAGGGTTCACGAAAACTGCGAGGACCTCGTACATCCGTCGGTCGCATCACCCCGGATTAGTTAGTCGAGTAGATGCTGGTGAGTTCCTGTTGTGGCGTCGAGATATACATACTGATTTTCGGAAAGGCAACCTGCCGGATAACGATGAGAGCTACTTAGAGGTTCTGGTTGAGATCTTGCTCAGGTATGTGTGCACGCATTGGCATTGTACGCTATCGTTAATGGTATTTCTAGATTCTTGCAATCTGAACCTAAGGCCCAATGGGCCCCGACAATGCTGCCTCTGAACGGTCTTATCCAATCTTCTGCGGTTGAAATTTTGCAGCTCATCGTGTCAAGAGGGGAGGTGGAACCTACTTTCGTGGAGACGATGGAAGCCATCGTCATTGGCAAACTCTACTTTTGCATTCACATGAAGAGGCTTGATTTACAGAACAAGCTTCTGCATCTTCTACACTCCCTGATATCTGTGTCTACCACTGCCACCGAGACGACGCAAACTGTTGCTTCTGGGAAGCAGAAACAGGATGACAGCCCCATCAGCAGTGCTCAGCCAGAAGCGGAAAAGTCGGCAACTGGAAGCCACCGAACATACCCTGTCAACCCTCTCCTCGTCCAAACCCTCATCGATGGAATCTCAACGCGAAGCAATCGGCCTATCCTGCAGCATTGGCTAGACTTCATCCTCATGGCCGTACCACAGTTCCAGCCTGCCCTACAGCCCGTCCTTGCACCGCTTAACGATTGCTTGTGTAGGCAACTGCATATTTCGCTGAAAGACATCCAACTTGCAGTACGACAATCGGATAATTACGCTAAGGACGTCCAGGCGTTGGTAACGGACGCAGATATGATTGCGTTGTTGAATGGGTTGGAGAGGTTTGTGCTGCTGAGCTTAGCGTACACGGAAGAGGATGGGGGCGACGAGGATTCGATTGCGGACAAGCCGGCACAGGAGAGCGGCGGATTGCTTGGGTACGTGTCGAATGTGTTTAGTTCGGAGAGTACGCAATCGGCGAATACGGAACAGCTCACGGTGAGCCCCCATGTTAATTCGTTTTCTCTGGATTGCAAGTTCATCGATTCGAATCCCTATAGGCACGCTCCCCCGCATACCGGGCATTGGATGAGGGTATTAGGGTGCTGTACTCAATATGGTCAACTTTGGTGTGGACAAAACCTGAACCCAAGTCTGCGAAGGATGAGTCACTTTCAATGATCTATAGCCGAACTCGACTACGATGCCGTCGTGTGTTGGAGCACTTGTTCCGTGTGCAGTCTGCGGAAGTTTTTGAATCGATCGTGGAGTGCTGGAATCGCTACAAACCAGTAAGGTCCTTTAGCCCCGTGCTCCTTCAATGATCTGATCGTCCATCCAGTCGCATACGGGATCCTCGGCGGAAGCAGCTTTTGAGATCGTGGATATCCTCGTGTCGAATGCACAGAACGCCGTGCATATGACATGCGAAAGCATTTGGTGCCGGATATCAGGTGTCTCGGAAAAGAGCAAGAAGCAGGCCATCAATCCTAATCTGTATGATCTCGAATACTATGTACTGCCCCTGCTAATTCTATTCCTCATAGAACCGACGCCGTTTTGTTCAAATTCTTGGAACAATACATGGCACGCCTAGAAGGACCGATCGCAGTGCAGGTCTGGGGTCGCTACATGCAGCTCGCGAAGGAAATCGCCAGCAGCGCAAAGGACTTTAAGATCCAGAGTTTCTTCGCATTGAGATGTCTATCCGTTCTCGCGGAGAAGGTTACTCAAACCACGGCAATGGAGGATCGGCGGATACGGAAGGAGCTACAGGCGAGCACTTTACTATATCGACCCTTTGAAATATGTTTTCTAAACCCAGGCTAGGATACCTATGGGAAACTATTGGACGCTTGTGTCGTTCTCGTTGGACGATCGCAAGAGCAGGGGTCTTGGATACGTCGTACAACAAAGGAGTCCTTGGCCGCGAATGGTCGTGAATCCCCCGCCCTTAACCAGGAAAAACTCGATCCCAGCGCTAGCGTTTCTTCGTTATCCGCTCCTGATACCCCCAAACAGAGCAGCTCTTTCGAGTATATCTCACAGGTAAGTCGGTCCTATCAGTCTTAATCCTTCCTACTTTGACGATGAAATATAGATAACCCAGTTTGTTGCGTCATCCTCACTTCCCAACTTGCGAAAGTTCCTGGTGGACAACGATAGAGTAGCAAGTGTTTGCACGAATATTGTCTATTACATCGTTGCACCTGCCACGCGAGGAAGGACCAGGTATAATTTTTGGAGTCAATCAATCTCGATTTACGTCGGCTCACGAATTTAACAGACCGATGGACGTTGACGGCGTGATCCTATCGATACTTATAGAAATGACACGCATGCCAAACACATTGAAAGCATGGAAGACACCAGTCATTGACCTGTTCAATGACAGTCGCCTGTTCAGCTCCCTTCCTGAAGAAGCTGAGTCTTGGAAACCTATCATCAAGTCGCTCTTCGACTCCGATAAAACCGCGTTCCCCGAACTGTTGTGTAAGCTTTTCTTTAGTCACTTCTAGACCACCACTGAGGGCCCATACTTTCGCAGCTAAAGTCGCCACAGCACCATCCGCCAACATCTTCACGAACCGGGAATATGAAATGCTCCTCCGCTCATTGAACGTCCGACGACTGTCCTTTGTTGTATTCACTGGAGAGAAGAACCATTGGCTGACGCAGTTACCGACTATCCAAGAAAAATTGGTGGATATACTGCGGAATGTCTCGGCGCCAGTTGTTCAGAGCGAAGTGTTCCTTTGTGTTCGGGTTTTGCTGTGTCGGCTGTCCAAGCACAATTTGACGAGTTTCTGGCCTGTTCTTCTGACGGAACTTGTACGTTTTTCCCGGCCGGAAGGGCCGATTGTGTCACTGACTTCAAAAACTAGTATCGCATATTCGAGCAGATCATGACAAGTCTGCCACCTGACGGATCAGAAGATTTACAGTTGGTTCTTGCTGCGTGCAAATGCCTGGATCTTCTAGTGACACTACAAACCGAAGAGTTCCAAATGTCAGTATCCTTGCATCTGGTTCCCGGGCAGCCCACTGACGTTTGCTTCAGTTATCAATGGATTTTCATCACCGACACAGTGGATGCCATCTATCGACCTGATAACTGGGCACCCGAGGCTATGATGGATCAACTGGCAGATGTCACTGGAAGTCTCCCAATTGCGGTATGTTGTTCAGCTATTGCTCTTTCCTCATAATCCTCACCCCGTACCCAGGACGCCCGCAAGTCAACGCCGGTGCCTAATGAAACGACCACATATGACGATCAACGGATATTAAGACGACCTTTACTTAACGGAGTGAAGCAGATTGAAAGTATCAGAGACTTGATTCCATTTTTCTCGAACGTTAGTATATCATCATATGAGAGTATGTATGCGAGCGGGGGAAACATTGATTGGGAGGCGGTGGAGAAGGGGATGATGGATGACTTGTTTGATGGTCGGTAGCCTTTTTCTACTTCGGTATTCGTTCGCATAGTTTCGTCTTTACTTCTCCACTGTTACACTTTGCCACATTTCACTTAATGAAAAACTTCCTCCGTTTACGCAAGAAATGCGATGGGTATCTGAAGCTTTATGTATTCCAAGGATCAACCTAAGTGGGATTTGTAGATGAAGCCCAAAAGATATAGATAATAGTGTAACGAGAGATCCTTCGTAGAGGAATAAGATTACAACCGCGCCGACTCAAACAAAGCTTCAGAAGTCTCCCCAGTTCCTGCGGAACTTATACTGCATACGAGACTGGATCAGTGCTTAGTTCAAGACACCAAAAAACTCGGATGGGTACTGTACCTTGTACGGCAAGTTCTTCCTCATCCTGTCACTAGCATCCTTCGGCGTCTTGTATCCCTTCTCACCAGTACCCCACTCCTCATGGTTAGGTCTCTCGGCGGCAAACTTGACCGCCGGGTCCTGTTTCTCCGGGGGAGGAACGCGAACAACAGGAGGTCTTGCAGGCGGAGGAATACCCTGTTGTGATGGCGGCAAATCATCTTGGTTGGCGCGAATGTGTTGCTGGTCGTCGGGGTGCTGCTGTTGAGGAATAGAACCCGAACCCAATTTCTGTGCCGCAGCCGCAGCTTCCGCAGCTTTTTGAGCTGCGATGATTTCCTCGACTGAGACACCGGCAAATTTGGCTTCGCGCTCGGCTTCTTCACGTTCGATGCGTTCGTGGTGGGCGAAGTGTTCGATGTCTTCGGGGTGAGTGTAGGATTCGTCGGTTTGGGTTTCGGGTGTTGAGTGGTATTTTTCTATGGGCGATAGAGAAGAGGTTGGTTAGGGTCTGAAGTGGTTGGAGTTCAGTAGGGGTGAGGGTGTGTACCTTCGTGGTGGAGGAAGAATTCTGTGCAAATTATGAGTGGTCAGCCTGGGTGGAAGGACACATGCAGGTGTAACGTACCACTCTCAACATCGTAGTGGTGACCTTCAGCCCCCATATGATCGAAACTCGGTAGAGCGGCCACCCCAACCCTCTCCAACTCCTTTAAGTCCACTTGGCCATCACGGTTCGCGTCAAGAATTTGCAAGACGGCGTTAACAATTGCATCGGCTTTCTTCTGATGCTCCTCTTCGTCCTATGTATTATACATGATTTGTTAGCTGGTGATGGTAGAGTGACGTGGGTTGAGTAGCGTACTTTCGACTTCTTCTGTGAGTAAACGTGGTGGACGCCGTAAATGGCTTCAATCTCGGCTCTGTCCCAGATTCCATCACTAGCCAAGAGCATAAGTCATTCATCAAGTGGAAGAGGGTAGAAGAGAGTTGCTCACCGGTTTAAGTCATGCAACTGGAAGAAACTTCCAGCATCAAAGGAGTCACTGTGGGCAACAATCCCAACATCAGCGGTTTCTCAACGCAAACGATCGCCAGGGTAGACCTACATATGATGCTCCGAAGACATCTATAAAACATACAATTAACATTCCGATGACAACACAACTGGAATACTAAATCTCAAACTGACGTGTCTTTGTGCATATTGCTGCATAGATTCACCAGGCGCCGGCCCACTGTGCTCGTGACCACCATGTGCTGCTGCATATTGCGCAAGCACAAGTACGGACAGACTTGCAAGTGACTTATTGAACATTGGGTCCCAGAAAGGGGTTTAGTTTGGTCTGAACACGGAGACTGGGAGGATGTGGAGGAGATGTGGGATCCAGGGCCAAACAATTTCGGTTGCCATTTCGGGATAACTAAGCTCATGGTTTTTCCGGTCTGCCGTAGCTACTCAATTGGCTGAGTTTAAATTTCACGGCTTCGGACGAGGATATGACTTGGAGAATGAACGACAAGGGGATATTTCGATGATGTTACAAGACATTATATACTGGGAATACATAGTTCAAGGAGTGCGTCCGTCAGAGATTGTAGGATATAAAGGAGTGTCAGTAGGTAGTAGCCGGTAGCCGGTAGCATCACAAAACAAAGTAGTGCATGAGCCCACGCTTCAACGCATCGAAATCAAATCTAATCAAGGGCCGAACCCATCACGTTCATTAACCCAAAGCTGCAAGTGCGCCCAATGAGAGAGAAGTAACGAGCATGGTTACTTGGAACCCGGACCAGGACGACATAGGGCCAGCGGCGCTTTCCATCGGCCACGACGTCACGAGAGGTTGGCCGGGAAGATCTGAAGGGCTGACCGTTTGATACTGTGGGCCAGTGGTTCTGTTCGATGTGTGTGTCGTCTTTGCGCCTAAATAGAGTTGGCCAAGGTCGTTGAGGCCGCCGTCTTCGTTGAGCATATCTATTGTCAAGAGTCAAGGTACGGTATTTACGTCAGGGAGATGGATAACCTACTGTAGCGGACATCCGGTTCTGGCCGCTAACAGTGCAAGAAGCATGCCCGTGAGCATCCAGTACAATCTGAAACAGAAGGATGAAGGATAACAATACTCACGAAGAACCCAAACCATGCGTATTTCTCAATCCAATCCAACGTATCCAAATAATTAATAGTCTGATTCATGAAATCCAAAACGACTGACAGTGGCAAGGAGATCAATCAAAGAAAACGACAGCATTAACCACCTGTCTCCGAGCACAGCGCACCCCTGGTTAACACTCACCAGTAGCATTATCAGAAATATCCGCGTATTCAGTAATCCAAATCGGGAACTGGGGAAACGTAGAATGGATATCCCAGATGTAGTTATAGAACCCATCCGTGCCAGAACCGTACCTAATCACATCCTTCTCGTTAGAGAATGCACATAAGCTAGAGTGGGGAGCGCCTTACCAATGAAGTGGCAAGAAGTCAATCGAACAACTTTTACACGCCGCAATGAACTCTGTTAACCATGGCTTCCCAGTCGGCGCCGCAGTAACCGCAGGCCCACCAAGCCTCACACCCTGTTGCTTCAACGGCTCAATAAATTGCATCCAGAGTTGTGCAGCATCCGAAGGCTTGATATTCGACTGGCTCGCAAAATCCGGCTCATTAAATGCCTAGTGCAACCGGGTAGATCGAACATGGGTGTTAGTGATCACACAGAAAAGGAAACCCGGATGCCTTACGAGGATAGTATCCGCTTTTTGAGCACTGACGGCACTCGCCAACTCGACAATGTTCCTTGATCCCCATTGCATAGGGATATATTTCAGCCCAGACTGGGCGATATATGCGGGTGGTAGGTTTGCCCAGTCGTAGATCCAGGTGAGCGCACTTTTGGTTTGGTTGGCGTTGAGGATATCGTCTGTATTATCCGAAGCGAATGCGATACCGCGTTTGGGATTCTTCATGCCCGGTTTGAATGGTGACGAGGGAAGGGAAGAGGGTATAGCCGAGGCAGAGGGTGATGATAATGAGGAAGAGGGTGCGGATGATGAGGAAGAAGCAACATCTGCGATGTTGGACGATGTTTGGATTGAGGAGGATGCTTGTGCCGAGGATAGCATTTTTGTTGAGGATGCAGATATCGGTGAAGGGTGTGCGGTCGATGTCGCATTGAGGGTATGTGCCGAGGTAGTGGCCAAGAGGCAATAGAGCGTTGTCCAAAAGGCACCACCGAGAAACATCGTGGTGGACAATAAAGAAATAGTAGGAAGGAGGGGCCGTAAAGGGGAGGAGAAAGGGACCCGAGGACCAAGAGAAACTCAAGCAACATGCTCGAGTTTAATACTCGAGCTCGCATGAGCTTTCGAGTAGGATTTAAGAAGGTTCTTCGCTGAACGTTTGAATGAGTATGCTGACACTTCGTGAGACCCATGGCCAGGGGGAACTGTCCATCGATATGAGTTGACACATCATCCTTGTCCCAAACTTGACGGACAGAAAGAAGATAGATGGCTTGAAGAAATAATTAGAGTACAAAGGCCGGCATAGAGACACATTAGGAACTCTTTGGACAAGCCTAGACCCATCGTTGGTGAGAGTTGGTTCTTGAGTACGGCCCGTAGATATCATTCAGTCTTTTGCGTACGTGAAGATTCACTTCGCTGATCCAAGGGGGGGATAAGCCAGAGAAGAATGATGTCGTACCTTGATTACAGCGTGGACGTGTCTGAAATGTCCGGGTTTACTGTCACGGAACATCAGATCCCGGTTTCAATTGGCGCTTGCTCGAGGCGTTTTTCTTGACCGATCAGCTTGAGGCCGACCTATCAGCCAACGGTGAACTGGACGCGGATGATGGGATCGACGGAGTTATATTTTTGTGTTGAGCCAGACATGTTTGGCGAGAGGCTAAGTAGCATTATGTCCGTCGATCTTCCAAATCGCAATTCTGCTTGTGAGAAGATGTGACCATATGCAGCTAGAAAAGGCACCCATCCCGGTACACGAGGAACAGTGCCTGGGGCATGTTCTAACTATGGAGGTCTTCGTAAGGGACATTCCTTCGCGAAAAATTAGTCAAAGACCCTGTTGTCTCAAGTTTAATGGAAAGGTTGCAAGCAAAAAAAGTGATCAAGTCAAAGTCGGGACCCTTTCTCTCATTTAGAACTTAAGGTCGGTCGGACAGTGGTAGACACACGATCGTTGGACAAGCAGCATCATTAAGGGCATATGCACATATTCTATTGCTGTTTTGGCGCATGATGGAACTGTGGCATTAAACCGTAAGCATACGGAATGCTAAAACGATAATTACAAATGACAGTAGACGTACGATATCGCGTAGTTGTGCTTGAGCACCGTTGAATTGTTTTTCAAGGAATTTGGCCTGACGTGCATTTATGAGCATGCCCCCCTTCCGCAAGCAAGTCAACCAACCTTTTTATTCAGGTTATTGATGTCGTCAGTTAGCTCCTTCTCCTGGTTCTTGAGATCGTTGACCATGGTTTTGTGGGGTTCCATCATAAACCTGAAATCGGTCACATAAGCATCACTTGTCGATAACAAACCAGGGGTTCAGTACATCTTGCCGACTCCCTTGTACAAATGCACATCCTCATCCATCGAGCTAATCTCTTTGATTGTTAGTTGTAAAATCCTCCGTTCGCGTTCCTTGGCAGCAGTTTGTTGCATTGAAATGTTCAGCGCGCGTTGGGACTGGACGGCTGTTTGTTGGATTTGTACCAAGATCTGACGAGCATTATCTTGAGTTCAGAAGATTGGGAGCAAGGTGTCGTTTGGATTGACCTTGCGCAGAGTTTCATCCGAGAGCGCTGACATTGTGGTGCGTTGTGGGTGAGTAAGGCTGGAATGAAGCGCTGAGATCAAGACGCGTAACGCAAGTGCGTGACGTTTTTGGCGAACACCACACCCACAAAATATTCGCGTGCCTTCAACTCTCATATACTTACTACCCCTCCTCTTGCTGTATTATTCAGCACACGCACTCACTTGCTGGGATTTAACTCTCTAAAAAATGGCTTCTCTCGAGGATTATGACGAGTTCGGAAACTATATTGGTGCCGACCTCGACACCGATGAGGAGGACGAGGAGTCGAATCAGAACCAGTATATCCAACAGCCGTCTGGAGGCGCTGCGCCTCTGGAGGGTTATGATGACGAGCCCATGCAAGAACAGGATACTGGACTAGCGCTTATGGAAGTTGACGGTGCGTACGAGTGCACACCATACATACCATCTGATTGCTCATACGTATTCCTTGCCAGAGGAACCGACACACAAGGCTGTCGTTCTACATGAGGACAAACAATACTATCCCAGCGCGAGCGATGTTTATGGGGTAGATGTTGAGACATTGGTGCAAGAGGAAGATGCCCAACCACTCTCCGAACCAATAATTGCACCTATCAAGGTGCGAAAATGGACGGTAGAAGAGAAGGATATGCCAGAGACGCGTTTTGACAAAGGGTATGTCAGGGGATCTATATTCACTCGGGCTTAAGGTTAACGAGGTCCTAGGTTTCTATTGAATATGACCGCGTTTCCGGAGATGGTTCGCAATGTCGCTGTTGTGGGGCATTTGCACCATGGAAAGACGGCGCTTATGGATATGCTAGTTTTTGAGACACACAAGCTGGTGTGGGATGCAGATAAACCGGTGCGCTTGGTTGTTGTATCCTCGGTTTTTAGTCATTGATTTGGGAATTGGACTCTCAGGTGCGGTATACCGACACTCACGTCCTTTCTCGAGAACGCGAAATTTCCATCAAATCATCTCCCATGTCACTCATCCTCCAAACCACCTCCGGAAAATCACATCTCGTCCATCTCATTGATACACCGGGGCACGTCAACTTTGTTGACGAAGTTGCAGCAGCTATGCGTCTCGCGGATGGCATACTGCTCGTCGTCGACGTAGTCGAAGGAGTAAGGATCCATTCTTTCTAGCTATAACCCTGCCACTCAACGATTTGACAGCTCATGGTTGGGACTGAACATATCATTCGACATGCTTTGCAAGAAGGTATCAAAATTACACTTGTCGTGAACAAAATCGACAGACTCATCCTCGAGCTTCGTATCAAACCCGCCGATGCATACTATAAGATCAAACACACTATTGAAGAAATCAATACATTCATCAGGTGCGTCTCTCCGCTAATGGTCCTTATATTTATATTGAAGTAGTAGGGCCTTCCTTGGGACAGCAATATCGATCCCGACCCAGAACTTCGCTTGAGCCCAGAGAATGGGAATGTTGCATTTGCGAGTACAGATATGAATTACTGTTTCACTTTGCGATCATTCGCAAAGTTGTATGCGGACACATACGGTGTGTTTTTGCCCTGTTTTCTGGCAATTCTTCTTCATGACGGTACTGTATAGGTAAACTCGATGTCAATGCCTTCGCCGCACGTCTTTGGGGCGACATTTACTTTAACGAAGAGACACGACGTTTCACGCGCAAACAGGCCGACCCAGAACAGAACCGCACATTTGTCCACTTTATCCTCAACCCCTTGTACAAGATTTACAGCCACGTGTTAAGTGAAGATACGGATGCTCTGAAGGAAACCTTGGCTTCGCTTGGAATCACGTTAAAGCCTGTAGTGTATAAGATGGACGTGCGGCCGTTGTTGAAGGTTGTCCTGGATCAATTCTTTGGACCTTCGACGGGTTTGGTGGACGTGATTGTAGAGCATATGCCTTCGCCCGTTGAGAATGCTGCAGCTAAGGTGAGCTTTGGATGTAATATATCGTTTCTGCGTTGCTAACGACCTTGGGAATAGGTTGAGCGTACCTATACTGGCCCTCAAAATTCGGAACTGGCGATTTCAATGAAGTCGTGCGATCCAGATGGGCCCGTTATGGTGCAAGTAACGAAATTATACCATACAACAGACGCACAATCTTTCAGAGCTTTCGGCCGTGTGATGAGTGGAACGTTGAGGAAAGGCGTTGAGGTCAAAGTGTTGGGAGAAGAATATTCGCCAGAGGATGAGGAAGATATGATGAAGGCTACGGTTGAGGATTTGTGGATCAGTGAAGCTCGGTGTGTTTGTTAATGCACCTTGCATCTTACGGTGCTGACATTAACGCGATATGCAGATACTTCATCCCCGCAGAAGAGATCCCCGCAGGAAACCTCGTCCTCATTGGTGGCGTCGACGCCTCCATATCTAAAACTGCGACCCTCGCATCAACTTCCATCGACGACGACCTTTACATCTTCCGTCCCATAAAGCACATCACCGAATCCGTACTTAAAATTGCCATCGAACCTATTGCACCTTCGGAGTTGCCGAAAATGCTTGCAGGATTGAGGAGTATCAACAAATCATACCCGCTGGTCTCGACCAAGGTAGAAGAAAGTGGAGAGCATGTGTTAATCGGGACAGGAGAGCTGTATTTGGATTGTGTAATGCATGACTTGAGGAGGTTGTTTTCGGAGATTGAGATTAAGGTGTCGGATCCGGTGACAAAGTTCTGCGAGACGGTGTTGGAGACGAGCGCGTTAAAGTGTTATGCTGATACGCCGAATAAGAAGTATGTTGTTTGTTTATCTCCCGTTTTGCTTCTGACGGATCGATGTAGGAATAAGATCACTATGATTGCGGAACCGCTTGAACGTGGTATTGCGGAAGATATTGAGAGAGGAAGGGTGACGATGAAAATGTCTGCGAAGGATCGGGGCAAGTTCTTTGAGGAGAAATATCAGTGGGATTTGCTTGCTTCGCGGTCGATATGGGCGTTCGGACCCCAGGATAGTGGGCCTAACGTCCTCCTTGACGATACGCTTCCATCACAGGTATGGTTTCGCGATTTTCGTAATTCGCAACTCGGGTTTGGTTTTGTGACAGCTTATCGCCATTTTGTAGGTCGATAAGAAGCTTCTCGGCACTGTGAAAGAACATATTAAGCAGGGCTTCCAGTGGGGCGCTCGTGAGGGTCCGTTATGTGATGAACGTAAGTGGACAAAAATACCTGTCATACACCCCTAAGAATGCTGGCATGGAACTTACATTTTACTCCGTCCCATTCTATAGCGATGAGGAATGTGAAGTTCAGATTGCTCGATGCAAGTCTAGCACAAGAACCAATCTTCCGCGGAGGAGGCCAAATCGTGCCCACGGCTCGACGAGTCTGTTATTCGTCTTTCCTCATGGTGGGAATTTTTCTTTATTCAGGAACTTGAGCCGCATGATTAATATCCCCTTTTTGAAACAGGCGACGCCGAGATTGATGGAACCTGTGTACTACGTGGAGGTCCAGGCACCGGCGGATTGTATTTCTGCGGTGTATACTGTCCTTGCGAGACGTCGTGGGCATGTGACGCAGGATATCCCAAAGGCAGGATCGCCGCTTTATACAGTCAAGGCACTGATTCCTGTTATTGATGCCAATGGGTTTGAGACGGATTTGAGAACGGCTACACAAGGCCAGGCTTTCTGTTTGCAAATCTTCGATCACTGGTCTATCGTCCCAGGTGGGTCTTCGTCTTCCTCACTCTTCTCCAGCTTCTCTCACGCAAAGTTTTCTGACCTACCCGCGTGACGATGTTGTAACCTCTAGGCGATCCCACGGATACTAGTATTAAGCTACGTCCTCTAGAGCCTGCGTCTGGACAAGCGTTAGCTAGGGACTTGGTGCTCAAGACAAGGCGGCGAAAGGGTCTTGGAGATCAAATTGCAGTGTCCAAATATTTGGACGATGAGTTTGTGGTGAGTGGCCGACATCATATGTACAACGTGCATGATGCATCCGAATCCGAGCGGCCGCTTTCTTTTTATTTGGCGGCCCTGGGAAACGGAAATGTTTCATGAATGATACTGACACGTCATTCTTGCAGCTTGCGCTCTCTGCGTCTGGACATGCCGATTTGCTTGGGTAGATGTATAAGGTGTAGATTTCGTGTCTTTTTGTGTACACTCGTGTTTTATGCTCTCCATATGAACAAGGAACGAAGAGGGGATTGGGGAAGCGAGGACGCGTCGTGTTCTAGAGTGCAGAATGAGAAACACGTGACTCTGGGAGATTAGTAGGTGCCAGAAGAATGCCACGTATGTGGGGGGTGCAAGTGCAGTATTTAGGAAAGCAGGGGCTGGCATTTACACATCTCCACTTCCTTCACTCTACTCTCCGTAGTCTCGCCGTCTCCTGTCTCCCGGTCCTTCGTACACCATGCGAAGTGTAACGATCTCTGTCATTGCCCTTGCCGCTTCTGGCGCCTTGGCTAGCACCGAGGAATCCCCAAAGCCCACTTTCACGGTACCGTCTTTTCACCGACGTCAATTCCACTCAACTCTAATAATTCAACTCATGCATACAGCCCACCGAGATCAAGGCCCCTTTCCTCGAACAGTTTACCGAAGACTGGGCAGACCGCTGGACACCCTCGGAAGCAACTAAGAAGACCCCCGTCGGCACTGAAACATTCTCCTATGTTGGCAAATGGGAAGTCGAGGAACCATCTTTGGTAGTCATTGAGGGTGACAAGGGTCTCGTTGCAAAGACCAAGGCTGCGCATCATGCTATTTCTGCGCCGTTTGAGAAGCCGATCGATTTCAGCGACAAGCCTTTGGTTGTGCAATACGAGGTTAAGTACCAGAAGGGTGGTAACTGTGGTGGTGGGTATGTTAAGCTGTTGGAGGATGGCTTCCAGACTAGTGGGAAGGAGTTCTCGGATACCACACCATGGGTTGTTATGTTTGGACCAGATTTGACTTGCCCTGGTACAAAGGTAGGTTTGAGTTGTTGTGACGAGTTAGTTGGATTGTTTGTTGATGAATTGTGGTTATAGGTGCACTTCATTTTCCGTCATAAGAGCCCGAAGACGGGTGAGGTTGAGGAGAAGCACCTCAAACTCGCTCCAAGACCCACTATTGAGAAGCTCACCAACCTTTATACCCTTGTTGTTCAGTGCGTATTTCTATTGTTCCTGCTCTATATCATGGTCTAAATGATTCACCTGTAGCCCTAATAATACATACAATGTTCTCATCAACGGGGAGACGGACAAGACCGGCAGCCTTCTCGAGGACTTTGAACCTCCTGTGAACCCGCCAAAGGAGATTGATGACCCTGAGGACAAGAAGCCCGAAGACTGGGTTGAAGAAGCCAAGATTCCCGATCCCGAGGCAACCAAGGTATGTCTTGTGCCACGTCCGGTCACAGTCCTTGCTTATGCGTTTGAATCATAGCCTGAAGACTGGGACGAGGATGCACCCTACGAAATCCCCGATGAGGAGGCTACCAAACCCGAGGACTGGCTGGATGATGAACCTTTGACTATCCCCGATCCCGATGCCACCAAGCCTGAGGAATGGGATGATGAGGAAGACGGTGACTGGATTGCACCCACCATTCCCAACCCCAAGTGCTCTGAAGTTTCTGGATGCGGTGAATGGAAACGGTATGTATATCTATTGCTCACTGATTGGGCCCTGGCTGATGCTCCTGTAGCCCGATGAAAGCCAACCCCAACTACAAGGGCAAGTGGTATGCACCCATGATCGACAACCCCGCCTACAAGGGCCCTTGGGCACCTCGCAAGATCCCCAACCCCAACTACTTCGAGGACCTCACCCCCGTTAAGAGTCTCCCCAAGATTGTGCGTAATTTAGAGTCGTTGACGGGACGCTATACTGACCTTGACATCAGGGCGGTGTTGGCATTGAGCTCTGGACGATGACCGAGGACATTCTCTTCGATAACTTGTACGTTGGTCATTCCGTCGAGGACGCCAAGAAGTTGGCCGCCGAGACCTTCGAGATTAAGAAGCCTCTTGAGAGCAAGGCTGACAAGCCTGCGGATGCCGACGAGGACGATGAGGAGCTTAGCTTCAAGGAAGATCCTGTTGGCTTCATTCGCAACAAGGTTCTCAACTTTGTTGACCATGTCAAGGAGGACCCTGTCGATGCTTTCAAGTCGCAACCCGAAACTGGTGCCGCTTTGGCTGCTGCTCTCTTCACTATCTTTGGTATGCTCGGTGCCTTCCTTGGCCTCATCGGTGGCTCCCAGAAACCCGTCGTTACCAAGGTGAGTCGTGACGGCTGGAAATTTTAAGTTCTCTTTACTGATGTTCCGTTTAGTCTGCCAAGAAGACCGATGCTCCCACTCCTGATGACAAGACCAAGACTGAAACCGCCCCTGTTGCAGCCGCCGGTGATGACAAGAAGGATGACAACGGCCTCAAGAAGCGCAAATAAGCTGTGGATTTAAAATATGGGCTTCAGAGTTGTTTCTTTCCTGGTTTAATTGCTTCGCTTGGAGTCTGTTACTAGCTGATTTCTACCTAGTGTACGCGACCAGCATGACCTGGGATAGGTCGAGTCGCCGTGGATGTTGTTAAAAGCAGAGCAATGCACATTATCATTAATTTATTTCCTTGACAATTGGCGTGGGCTGATGTTTGCGTGAGAAGGTGATGGTCAGCACAAGTCATTGGCACTGATGTCGAGTGACAAACTTGGAAAGTGACTAGCCAATTGGCAATGCCCTCGTCATCTTTCCATAATTTCTATCGCTCCTTTCGCTCTGTACTTGCTAGAATGTCCCGTCGCTCGCGTTCCCCAGAGCTCTCTCCCCGGCCACAGAAGAAACAAAAACTAGATCATCTCACGTCCGAAGATTACAAGAATGGTGTATTTCTTGCGCCAATGGTTCGGTCCGGTGCTTGTAAGCAGTCAGATCACGCCCCCTGTTGATTTATCGTTAATGAGCTTCCAGTACCAACCAGGCTCTTTGCGCTCAAACATGGCGCCACTATGGTCTGGAGTCCAGAAATAGTCGACAAAGCCATTCTACATGCTAAACGTGAAGTCGATCGTGCGCAAACTTCCTTAACCACCTCCCCCCCTCACTTGGCATGCTCATATCTTCTTAACCAGCTGTAACGGGAGTTATATCGTACAACGGCGTCTCCCGCGCCATCTTCACAACCCACCCCATCGAAAAACCCTACCTCATCTACCAGATCGGCTCGGCCGACCCAGAACTAGCAGTCCAAGCTGCAAAAACTGTCATGCAGGACGTTTCTGGGATCGACCTCAACTGCGGGTGTCCGAAACCCTTCTCGACGCATGCTGGGATGGGTGCTGCGTTGCTTACGAATCCGGATACGCTTTGTGCGATTCTTACTGCGTTGAGAAAGGCCATGCCGGAAGAGATTACGGTGTCTGCCAAGATCCGGTTGTTGCCTTCCCAGGAGGACACGTTGAAGCTTGTGGAGAGGATATGTGGGACGGGGATTAGTTGTTTGACTGTGCATTGTAGGACGAGGAATATGAGGGATCGGGAGAGGGCGATGGTGGAGAGGTTGAGAGAGATTGTGGAGTTTGTTGAAGGGCTTGGGAAGGGGATTGCGGTTGTGGAGAATGGGGATTGTCAGGGATGGGAGGATGCGAGACGGGTGAGGGAGGTTACTGGTGTGTATTTCGTCTGATTTTTTTCCGTGGGTTGGGTGGCTGATTGGTGGATGGGTTTGCAGGAGCGCATTCAGTGATGATTGCAAGGGCTGCTGAAGCCAATCCGACGTGCTTCTCTGATAAGCCTCTAGTAGACCTCGACAAGACGTTGGTACCATCTTATTTCAGATTGGTGGGTATTTTATTTGGATTTTCATAGTCATATTCTCTCACATGACCATTACAGTCGAAGTACCTCGACAACCATTGGGGCCTCACCAAATTCTGCGTCGCACAATTCAAAGGCGACCGCGTCAACATTAAAAAAGCCGAGTCTACAAAAATCCGACAGATGCTCTCGCAGGCAAAGGGGTACGACGCTATGACAGATTTGGTGGGCAAATGGACAGGTGAAGATGAGATGAGGCAAATTATCGAGGCCATTGAAAATAATCCACCAAGGTTGAGAAGAATGTACCTTCCCGCCGCGGAGTCGACGAATGGTTCGGTGACGAATCCTATATCGACAAACGGGAACGGAGTCGTTGCGCTTGTCTTGCCCTTAACTGTTTCTGCTGTGGCTTCGGAAGAGGACAGTGCCTACGCGACTCCTCAAAACACTCAGAATCCTGAACCACCAAGCTCAGGTGCACCGTTCCTTCCCAAAGATTTCCAATCCAAGGAGCCTCTACCACCGAAGGCAGATCCGGTTACACCAACACCTACAGTAGCAGTATGAATCCATTAGAACGGATTAATATACCAAGCCGATCCCTAAATACAGCTCCCCTCGTCCTCTACCTGGCTGCGATAGATGCCTGTTCATAGTCCTAGCGCTATATATCTAGACGGAAACCTACGCATACCTCGTCGAGTCCCCAAGTCATCGTAAACTCCGGTAATCAAACGGGTAAATGGAATCCTGACGAGGAGTTTACAACCCCATTGGACGGGGCATCGGGGTTCGAATAGCCGCTTCAGAGGTGGTGGAATGTGTACTGTGGTCCCACCGCAAACTACTCAACTGGCGCTCTGTCTGTCTGTTCCATGCTCGCCCCAGTGAAACTCGATAAACGACAAGAAGGTACGCGATTACCTTTTCAGACAGGATATATGTCGTTGTCAGAGGAAGACATCATTTTCCGAATTCGATGAACTCACTTTGATCTCAATGTCACAATAAAAGAATAAGAGACTAATGGGTGCTCATATAGAGCCGCAGCTGCAAAGGATCATGCAGACTCCAAGGCATACGACTCAACGAGCATCGCTGCCATACTCATGTACTGCACACTAGTCTCCAATGTTCCTGTGGTGCAATGAGCCTTGTCGTATTCTGGTAAGTAGACACGGAAACATACCCACCCATCAAGTTGATATGGCGCCTCCGTACGAGCATGAGGCGCACAACCACCAGTGTAGTAACAAGGATTGTAAACGCCGCCTCAAGCCCAAGGGCGGCAACCAAGCCTGCATCAAAGCCTGCATCATGGGGAAAGACTCTTTGACTAAGCTGTCCGAAACCCGTTATAAAGTTCATCACTAGTATCTCAACTTCAATACAAAAAGTAGTGCAGAATTGGCATCAACTTACCCTCATAAGAGAGAAGGAGTAAGGAAGGTAGGATAATGATGATGACGGCATATTGTGTTGTACTCCAGATAACCCACAAACGCCAGATCTACACAGCGAAGATATCGGGAAGCATCGACAATAAAGAGAGAAAGAGACACGGCACCTGTATTCCTGGCGCCAAACAGTCAGAGATAGCATCAAAGACAGTACTGGGGAATTTCTTTAGCAGGTCATCTGGATCCTGAATCTCATATGCGACCACTTCTCCGGGAAATTTGTTATTATTGACATATGATATTTCGGCTGCCCGGGAATATACTGCGAAAGAACCCACTTTGCATATCACCACTACAGAGGCACAGACAAACGTGGATCTAGTCTGTCGTTGGTGGTGCGGACCTTTGAGCCCAGGGTAGAGTGACCAGGCACAGAGGATATAAAGGACGACTATGATGCCCACCAAAACGCCCCTGATAGTCGTTTGGCTGATAAGTTCGATAGCTTCGACGAGGAACATTCTGCTGAGTTGAGAAGTACCATCCATTGTGGACTCCAGGGGGTGGGTGATGTATCATATATCATCTTCCAACCTAGCTAATATAGGGCAGCATCCAAGTCCACTGGAACGATCGTGAGCGTCACTACCGGGATTGAGCACCGCCTTCACTCCCAGAGTTAGCTCCAGACAAAGATAATGCAAGAGAGCAAGACATCAGGTCTTGCCACGACAGGGACTTGGTTGATCCAAGGGCTCGGTTGAGACCTTCGAACACCAGGGGCTATGCGAGCCAAGTTCTGGAGCTAGTATGCCCAAAGAGGTGATACGTGATAGTGCAATGTTTTGCAGTGCGAGTGAGTTCGCTAAGTGAGCGAGCGACCCGGAGGTGTCATTGACCATGACATCCATTGCAGTGGAAGGTCAGACAAAACCTAACACGTGCGCAACTAATGAATCCTGTAACCGATTTCCCGCGGTAGCCCATTCGCGTTCCCCACAATTCATTGCTTCTCCCTTCACTTTTGTAGCAAGAGGTGGGGACGCTACTTTTACTGAGGATACTTGTATGATATGTACATAATTGTCAAATAAACCGACATCTAGTTGACCCCTAAGTCGTCGTGACTGATAGTCGTACGGCATACGGCGTCACTCCTGCCAGTCGCCCTGGATTCGAGAGCCGCTACAGCCGCCTCTCTCTTAACCCATAGCACTCGGTGGAGCTATGGGTTATGGCAGAGTATGGGTTATCAAAGAGGTCAGTTCTTAGCACCAAAGAAATTCATTCGAAATAGAAAAATTAATTCGAATGAATTAATCTACGAAAATCCGACAGATGCTCTCGCACGCAAAGGGGTATGAGGCTATGACGGGCTTGGCGGACGAGTGGAGGCGGAGATGAGGTGAAGCGGATTATCGCGGCCATTTAAAAGAATTCGCCAAGATTAAGAAGAATGTACCTTCCCGCCGCGGATTCGACGAATGGTTCGGTGACAAATCCTGTATCGACAAACGGGAACGGAGTCGTTGCATCTGCCGTGCCCCTAACTGTCTCTACTGTCTCTTCGGAGGATGACAGTGCCTACGCGACTCCTCAAAACACTCAGAAACCTGAACCACCAAGCTCAGGTGCACCATTCCTTCCCAAGGATTTCCGATCCAAGGAGCCTCTATCACCGAAGGCAGATTCGGTTACACCAACACCTACAGCAGTGATATGAATCTAATAATACCAATTAATACACCAAGCCGATCTCTAAATACAGTATATTCCCCTCATCTTCTACCTGGCTGCCAGAGCCCAATAAATGCTTGCTCATGGCCTAGCGCTACATATGTAAACGGAAATCTACACACACTTCGTCGATTCCCCAAGTCGTTGTGAACCCCGGTGATCAACAGGTGAATGGGATCCTGACGGAGAGCCTACAATCGCATCTCGTGTGGTTTGAGTGGCTGTTTCAGAGGTGGTGGAGTGCGTATTGTGGTTCCACCGCAAGCTACTCAACTGGCGCTCTGTCTGTCTGCTCCATGCTCGCCTCATAGACACCCTATAAACAACAAGAAGGTATGCAATTACCTTTTCAGACAGGATATATGTCAGAGGAGGACATCGTCTCAGAATTTGACGAACTCACTTTGATATCAGTATCACAACACATGAATAAAACACTAAAGGGAGCTCCAACGGCATACAAAATCGCACCCGTAAGGGACCATGCAGATTCCAAGGCATATGATTCAATGAGCATTGCTGCAATGCTCGTGTACTGTACACCGGCTTCCGATGTCCCTGTGGTGCAGTGAGCCTTCTAGTAGTAGATACTGAACCATACTCACCCATCAAATTGACATGGCGCCTCCGTTCGAGCATGAGACGTACAACCACCAGTGTAGTAACAAGTACTGTAAACGCCGTCTGAAGTCCAAGGGCAGCAATCACGGCTGCAGACAAGCCCGCGTTTTGGGGAAAGAGACTTTGGCTAAGCTGTTTGAAACCGGTTATCAAGTTTATCGCTAGTATCTCAACTTGTTCAATACCAAAAGTGGTACAGAATTGACATCAGCCCACCTTGGTAGGAGAGAAAGAGCAAGGAAGGTAGAATAGTGATGATGGTGGCATAGCGTGTTCCACTCCAAATAATCCACAAACGCCATACCTGCATGCCGGAGGATATCAGTAAGCATCAGTGATACAGGGAATGATAGACTTGGCACCTGTATTCCTAGTGTCAATAACTCGGTAATATAATTCAAGATAGAAGTCAAGTATTCGGTTGGCTGGGGATACCTCTCATCCTCAGACGCGATTGCTTCTCCAGGAATTCTGTTGTGATTGACATATGCTGCTCGGGTTTTCCCGCACAACCACGCGAGAGTAACCACTTCGCTCACCATCACTACAGTGACACAGACAAGCGTGAACATAGTTTGTCGTCGCCGGTGTAGAGATTTGAGCTGAGGGTAGAGTGACCAGGCGCAAAGGATATAAAGAACGAATATGATGCCAAAGAAAACACCCTTGACGGTTGTTGAGCTGATAAGATCCAGAGCTTCGGCGAGGAATATATGACTTCGAGTAGCATCATCCATTGTGGATTCTGGGATTAGTGGGTGAAGTATCATCTTCCAAACTAGCTAATATAGGGCAACATTCAAGTCCATTAAAACGATCGTGAGCGTCACTACCGGGATTGAGTGGCGCTTTCACTCCCAGAATAACTCCGGACGAAATATGCAAGGAAACAAGACATGAACCCCTGCCGCGACAAGACCTCGATTGGTAAAAGCTGGGATCATTATTAATAGACAATAGCTCGCAGGGCCCTACGGGAATTGGCAGCTCACTCCGGAGGGAATATACCGCGCCTAGTACCGTCCATTGTTGGGAAGGTAAAAATCTCCATTAGGGGCCGAGCATCATCTTGGGCACATGCAGACAATCATACGTATCATGTCGGTTGCGAGACTAGGAACGGTTGTGTGAAGAGGTGAGGAAACGGTTGTGTGAAGAGGCGAGGAAACGGTTGTGTGAAGAGGCGGATACACACATTGTTTCATTTTCAGATATTTGGGATTGTCCACGTTCCTCATATAAACCAAAACTCATACGGCCTATGCTTATGAGGCGCTGCCCCTACCAGCCGTCCTAGATTCGAGAGCCTCTAATTGATCGACCAAATCATCCATCACAGTGCGCCCTATGTCTGGACCCTGTTGAACTTGAGTCCCCGTTGAGCTCGATCTACCGCTGTTCTCGTGCGCTCCCTGAGTCGAGGGTGCTCGCACGGGAACAAGCACAGTCCCAAGCCCGGGAGCAATCTTATGCAAGGCATCTCGTTTACGCCGTTCGATTTCTTCAGCCCTGGATCGGAGATACGCTTCCCTACGAGCGGAGTGAGCTGCTATCGTGGAGCGCCTGGACGATTCGAGGGTGATGATGTGTGGTTCGAGGGTGAATGGATAGACGAACTGTGGGACAGAGCGATAATCGTAGGTGATAAAATTTGTCGCTGGTTTCTTGAAACGAGCGAAAAAGGACGTACGTATGGTGTTACAGAATCCGGGAGTGGGTGGATATCTTGTGGTAATTCTACCTTGAAGCTGGTTAGATAGTGGTGAGGTGAGATGGCAGAGGCAGGTTGCGAACCGGTTTTGGGACACGGAGACTTGGGGATTTGATGAGTGGGATGTTTGACGCCGCCGCATATTGTGCTGAATGCCTGTGAGTGCTGTCATGTAACAAACAATGGCTGACTTACATTTGTCCATTTCCTGGATGTGGCTAGATGACCTTGGAGTATTAGAGGGGCTGCCGAAAGCTAATACCCCTTGAACCAAATATACGCCAACAATTCTTCATACCGTCCTACCGCGCTATCTTATCACAAGTTCTCGCTCCGTCTACCTTCTTCCGCATCTGTACCATGGTACCAATACAAGGACCTACAAGTGCACTTTTAGAAAAGTCCGTACTTATATCTCAAGGTGCAGAAGCTGCAAGTCACTTCACTCCTCACTCAGATGCGGTTGCTTAGAGTGCACCCTAATCAGATAGAAAGTCTACAAAGCGCCGTTGGCTTCACCACATCCCTCGTCCACACACGGAGACACGAAAAATGCACATGAAACACCAGTATTGATTAAGTATCGCTTCTCGAAGGGATATAGACATAAAACGCTAGATACAACGCTGACGAAAGCAAGAGTTGCGGGAGAGGCTAGGGCTTTGATTCGCTGCTTGAGGTGGGTATATCCCTGGAACCACTGCATGTAGTTATATGAACGAGCGCATATAGAGCTGGCGTTAATGTTCCTGGGGTGAGAATGGTAGATGCTGCAGAGGGCGTGCTAGGTATTGAATGGATTGACGGAAAGAGCGTCAGGAAGCTGTTGCCAGGAGGTGCGGAGGACGAGGAGGCACTGGACGAAGCGAGCAATGGTGCTGAAGATGCCGATATTGACCCTCTAGAGAACTTTGGTATTTCCGTTGGTAAGTTCATGTTCGATCTACCCTGAAGCTCGCGTCATCATTTCTTTAGATCGGTTAATGAACCTCGTTGGCATCGAAATAGCTAAAATGCACCTGACGGATGTTATTCATGGCGATCTAACGACATCGAATATGATGCTCCGACGATCCTCAGACGGCCAGGTCGATCTGGTCGGTTTCGGTCCAGTTGCCTATTCCTCCATCCATAAATTCACACATCTTTACAGGTACTGATCGATTTCGGTTTATCCTACCAGTCCTCCCTGGTTGAAGACAAGGCGGTTGATTTGTATGTCCTCGAGAGGGCATTTACTTCGACGCACCCAGACTCTGAACCAATGTTCCAATCGGTTTTGGATGCCTACAAGGACAAAATGGGCAAAGAGTGGAACGCGATCAAACGAAGACTTGACGATGGTAAGTTCCATTTGGGGCACTGCTTCATGGTTTGTGTTAATACCTCGACAGTGAGGCTTCGAGGACGAAAACGGAGCATGGTTGGCTAGTCTTGTGTAAATCATGAAACCGTGTACACAATTCATTATGTTCATGGACGTTGTGATGTCATGCCTTAGCCTTCTGGACAACTACACTCAACAAATACTGAGGATAGACGCCTCCAGGGTCGTTCTTTGGAAATGGAACTCGTCTTTTTGTTATGAATTTAATACCCAAGATGAACCACACATGTAGTACCAGCTTTAAGATATAGATATAAAGATACAACATGTCGCCGTCTTTCAATTATGCACCCTCTTCAAGTTCAATATCGACAAGCTCCCTTCCTTCCTCAACCATCTCTCCATTCTTACATCCAATAGCTCTAACGACGCCCTTCCCATTAGCCCTTAATACTGTCTCAGTCTTCATGCTCTCTAATACGACCACTGCTTGTCCCTTCTCAACTGTATCTCCCACCTTTACCTTCACCTCTACCACGAGACTAGGCATTGGCGCACGCAAGCCGCCTTTAGCTTTCGCCGCTGCAGCACTGAGGACATCACCGCCTAATGAGAGAAGCCAATTAGGAGAAGGCAGGACAAGGGTGGTCTTCGTGCCGTTGGAAAAGATGTGCAGACGTTCTGTTGTATTAGGAGAATGGGATGCTGGGACGCCTGGAGGTGGTAACTGGGGCACAATCGTTGTCTTCGTAAGAGCAGAGTTGATGGTTGTGCTTATGCTCGTCGAAGAATTAAGATGGGCTGGGACTGCGGGATACGTCACGGTGCTTCCGCTCGACGTTGTTACCGTAACGTCGTAATGACCGGACTTCATTGGTGTGGGAGAGACGCGAACTGTCATGGGTTCTTCCGATGTTTCGGTCTGGAAGGTGATCAACCGTTCGTGGACATCGCCTCCGAAACGTCGCGATGAGAGGGACTGCCAGGGTGAACTTGGCACAGACGTCGATGGTGAAGGCTGGTCACGGAGGGCCACGTATAGAGCTGCTTGAGCCAAGAGTTCCGGGTCGGGTTCCCGAATTGGCGGGAATAGTTCGTTAAAGTGTTTCTACAGGCCAAGTTAATCGAGGCGTTCCCGGAAACCAATGCCGAGTACCTACGTTAATGAACCCAGTCTCGACCTCCTCAGCAATAAATGCTTCGTTTCCAGCCAAAGTCCTTAAGAATTCCACGTTAGTGGAAACACCGACGACATGATACTCATCCAAGGCCTTTCTTAGCATCCTCAGCGCCTCTGTGCGGTCACGCCCATGTACAACGACCTTCGCAATCATCGGGTCATAGAACACGCCAATCTGCGCTCCTTGCGTAAAGCCCTGCTCAATTCTCAACGAGGGGGTAATATCGTGTCCTGACACATCAGTTGAAGGTGAAAGCGCGGAAAGCGGTGGTGAGGATGCCGTCGTTTGGACAGGTGGAAACGGAGTAGCGAATGTAGTCGTTGGTTCAGGTGTCGATAGATATAGTAGAGAACCTGAATCGGGGAGGAAGTTGTTACGTGGGTTCTCAGCGTATATGCGGGCTTCGAAAGCGTGCCCGACGAGTGGAATCTCGGCTTGCTCCAGTCGGAGGGGGTTGCCTGCCGCCACCTCTAATTGCCATTCCACGAGGTCGAGGCCAGTGACCATCTCAGTTACCGGATGTTCAACTTGTAGGCGGGTATTCCTGTTGAATTTGGCATTAGAGCCGTTGCCTGGACCCTCGAGAGAGAGTGAACGCACATTTCCATGAAATAGAATTTCTGGGTATCATTATCAAAGATGAATTCGACCGTGCCAGCCCCAACATAGTTGACTGCTCTCGCTGCCGCGACGGCCTTTGCACTCAAGTCAGCACGAATCTCTGGTGCAAGACCTGGTGCGGGTGCCTGTAATATCAATTCAGTCTTCTGGACGCGATCCCTAGGACTCGAGTTGCGCCGCACCTCTTCGATGATCTTCTGATTCCGTCTCTGGACTGAGCAGTCTCGTTCCCATAGACTGACTGCACCACCCATAGTGTCAGCGAACACTTGGACTTCAACGTGTCTTGGACGCTCGATGAACTTCTCGACTAATACAGTATCGTTTCCAAATGCTTTCAGCGATTCTCGCTTCGCAGACGAAAGGGCCTCGTAGAAAGCCTCCTGGGTTGGAGTTGTTACCGTTCGCATGCCCTTACCACCACCACCATGAATTGCCTTGATCAGAACAGGGAAACCTGAGAGATTTCAGTCAGAGTCACGCCAAGTCAGAGGCGACCTACCAATCTCCTGAGCTTTCTCGTAGAGGAATGCAGGGTCTTGGTTTTCTCCGTGATACCCAGGAACACATGGGACGCCAGCACCTGAACAGAATAAGTAGGATAAAACCAGCGACAAGCAAAAGACATACTAGACATGATATTCTTGGATTCACTCTTGGACCCCATGCTAACAATCGCGCTCGCAGGAGGGCCAATGAAAACAATACCTTCTGCAGCTAGTTTTTCGGCAAAAGTAGCATTTTCACTCAAGAACCCATACCCTGGGTGAACGGCCTGAAGGACCAACGTGAGTGCTTGCGAGGAAAACATACGAATAAGGGTCGTACCTGTGCACCACTTCGATGACAGACTTCAATGATTCTGTCCATCCGCAACTGCATCCTGCGAGTGAGTTTCATGCCTAACCAGCAATGAAAGCTCCACTCACATAACTCTCTGCGGACGGAGCTGGTCCGACGCAATATGCCTCGTCTGCCTGCACCAACATTAGTCGAAGAATCCAGTGGCCGAGAGGGACACGTACGAGTTTAACATGCAACGAGTCCTTATCTACTTCACTGTAGATGGCAACGGTCTTGATTCCGAGTTTTTTAGCGGTCCGAATGACACGACACGCGATCTCTCCACTGCAGTACACAGTTCAAGGGATGCTGTTGGCTCGGGTGAGGCGACGTACCGGTTCGCAATGAGGATCTTGTTGAAGTGTGGTTTCCTCGCAGGGGTAAGGTCTGTTCAATACGGAATAGTCGGGATACGGAGTATCTGTGGGTGCAGGACAACTCACTGTGGGCTTCTGAAGCATACCATCGACGAGGAAAGCCCCTATTCCCCCCAGGTAGCATATCCATACTCCTGACCTTCAGCGCAGAATTCCTGGGCCTTAGAGGCATCGCGCAGTCCACCGATGTCGTCATTGGGCGTGTCGGGGTGCTCCGCCCACTTGCAGCCGCGGAGATGCGATTAAGAGCACTGGGTAGATGCCGTGCAGCAGAGATGGAGCGTTTCGTATGTATCATGGCTGAGGTATATCGACGTTCTTTGGCTTAACGCGGTGGTTACTGGCGATATCGGGATAAATTTGCAGAAGATATGTTGTCCGGGAGGAACTAGGATATATAGGTGATTAACCGACATCATCCACGGTCGACATTCCCCAAGATCCGGAAACACGTGACCGGGTACTGGACGTCATGTGGGCGCTTGCTTGGTAGCAGTATAACAGTGCCAAGGAGATCATAATTCTTTTCAAGCACCAGCGACTACATATTACAGGGTACCTAGTTGATCTTGATAACAAGCTTCTCTCCGCTGACTTTGTTATTCCTGAACAACTCCAATGCTTGCTCGACTCTTTGCTGAAGACTGCCTTGGTCCATAAGACGAAGTCGTGTGGGCTGGATCAACCCCTTCTCAAGTAGTTCTGGTAAAATTACTGGCAACAACTTCTCCTTCAAGACTTGGTCCTGTAATCCGGTCAGCATCAACAACTCTCCAAGCGATATCCAAAACCACCCACGGTCTGATAGAAGAACGTCCTCACGCCGATGACGTTGGTCCCCTTCTGGAACGGATTCAACTTCTCAGGTAATGGGAAATCCAGAATCAAATCGTCTTCCACCCTATTGTTCAGCGTAGTTCCCTCCTTCACCGGCAACAATAGCGCCACACTTCCTGTCGGACTCAAAACCTTTGCAATAATATCCAGGGTGCTCTGGGCGGAAATACAATCAACCGCCAAGGTGAGTTTCCCAGGTCCTCCCGCAGCCTTGTTGATATCATCGACGAGTGTAGGGCTGTTATAGTCGAAGAGGTCTGTAGCGCCGAGAGTGCGCAGGTAGTCATGGTGTTTAGACGAGGCCGTCGCCAAGATCTTGATGTATCGAGCGAGGTGAAGGAGACGGACCATATATTGACCAGCGGTTGATCCTGCGCCATAGATCAGGATAGGAGTGTTGGCGAGGGGCGGGTCGACCGAAGCGGGGAAGCTTGTTGGTATAGGGAGGGAGAGCTGGTTAAAGAGGGTGTAAAAGGCGCAAACGAAGTTGTCTGGGATAGTTGCCACAGCCTCGAAAGAAAGATTGTCTGGTATCTTCAAGGTTTTAGCCTTAAGTCGTCTGCAGCCATTGTACGCATACCTTCGCGCATACACTCCTTGGTTGCACAGAATATTCTTGAACACCCTTGTGCCGAGACGGCCCAAATGCAAACGCCGTGACCTAGGGAACTTCCATGAGTACAAGTGATGCTATGTCTACTAGACACTTCAACATACCCGATCACCAGCCTTCAGGTCCTTGACACCACTACCAACCTTCACGACAGTACCAGCAGCTGTGAATCCCAGGGTGAGGGGGTATGAGCTGACTAAGAAGCCCCTATCCACGATATACGCGTCGGGCGGGATCATCGCGGCATATTCGACCTTGAGCAGAATCTCCTCGGCGCCAGGTTCTTCAGTCGGCACTTGTATAGTATCAATGACACCTTTGGCAGTCGTGGCGATAGCAATGTGAGTGGACATGTTTTTGAAACTTGAGAGAGGCAGAGAAGAGATGATGTCATTTTTGTCTCCATGACGGTCAATTTATACCTTTGGGAGTGTTGCGTATGTTTTCGGAAGAAGTGATTAGTGAGCTTGAAAGATCGACACATCGACCCTGCTCTCCAGGCGACTGATTACAATCGTTGTCAGCATGATACCGCCGCAGACAACTCCATGACTCATATTTCGAAAGTGGTACCGAGGCCATCTGATACGACGACTTCATCTAGCAGAATGGGGCGGAGGTGATGCGCAATTTTAGTCAGTAAGAGACCGAGTCCTACGCAGCGTCATTTATGGTTATCACGGTCCAGTTTCTACATGGCTTTGAGGACCATCTCTCTGTCTAAATGGATCACGGTATGTGTCGTGTTTTCACCAAATGCATTCAATATGATCTTGTATGAGCCTGGGATGATGGATTGATAATCATGGTCCCAAGCCTGAGAAGTGGCTTAGAAAGGAAGGCTATTTTTAGCGCCCGGAACTTGGAAATGATGTCTACAGTCGTCTCTGTCTTAACCCATACTCTGTAATAACCCGGATTTCCATGTGACAAAGTTCGTTCGCAGGGGTTTGTAAGCAAAAGCCCATAACTCCCTGATACCCCAGCCATTTCGGCTTGAAACCTCATAGCGCCCACACCCGCTGCCATAAATAGTATTTATAGCACCGTAACATAACTCAGAAGTTGAACCGTCATTCTGTGCAGATTTTACATCTATTATGTCCCCTACTAAGTCTAGTCCTACACTCATTCAAATACTTGAGAAGGGCTACTCAGTGCCCGAGTTAGAAGTACTTCCACAACCCTGACCTGGGGGAATTGATGATGGAACAAGAAGGAATTTTCGACACAGCGATGGAATCACGCAGGATTAACGAGATCAATGGCAGAGACGACACATTGGAGGATGACTCAGCTATTGAACCCCCTTGTCGCGAAGATCTTTTCTCGTGAGTAATTACCTCGCAACAATATCCGATCCATTCTCTCGCAAGCTGGAACAATTATTGCTTGCCTTCAATCGTGAACTTCACTTAGAGGAGACAGCTAACTTGGTAGATGATCATTCGGTTAAATCTGGGAACTAGAACATAGCTATTGTGGCTAAATAAATTTAATCATAAATCTAATTGATTTTCTAATACCATTTTTTTCGCATCTCTCTCATAACCCATACTCTATAGTTCGGACCTTCCACCAACTACTATGGGTTAAGACGGAGGTGACTGTACCATCAATTTCCCGAACAATAGACCAAGGCTCTGGCGGCAGTTGCTGAAGCGCCACGGAGTAGAATGGACTTGAAGTGGCCAGCTCAGCTTTTGCATAAACAAGATCTTATGCTGATATGCAAGAGCTTGGACAGACAAAGATATGAATACCACCTGTATTGTTGAGCCACTCACCAGTTGTTGATGCAAGACTAGATAATGTATGATATTCATATCGAGTCAAACACTCATATACTGGTAGTGGCGATAATAACATACACAGAACTCTCCCGCAGAGAAAGTCGAATGGCAAAAAATAGACTTGATAACTCCCAATGACCCCTAACCGAATCGAACGGTTCTCTCGCAGCATCAGGAGAATAGGACGATCACCGCATTGACAGCGATCGTGCCGATTCTCTGTGGATGTCACACGCTTTACCACTAAGCTAAGGGACCATGCTGTTAAGAAGGTGCTGTTGTAATATGAGTACATCGTGGGAGAGGGAGTGGTCAGAGTCTGATGCCAGGAACTGGCCAATCATAAGCAAATGACGCGACTCAGTAGCAGCGTAAACTCATACCACCATTACTTCATTTCGTTGTTGTCCCCTATACCCACTAATGCTGAATGACAATGACTCTCCTATAACTGCTTCATTTATACTGGCTGTGGTTGGAGTGATATGGTACAAGGTCCTGTGGATACTTGGGCTTCTGGGCTGTGTTGCAGGGTAAGTCGAACCATTCCCTTTGGAGCAGCAAGCTGACGAGACGTATCATCAATCAATCACTGAAATACACGCCTACGTCGTCCCACGTGTATAGGAGACGTCGCTATCGTCTACGGCCGCGTTCCCCTCTTGCAAGTGCACCACCTAACAAAGTACCGGGAGTATCTATACTGCGACCTTTGAAAGGTCTCGACACGAACCTTTACGAAAATTTGGAGTCAACTTTCACACAAGAATACCCTAATTATGAAGTCATCTTCTCGGTCGCGGACGAGAATGATCAAGCGCTAAGTGTTGTTAGAGAGCTGATCGCCAAGTACCCGGATGTCAAGGCGGAAATTATCGTCGGTGAGGTGTATCTATTTCCCGCGTTCGATTTCTGTACTCATTTTCGCGTCGGGTATCCTAGGCGAAGAAGTGGTGGGCGTCAATCCGAAAGTGAACAACCTCGTTCGTTCGTACCGTAGAGCCGCCCACGACATTCTCTGGGTCCTCGATTCAAATGTCATGGTCGATCCAGGGACCCTCGCCCGTTCCGTCGATATCCTTATCAACCCCCCACCCTCCAAATCCAAGAAATCTCAGAAACGAATAGCTCTAGTGCATCACGTTCCCCTTGCTTTTGTCAACGAACCACAATTAGGTTCCCAAATTGAGGAAGCATTCCTGAACACGAACCACGCCAAGATGTATATCGCTATCAATACCGTCGCACTCGAGTCCTGTGTCGTCGGCAAATCAAACTTGTACCGGCGTTCAGATATTGACAAGCTCGATGCGACATTGAAGCCCCACGTACCACCACCACCACCATCAGTCGGGCCGTCTTCATCTGTACCTACAGCAGCGTCGTCTCGAATCGATCATGGCCGGGGACTGACAGTCTTCGGAAAGTTCCTGGCAGAGGACAACATGATCGCCAGTGCGCTTTGGCATGAACTCGACGTCCGACACGACCTTTCATGCGACGTTGCGAGAAATGCGATTGGCAATATGACACTTTCCGATTATATCTGGCGACGAGTGCGATGGATCCGCGTGCGGAAGCATATGGTGTTCGTTGCAACTCTCCTCGAGCCATTCACGGAATGTATTATGCTTTCAGTTATGGCGAGTTGGAGTTTCCGCCAATTGCTAGGGATTCCTATCTGGCTGACGTTGTTAATCCATTATCCTTTTTGGATTATAATTGATCTGGACGTTTATGAATCACTTGCTGGACATCCGTTGCCACTGTCTCGGCTGTGGCAGTTTGTGGGAGCCTGGGCTCTTAGAGAGCTGTTAGCGTTTCCCATATGGTGTATGGCTATCTTGGGCGACGAGGTTGTGTGGAGGGGAAAGAAGTACCGCGTGATGCGGAATGGAGAAGTCGAACATGCGACAGGAGGAGGATATCTCAGTTCATTGCTAAGACGACTACGAGGACACCACTATGAACGACTTGATAACCCGGTAGACATATAGAACGTGTGTTAACCATCTATCGTGCTAATATAAATTGATACAGCTGTCCAGCATAAGAGAATTTCAAGTCCGGATCATACAGGCTAAAACCGCGGAACGAATGACAGGTGTGTGTATTAGGGGTAAGATCGTGTGAGTCTAAAGTATATACCGACTAGATGGAATGGAGTAGGCTACGGAAGTAATTAATGCCAGTCATATGGCTTGTAGAGATTATAAGGATACGGAAGATAAGAATAAGGAACGTAGCGAGCGTCATGAACGTCCATCGTAATTGGAACTGGTGTCCGAGAGAGCCCTTGCTTGAAATTGTGAATTGCATAAAACACGGTAGTGGTGGATCATAACGATCTCCTCGAACCATTCGTCCGACCAGTCTTCGCAGGTGGAAGATATGGGACGGACGCGATATTTTTCCCCGCTTGACGAAACAACAGTAGTCTCTTCACCTGTGCCGCGCTTTTGGCGCTCGTTGGAAAACCAATTCTTAACCTGCTTCAATGATCTGTCGAGAGAGAGATGAAATCGGATTGATATAGCGTTAAACCCGTAATGAATTGAAAGCACATACCTATGAATGATAATCGCCAGTATGGCCATCCAAGGCTCGGTTGGGTACATTGTGATTTCCTCATAGACCATTCTGAGGACGAGCAGTTGTCTCTCGTTTGCTGGAGAGTTGTCAAGGGAATTGATCTTTTTGGCCTTTTCGAGCATCTGTGCCCTCTTGTTACGAAGCTCTTGTTTCCTGGAGAGCTCGACAGTGGAGGGCACACTGGCGCCGCGATGATGCTTCTTCTTATTGCTGGACCTGGTCGTCCGTCCGGAATTGGCAGGGGACGTAAACGAAGACGTAGATAAAGACGAAGATGAAGAAGCAGAGGCAGAAGATATCGACTCCTCCGCCAGCGCTTGTGATGAGACGCAGTGTTTGGGGGGAGTTTTCGGGTCCGTGGGACAGGAGGCGGGTTTTGAGCTGAGATGAAGATTGGGGAGGTCATGGAAAATGGGCGGGGCTGGGTTGCAGAGTCGCTGGATGCGGATGTCTGCAGATGAATGGTGTTTGCGATTGTCGTGGTATTCGGCAAATTTTGAGCGTGCAGAGTCGTCTGTTGCGATGAGGGCGAGGGTATGTAGGGCTCCTCGTCGGGAAGGGAAGGTCATGATGAAGTGCATGCAGGCAAATAGGGAATAGAAGAAGGAGTGTGAGCGACTAGCGCGTCGTTAAAAGAAATGAGAGTAAGATGGAGTCGCTGGGACCTGGAATTAGGAATTGTTGGTATGAGTAGTTATAAAGGATCAGCGTATGTGCGGCGACAACTCGCATCACTCTCCTTGTTCTCGGCGGCACTTGCCGTTATTGTTTTCGGCGGATGCTTGTACTTTGCTTTACTCTTGTCTCCAAAGTAACCTTTATTATTGCTCTCCTCTTCTCTACTCCTACCACACCTTGTGGCCTGAGGCCTTACACCCCGTACTCATCACTTTCTGTCCAATTTATTACCCATTTCCGTATCAAGTACTCAAGTAGTCAGGGCTGCGACTTCTTCCCCTCTTCTGGCAGTCCCTCAACCCTCCCATATCATATCCCTAGCAACTTTGTCTCTGTTCCGTCTATAACTGTTCCGCTTCAGAACCACAACCAAAGGCGGCCAACTCAGTTGCTACCACTAGCACATTCACATCCCGATCACTGTTCGTTGCAGTCGGCCCATCAGCACCGCACTGTATGATCAGCCTCTTTCCCTTGTTCCATTACCTGAATGGCCGACATTAAGCAAAGCATCATTTCGTCCGTCTTTTCTAGGCGCAATGCCACTGGAAACCTTGAAGAGACATACGTTTCACATATCAAGATCTTGGAGGACGCAGGGCCGGAAGGAAGAAAGGCCCGGTATATCTTACTTTCCCGTATGTGCGACTGAGATACTAGGTGTGTCGAAGTGACATCTGTTCCATTTCTTTGCAGAGGCAAACAACGGGAGTGGGTTCATCCACAAGTCCAAGTTGAACAACAACGGTTCGTTTTCCGTTGGCAAGACGTGGAGACTCGTTGAACTTCGTAGCCTACAAGTTGTCGGAGTGAGTAGGCTGCGGGGACAAGGCTTAGTGTATTTCTGATGTTCATACCAGCCACTCACGTTCAACATCACGCTTTCGAGAACCTACAAATGGCAAACGGAGTCTGCAGTCGACCAAACCAACTTCCTAATTGCCCTTATACGTCTGTTCCGGCAGGTCACAGGGGGTGCTACACAGTTACACCTTGAAGGCATAGCGGATCCAGACGGAGCCGAAAGTCTGTGCTCTCCACCTCAGTCAGTTCACGAGACTAACTTGACTTCCAGCTTCCAATCAACCCCCCTCCCCAACAGTCCCCACTGTGGAATCTAACCGATCACAACGCAATCTACGACCCACCACACCCCAGAGGGAACCAGTTCCTCGTGTCCCATCGCCCTTTGCGAACCGAAACGGAGTTGCACCACCACGCGCTGGGTCTCCAGGAAATTCCAATCGAGAATTCTCTTCGTCTGTTCGTTCACGAGACTCTCCACTCAGAGCACCGCCAGCCGGATCCCGACAACGGAAGGACTCAGATGAGTCGTACGGTGCCTTCCCGCTGCCAAGGCGACGACCTTCAGTTGTGCAGCAGCAGCAACCGGTGCCTGCGATCAGCTTACCTTCTTCCGGGACTCCTCTGAAGGGGTACGATACTGGTGGTGAGGGTGATGGGTCGAATGCGAGTGTGAATGCAAATGCTGGTCGGTCAAGGAAGGACTCACATCAGTCGAACAAATCGCGTCCTCAGGCAGATGTGGGCCCAGGTGGACCCCCGACCAATACACTTACACCCGCTGCGCGGTCGCGTAATGCTTCGCCTGATTCTGCAGCTCCACGATCACGCAAACCGTCAGCGACGAAGGAAATTGGGCTTACATCGCGCAAGGACCCAAACGTCCGAGTGTCGTATTTTGACCCTGCGAACCAGCAAACGCTTGATCGGCTGATTGCAGGTGGGACCAGAGGTGTGGATGTTGGTATCAATGGTCATTTAGATGTGGACGGAGGGGATGAGGCTGAGAGTGCGCAAGATACACTTGCGAGTGTCGAAGAGATGATTGAGGGGTATGAGTGGGCGAGTGATGATGTGATTGGAAGGAAGATGGCGAGGGGTGCGGCGGATATGATTGAGGCTAGGTTGTTGGATGAGTTGACCGCTTTGGAGAGGGTGCGGATGTTTTTTTTGCAGGTGTGGTCAACGGATAGTGGATCTGATTCTGTTATAGGCGAATATTCATTCATTTTTGGAGTCGGATGATAGGATTGGGTTGGTTATGAAGTTTATGGACGATGCGCTGGCAGAACTTGATAATTTGGACGGACTAATATCGTCTTACAAGATTCACCTCAACGTATGTGCTTGCCACCCTTCGAACAATGTCTTCTAATAATGGTTTCAGGCTGTTAACGATGATATATCCTACATACAATCCCAAAACAGAGGTCTCCAAGTCCAGACGCAGAATCAGCGTGCTCTGATGAACGAAATCCAAAACCTTCTAGTGTGTTACTTGCCTTGTGCCGGGATTAGACTTAACCTCATATGCAATAGCAAACTGTACATGTTGATTCTGACGTGCTCATCACACTTACCCAAGAGTCACTGGAGAAATCGCAAAGCATATCCCGTCTGGAACAAGCTGTGGCGGAGTTGTACAAGGCATTGCAAGCGGGTAGAGACACGGGTGGGTCACTCAACTTCTTTGCACTTCGCTGGGTATTTGATATTGATCTGCCATCGTGTAGATATGGCTGCTACCATGGAGCGACTCCAGGAATACCGCACGCACAACTCTCAATTTTGTAAACGCATGCACGACTTTTTAACGATCATGTTTACTGCTCAGGTAGTTAACGTCACCCCTCGCATCATATTTCATAGAATCCCGAGCTGATTATTTTGTAGTCAAAATTGCTGTTGGGCGAGACCAATGGGCTGACGAAGCCTGGTCGTGGAGGCAAGCCTGTGATCATACCACATCAAGATATCGAAGAGTATTTAGGGAGATATTGTGGACTAATGTTGTACCTTAAGGAGATGGATGAGACTATTTATGGACGGTTATGTGCTGTGAGTGTCTTGTTTCTCGTTGTTGGTTTAGTTGCTGATGGTGATGACCTCCTAACTCGGTATGATCTGGTTTCAGGCGTATTTTTCTGCTGCAAGCGACCTACATAGCACACAAATCAAGGCGCTGCTGAGTACGTATCTCGGGTATGTCAAGAGGGCGTCAGAGGACGAAGGAGATCATGGCAAGTTATCCGTTCACCGGACATGACCTCGTCGTCCTGACACACCGCTGCTATAGTCTTCAGTTCAATACCGACTTCACCTGCAAGCAAAGCCCCCTCAGGCATACGTCGTGCAGGCACCCTTATCCGCTCACCCATGGAATCCCGCAACCGTGAAAAAGACAAATCCAATTCATCCTTCAATGGCTCTTCAGGTGATGGCGACATGCGCGTAGCAGAAGTCTTCGCTCTCGTCCTAGACCAAATAATTCCCCTCATATACCAAGAGAATTTCTTCATGGCGGACTTTTTGCAGATCAACTCGTTGAATCATGATTCCGCATTGACTTTCGCGGATTATATGGGATTGGATCATTATTTTAGGAGGCAGGCTGCGAGGTCGAACAGCTTGAGCTCGACGACGGTGAAACTTGTACGGGGTGCGATGGACTTGATTTTTGGGTTTTTGCCGACAGAGGTTAAGGGATGGGTTGAGAAGGCTTTGGAGAGGGATCCGATGTGAGTGGATTTTCCCGCTTTTTGTGGCTTCGATTGACACAGTTTTATGTAGTGAGATTGTTGGTGTGCTTGCGACACTGGAGAAGTTTATGGCGGACGCGGATGAGAAAGGGAACCAGTTCTTGATTGGCTTCTTGAACAAACAACACACCCGTCTCAAGGGCGTGTTCGACCGCCATATCGTATGTCCCTTTTCCTCTATCTGTTGTTCCTTTCCCTTGTTAACCCTCGTGCAACAGAATGACCAACTGAAGTCTATTGAACGAACCAAAGTCACGGCCAAGAAACGTAAAGGCGTTGTACCCTTTATCAAACACTTCCCGAACTATATCCACCGTGTCGAGGACCAGCTCATTGCTATTGGTGCTGACGGGTTGGGATTAGAAGTGCGACAAAGTGTAGATGCGGCGTATGACAAGATCGTGACCAAGATGTTTGAGAGCTTGAAAACTATGGCCAAGATGGATGGGGACGAGGAGGACAAAGGACAGCTGAATTATCATGTTGTCATTATTGGTGTGTGGCATTGTCCGGTCTCTACTCTGGACGGGAAAAGACTCACGGTGCAATTTATCTTTTCTTTTTTTTTGTAGAGAATATGCATTACTTCGTTTCGGAAACGGCAAAGTTGGAGGTTGGCTCTGTGGGCAGTTTCACGAGAAAGGCAAGGGCGTTGTACGATGAAAATCTCAACGCATATGTGAAGATCATGTTCAGACGGCCTTTCGGGAAAATTATTGTAAGCCTTTCATTCCCTTGTTTTCCATTTACTGTGGCCAACGTGGATTCCAGGACTACTTCGAGGGCCTTGAACGTCTCCTGCGAACACTTGCCTCTCCGACGGACATCGCGACAAACCCAACCTACAGCAAAAATGCTCTTCGGAAGATCGCTCGAGAGTATACAATTAAAGATCTCAAGAAAAACGTTGATGCATTATACAAACTCGTGCAGAAGCACTTTATTGATTCATCCGCGGCTGCTTCTGCTGCTGCCCCGGGTAGTGCTAATGATAGAGACAGGGCTGCGGCGATGGAGGACAGTGTTGGTAGGACGGTGTTGTTGGGCGTTTGGAAGACCTGTGAGGAGGAGTTGGTTCGGTTAGCTGAAGGGTGGAAGGAGAGGATTGGACAGTGTTATGGTGAGGCTGGAGGGGTTGGATTGGAGTTTGGCGTCGCGGATGTGGAAAGTGCATTTAGGAAACATAGGACTGGAGCTTGAGCCTGGGTTCTGGGTTCTTGAGAAGTGGTTCCGTGTCGGGTCTTCGGCCTTCGCAGCTCATTTAACTTTTCTTGAACTTTTGGTTCTTTCTTGATTTGATGGGAATGATACCGTTGCATTGGGTTTGTATTTCTAGAAGGTGGCATCAGACACGCACAGCTCCAGGTAGCACACAACACTAACGCGACCTATCTAATCGAGGAAAACAACAGCCCTGGAACGAATAAGAACATCCAACACGTGTCCAACATACATATCAAAAAAGTTATGCGAAGTTTTAAATAGCAATAAGCACGTTATGACCCTTCGATTCGCAAACTAGGAGAAGTGTTGGGGTTCCGGGAATGGAGGATTGGGGGCTTCGGCAGGGGTATGGACGGGAGTTGGGTTGCCGCTATTGTTACCTTGGGCGCTGCGTCGCTGTGAAGCAGCACCCGGAGTGGCTTCGACGGAAGTGGAGGACGCAGACGCCGTAGTGGCTGGGGAACCCATGGAACCTAAAGCGTTCATTATGGAGGTGCCGTAGGTTTGCCATAAGCCGAAAACAGTCTGGAGACCCACTACACCCCGTGCGGTACCGTTGGCAGCGTTAGTGTTAGGTATACCTGAGTCGGTGGACGTGGCAGTTTGGCGCTTGTTGGCTGCGTTGAGGATGAATTCCCAAAGGGCGGCGAGGCGGGATTGGATGAATACGAGAACGTTCTTTTGAACTTGGACGATGCCCTCGTCGAGATCTGCTTCGTTCCGAGTGAAGAAGGGTTGCACATATGTGGTATAGATATAGGTTGAGCCCTGGTGAAACGTTAGTGTGTGAGTGGGTGGTCACACGCTATTCGAGATGGATATTTTGGTTTCGGACTTGCCTGGGTTTGCGGAAGAGCGAGATAGAGCAAAAAGGCAGTTTTGAGTTCCCAGTAGAATGGCAGCCTAGGGTTCAATGAAAGATGTGGGAGGACGTGTGGTAGTGATGGTAAGAACGTCTGAGACAGGGATGCTTTTGAGTCGAACTCGTGCGCACCAGCTAATAAGCCACTCGGCTACATACTCAAAGGCGACAAAGGCGCCCACAACAGACCAGTACATCGCCCATCTCTGGAGCTCAGGCTCACTGAGGGGGCGGTGGGAAATGGCCTTGAATGTTCCGTAGCTAGGGAGGAGAAACGCGAACCAGGCGCTAAAACCGGGTGTTTAGGGGACGTATATCGAAGGAGGATTAACATTCAAAAAAGAACAAACCAGAGAATATGAGAGAGGAATGACATCAACATGGCGGAGGCAGAAGTCACAAGTGGTCGTGTGGCCGTGGATCGACGAAGGGAAGAACAAGACGTGACCTAACCTGACAGCAATTGATAGAAGGATTCGGAATTCCAATTCTGGGTCATGGCACCGCATATGTATTGGCTATTCAACTGGAGTGCTACTGGCAGAGACATGATAATCTGTCTCGTGTTCAGGTGCTAGATTGCTAATAATGCAGACTACTGCGGGGGTGCAGAGGGACGGAAATAGATAGATCTCCTCCAGCCGGCGAAGCGGCATTTGAAACTCGCGGCAGGTGGCCGGAATGATCTCCGACAATGGTAGTGCCCCACATATAAGGCAAGTTAGTTGTAGTTGTTTGTCACATTGGAGATCTCCTGATCAGGGAGCTGAATTTGTCTCGTGGCTCACTCAATCCCATCTTTCCCCGCTTCGTCTCTCTCCTCCATCCTCTTGATGGATTCTGCCACAGGAAGCTCCCAACAACTCCCAGTTAAGAAGCAGGAAGACGATGATAAGACCCAGAAACCTGAAGCGAAACCCGTCGTCAAAACCTTGAATCGCGTTCCTCGTGCGTATACCCTGTATATATCTCGCTCGCCACTTAACTTATTCCAACCCTTCACGCTTCTAGGTGCTTGCGTGTGTTTTTTTCTCCTCGTCTCGCTCCTTTTCTTGTTGCTCACATGTTTTCAGAATGCTTGCAGAAAGCAGAAGATGCGCTGTGAGGGCGCTGACAACCCTCCGTGCAGACGTTGTCGCAACACTGGCTTGGAATGTCTTTTCGAAAAGCCGTCCCGAGAGGCAACATTGACAGGAGAGGCTGGTCTCGAGTATGCCGATCCGCCCTTTCCTCCTTTTCATATTGCTCACCGTTATTACCGTCCAGACGCATCAAGAGCCTCGAAGCTCACGTTGCCGAGATCAAGAACACCCAGATCAGGATCGAGAGTACCCTTGCGGAGCTTGTCACACAATTGCGAGGTGCTGCTTTCAATGGCCGCTCGCCATCGACCTACCCCCCTTCCTCCTTCCAGCAATCTCCTAGCCTGAACTCGCCGGCTGTCTCTACCCCCACTGCCAGTCACCCCAATGTGAGTACCCCACCACACCTTTCTTTGTGGTGTGGCCTTTCCGACCTTTGATTGTGCCAATGGATCAAACTCATATGGTCTCGACTCCCGACAGCCACGCTCTTCTCTTCCTGGTTATCAGCAATCCAGTGTAGGCCCTGCACAGCCCGGTTCGGGAGATCTCCAACCTCCTCAACTTTCGCCATCTTACCCTAATTTCCCATCTAACAATGGATCCTCCTATCCGCACAGCGCAATGAGCCATCAAGGACCTATGCTACCCCCCTTCTCGAGCATTCAGGCCAGGGGACCACCGGGTTCTTCTCAGCCGAGCAACGTGCCTTCTGCTCGATATCAGGGTGTTGATCAACGAAGCTTAAACAAACAGCCTGTAGCTGGTGTCAAGCGGCCCGCACCCTCATCCAACGTTCCCAGTACTGATTCTTCCGACATTGACGAAGATGAAAACGGAGAACTCCCTGCCTCCGGTCTCGTCGCCCCTTGGGAGGTGCTGAGAGGACTTGCTGATGTCGCTATCGAGCGCGCCGCGAAGGTGGGCTTTGATATTTTTAGTATCGCTTCTTTTGCCTTAGCGAACATTCTATTGTCCACGTTACGTGAGACTAACTATAGCTCGTTTAGGAAAATGGAGATGGGAGCGAGCCACATAGCCGGGCAAGGACTCCCTCTCCAGAGAGGGATAAGCTTTCGAGACCCTCGAAACGTAGGAAGATCCGTCACAAGCCCCTCAAATTTGCAGATGGTACGGTGCCGCCTTCACCCTCCAAACATGACATTAACTGGCGGTTCCCATCAGTTGTTACTAAAGGTATCATCACTGAATCCGAAGCGCGGGAACTTTTCAACCTGTGGGGATACTTTCCGATCGGTTTTCGCTAGTTTTTCTAATCCCTGCTCTTTTTCCTAGCTTTTATCGCGGGTGCTCCACGTTCTTGTGAGTGAATTGACGGTCTTATTCCGACCCTTTCACTCACTGAGTTACGTCAAGGCCGGTGTTTGATAAGAATACTGATACATATGACGCACTGCATGAACGCTCACCCTTTGCCGTTAACTGCATTTGTATGGTCGCGGCTCGTGTTCGTGATGGGGGAGGTATGTGTCATTGTTCTTGATTGAATATACTACTGTCTGACAAGCGCCTTACCTCAGGTCCCCCAAGTGAAACGTATCTGCGGTGCTTGGAGGAAGTTCAGTTCATCTCCTGTGCGACCCTATTTGCTCCCGTCATGCGATTTGAAGCCGTCCAGTCAATGAGTATGTGTCGCTCTGAGGTCAGGTGGTTGCCCAAACTTGACATATATCCTCAGTTCTCGTTTCCGGTTGGTCGGATAATGGTTGGTTGAGCGGTGGCCACGCAGTCCGAATGGCAATGGAATTATGTATGTTGATCCGTTGCCACATTATCAAACAACCAGCTGACTTCATCGCTCTCCTCTCAAAGCCATGCACAAGGCGTGGCCCGAGTTGTATCGGCGCATGTTAGATAATAAAGTGGATCCTGTGGAAGACCGTGAACTGGTCATCGCATCGAGAACTTGGTTTTGTCTATACCTTTTCGAGCATCAGTAAGTCACAAGTGCCGCAACCGACTGAAGCTTTTACTCACACAAAGCTTCCGTGACAGGTTGTCCTACGGTACCGGGCGTCCCGCCGTATTGAAGGATGATGAAAGCATTAAGGATTGCCGATACCTTCTCCGTCACCCCTTAGCTATTGAGGATGACATGCGCCTGGTGTCAACGGTGGAACTCATGGCAATCCGAGAGGAAATCCAGAACGCGTTGCCGACCGAGGGGCCGGTTCTTGATGAGCATTACGATGTCTTAAGGGATGCCGACTTAAAGTTCAAGCATTGGTACGCGACATGGGACCAGGCGTTCTCACAGAAATATACCGATGCTAGTATGTGAACCTCTTTCATAATGCAGGGTGACGGGCTAATGTTTAATTTTAGCGTTCTACCGACAGAGTTTGCAACTGCAACACGTACATGCAGAGCTGTTCCACAACGCAACAGCTTTACGTGGCATTAATGGTCCCGAAGACGTTGAACGGATGCCGGTCAAGCAGAGGGATCTAGCTATTAAGTCGATGAGGATCGCACAGAGAGGTTTGGATATCACTTTGAACTTTGGTTCATACCGGGAGAACATGAGATATGGTAAGGATCCATACCAGATCAGGCAATGAAAGTAAGACTCATCCAGTTACAGCTGTGCACTACACACATGCCACAGCCACGTTCATGGGCTCTTTCCTATTGAGGCTTGCAAGACTATTGTAAGTTATTCGTTCATATTCAAACAGGTTTCCTGATCGCAGCGGCCCCCGCAGCCCCAACGATTGTGATACTACGCAAGTCCGCACTCAAGTCGAGAATTTAGCAGCCTTGATGGCAGAGAGTAAGTCCAATAAATTCCGGCAGCTGTCCAATCACTTAACCAATGGCCTTCTAGTTCCCGGTCAGCGCTATGCTCTGACACTCCAAGTCATGTTGCGGAGATCAAGGAAGCGCCAGCAACAGTCTACCTCGCGATCTCCCACCTCAATAACAAGGGAGAACCCAAGACAAGGCATGTCGACTGACCGTCCGCCTGGTGCCATGCCGCCAAATATTATGGGTGCCCCGCAACACAGGAATTCTGAACAATTCCAGCATCAATATGGAGGGCCCCCACCCCAGTACTCTGGCACTGATCCCCAAATGTATGGCGCGCAGCACGGAATGGCGCCTGTGCCACAGCAGCCACAGCAACAGCACTACCAGCAGCAAAATCCCCAGGGCGGACATCCTCACCAACAGCACCCACATTCACACCCCCAGCAACCGCACGCGCTCCAGCAACCAGTACAATATCCCGTACATGCACCCATGCATCATCATTATTTGCAGTATAATGGTGGTGTCGCGGATGCTGAGCACATTGTGCAGGACTATCGGATGACCTCAAACGAGCAACTCCCCGTGTGGATCTCCGATCAGACGTTGGGAGGGAACACGTTCATGCAGAATGGCATGGATGCGTTCTTGTTGCCGAGTGATTACCTGCCACCTGCGCCGCAGATTTGGTAAAATTTTCCCCTTGTTTCCGATTTATGTATGCTATTCTCTCCGCCCCCCTTCCCCGTTTTCCGCTATCCTTTTCTGCGTACCCCAACTTCCGCCACCTTCGCCTTTTCTCTCCTCTGTACTGGAAACATGTATTGCATGCTCATATCCCACCCAACTGACACCGACTCCTGATTACCCCTCTCCAAATTTCCGTATATACCACCTCATACCTTCCTCTCGTCATGCTGTCTTTCTATGCATACATGCAATGCTTCATTGGATTCCCCGGCCTCTGTTTTATTTCTCGTTATCATGATGTCCATGCGCATCTATATCTGTATTGTATAGCAAACACCAAACATCCATTTTAGTTTTTTCTATGGTGCTAAGTGCGTATTTTACTACCCGCGCCATGCGCGGAAGATTTTTATGTTTTCCTTTGCATCCTCTCCCTGCCATCTTTCAACGAAGTGGAATCTTCTATTTCGAACCCAGTTTATCTTTGTGTTTCTACCTTCTCTCTTTTCTTCCCAGTCTCATGTGTGACCGTCGGCGGCCTCGAGTCAGGCTCCGATCATGTGTAAATATTGTAGCTTATTCCCAATATTTAATTCGTGTTGCGCTACTTCTTCGTTTGATAAAGGACATATGTTCTTGTGAGCAAATTCACATTCTGCTTGCCGTGGGAGTCGAAGTCTTTGACCGCACCTTCCTTATGGCCGGCCGCCGGACATTGTTCACCGCAACCGGTTAGTTTTACCAGGCCTTACCAAGCATGTTCATACCATCAAGCCGGTATTTTGGAAAACTTAGGAGCAAGGACATTTGTTTCAAGGGACCCTGCGTTTGTGCGCAACGACGGTACCTGTTCTTGGCTCCTAAAGCACGTGGATATGCCTGGTGTAGATGCTGCGGGGAAGATGATGTAAGGAGAAGTACAGTGTGCCTTGATAACGCGAAGGAAAATCTCTGAACGTTGCTTATCTGTTTGGCAGAATGTTACCTTGTTTTACCTTTACTTGACACATGATGGATACACGTTGTACCTCGGTTGCGCCACAAGGCGCCACAGCGTCAGTCCAATGCCCAATGGAGATTAATTAACGCTCAGACCCTTGCCCAAGTATGCCGAGTCCCGAACATGAGTTCACAATTCCGATGACGTCGATTTAGAATGTAATTGGTCGCCACGGCGAGCTAAGTAAAATTCGCTGGTCCTTGATAATTGATTCAAACACCACAGGGCTGCCCTGAGGTTTGTTTCACTACGTTAGGGTTCATTGTTCTGCAACCTCGACCTTGAGGCTTGGTGTTCCTCAAAACTTTTCTCGCTATTGTGCATACAAGAGCATTACGAACTTTGAAGATTCAGCATTGACGCATTTGATGGGGAGAGAAAAAAAGAAATCACTGGCTTGTCCTGCTCCTGAGTTTCTCCTGTTACTAGTGCCCCACTGGGGAAACCTTGGATCACGCTAAGAGCTGCTGGCCGAGTGGGGATACCTGACTTCGGATCGCTTACCACAAAGGAAAAGAGAAGCAATTCGAAACCCCACATGTTCCGAAACATAAGGGTCATCGAGAAAATGTCAATGATCATATTGATCATGTCCATGCCGGGAAGCCATCATGAGGCAATCTGGAGTTGTTGGAGAGGTTGGGCAGATTGTATAAGTACCAGCGGGGCAGTGAGACAGTTGTCTGAGGGGCCCATTCTCATCAGCCCGAGAATTCACCAAGCTGATTGTGTTCGACTCCTTCGCCAATAACTACATGGGCAGCCCAACCTAAGAGTACTTCTAGATCATTTGGAGAATCACGCGATTCCAATGACTCTGAAGTCGATTTGGATAAGAATACTCTGCTTAGGGAGAGGGGCACCTCTCAAAGAAATCCAAGTCTTTGGTAAAGGGGGCCGCAGTCAAGCTTCCCTATGGGAAACGCTGTCCCTTTACCCGTGCACCAGAAAGTTGCAATATTCAAAATCCTCAACTTCTACCTCGGGGTGTCGAGAGTGACTTGGTCACTGGCGAGTTCGCAGGTTCTGGGGTATTCCTCACTGGCATGCATCTGAACCCACAGTTGGGCAAATTGGAATTCGCCTGGGGTATGAAATACGGCAGTTTGGGTTGACACTTACTTTAACGTGATCAAGCGTGGGTCTTCCCATGCCACTTGGCTTGTTATCCACCGGTTAACAGTTACCTCAAGTGTGAGTCAATATTAATGTACGCTCTCACTTTGACGATGGTCATTGGGTCTCCTGCCAGATGAAAAGACCATAAGCATGTTGGAGTCTGCGGCTCCTCACTCTTTGCCAACCTTCCTTGAAGTACACCCCTTGCACGAAGTTCCTCTGCCACAGGTAACTAGCATCTCATTTCAGGGTGATACTTGGACCTGGTCATTGGACAGGGAATGTGGCACACCAGGATGTCTCGCTATTCTCCTGATGTAAACTTTGGTGACACAACTACAGCTCGTTTAGAGCGCTTCAAAGACTACCATTTTCCCTCTAACGACTTTCCCATCGTTATTTCCTATGTTTAACTTCACATCATCACTTGCAATATTGGTCTCACACGTGCGGATGAGAGCTGGGAAGAAAAGTTTTCAGGTCGCCTCACCTCCGATCAAGCAAATCTGATGAGCAGAGCCATCGACCTCTCCTCGCGGTGGACGCGAGAAGAAATCCCATGTGTTAGGAAAATGGCTTCCTATGCTTACAAGGCGACTCGCTTGGCCTCCGATGACGACACCAACTTGAATCATTCTAAGCGACCATCGGTCCTTCTACTCTCACAGCTCGGCTTTTCCACCAGTGAATATAGCTTCTGATCAGAATTCTCGAAAGCATCGGCGCTGGGGCTGAGCCGAGGATTCTGATAGATTGCAGTTGGACAACGAAACATTGTGCAACCTTGATGATAGTGACGGGCCACAGCAACATTTTGAAAGGAAGACGCAGTCAGTGGGTTTCCAATTGGATCTCAAGTAACTCTGTCATCCACTTCAATAGCGATGGTGTAGTTTGAAGCTCATATCATATCCCGGGTTATGTTTATGGGATAAAAAAAGTCCCCATTATGAGTCACCTCCGTCATTTTTCGGGACAGCAGATTCACCATTCACCAATCATGTTCCCGAATGAGTAATGCACAACCCACCAACATCATCTTTTTAGACACCACCCCGCGGTCATCAGGAAGGACCGATGTGCCGGGAACACTGAATTGTGTACATCCATCACATCGGCCATCGTGTCGAAATAAACTTGAGTTTGAAGGAACGAGGACAACGGAAGTCACAGTTTCTCAGGGACGTAGCCGAATGCTTACATTCTTATGACTCGACTTTACTTCGGGTATGGTCAATTTTCGAGACAATGGCTTCGGAAGCGAATAAGAAATGGGGGTTAACGTTACTGATAACACGGTCCAAGGCCGAGAGTCCCTGGGTCAGGGCCCGATGCATCAAGGGTCTTCCGGCTGATGACGGGGCGCAAACCATTAACAAATATTATATTCTAGTGGGACTGAACCAAGGATATTGTAATAAAGGAATTGGTTTCTAGTGCAGTCAGTAATAAAACTGTTCGACTCCAGGCAAGTACGAATGCGCCATGCAGTCCTTGTCAGTGTAAGACCTGCCTGGGTNGTAACTGGTAACGGTCGAACACGCCGTTATCTGGTCGGTTCCTATTCGGCTCCGAAGCCATTGTCTCGAAAATTGTCACTACCGTACAAGATACAAGGTACGAAAAATCTTTTGGGGTTTCTCTTTCACAGGATGAACGGACTCTGTGCCCGCTATTCCAAAGGGTATGTACTTCGTCTCCAATTTTCTCCTCACCTCAGTCGTCTACCATATGCCTGGAGACATCTAAGTGAACGTATCTTCCTTAAGTTCTACGCTAGTTAAATCTCCGCCTTTCGTTGTAGATAGGCTAGGCTCAATAATTGTGATGATTGGATCGTAGACCTGAGCAAAATGGAACGACAAGTCGCCTATCCGGGGAAAGAAAGAGCACGCATTTCTGAGTCCCACAGTTTGTGTCGACAACCACCAGTATATACTGCCCCTATAAGCGGTCCTCCTTTCGCCTGATCATCAGTCTAAGGCCCTGCAGCATTGTACTAGACTCCCGACACTTGTGACTTCGGATAACATCTTTAGCATTTGGTATCACGGTGGAACGCTTCGTCGACCGAAGTCTTCAAATGTTTTATTCCTGAACAATCCTACATCTTGCTGGAGTTGCTGGGCCAACGCATTCGTCGTCGGTCCGCCCTTCGGTTCAAAGAGGCGGCACACTCCGTTCTAATGTTTTACATGAATTACACACAAAAACCCTACTACGCGTAAAGAAGAGGGGTGAATAAAGCAATAAGCGAACATATGTGTCTACTAGAACAATACTGTAATGGATAAGCCAAGTGGGAAAGGACATACGTTGATAAATATATAAGTTCAGGGGGTACACGATACAAGGGAATTCGAAAACAGAACATCAATGATGCAGCGGACGAATTAAGGGATGGATATATGCTATTCGAGAAAACTATATTTGGCGGCAGTGGAGCTTATTTGAAGAGCTCTTTGAGTTGCTCCAGACGCTCTTCCATGATTTCTGCCTTGGTGCGTGGACCAAGCGTAAGCTGAGCAAGTCTGTTTTTCTTGTCTTGGATTTCAAGCATCGTCTCTTCAATCGAGCCCGATATGATGAATTTGATGGACCGGACGGGCTTGGTCTGACCCAACCGATGCTGCAGTTGCCATCAATCAGCTCGATGCGTTCCTACAACAATGGAGGAGGTGCAACAACTCACAATCCGATCTACAGCCTGATGTTCAACGGCAGGGTTCCTGTGCACGGAAGTAGTATCAGAAACCGGGTAAACGGAACCCACATGAACATCGCAAGCCTCACGTACCAACAAGGATCCATCAGAATAACCCTTTGGGCAGCGGTCAAGTTGAGGCCGACACCTCCGGCCTTCAGGCTGACAAGAAGCACCTCACATCCAGGATCATATTTCAGTGCGTCCAACGCCTTCGAGCGTTCTTCGCGTTTCATTGTCCCATCCAGACGATCATAACGGATTTTATGAATCAAAAGGGCGTCTTCAATCCTATTATAGCCACGGAAGGATATAATTAGCACCGATGCATGGGAAAGGGGGGGTTGGGCATTTACTTATCCAGCATACTGGTCCACTGGGAGCTAAAAATTAGACGCGTGCGTAGTCAGTAAAGGAATAGTGGCGGGAAGGGGCGGTGGCGGAAGGGAATGAATGAAAGACTTACAATACGACAGTTTTGATAACATTGTCAGAAGACCCGTTCCCCTCACTGTCCACAATCTGAACGTCAAGTCTGGTTGGATCGTAATTCGCCGAGTGAGGGTTGGCAATCGAGAATGGCAGGAGTCCCTGGATGAGAGCCCTGATCTTGGTTGAGCGTTCGGTTATCTCCTCCTGTAGTAGCGCGATAGCTTGTTCTCGGACGTTAGGCAAGGGGATAGCGAGCGGAGCGATGTCCGTCTCCAACTTCATTTCCTCGTCCTGTGGTTCCAATTGTTCAAGGGACTGGTTTTGGGGTGATTCTGGCTTCACATCAGGGTCTGACTTGAGGTCCGGGACTTGTGATTGTTGTCCTCCAAGTTGTGATTGCGTCTGTACCCCCACCAGCCCTTGCGCCTGAAGTAGCTTCAACTCAATCTCCTGCAGCCGTCTCTCCTGCTTCCTCATCCTCTCTTCCTTCGTCTCCTTCTTGATCTTCTTCCCATCAACACCCGCACACTCTGCAATCATCTCATGCTTAATTTCTACCACATCTAGAGGATTCAACTCTGTCTGACACGCCGAACACTGTCTTGTCAACGTTACCGGCACATCTGGCCACCCAGGGCATATCGCACTGCGATAACACTCTAAGCAGAATAGATGCTGACATCGCGTTAGGACTGGACGTGGACCGCCTGAAGGACTGCTCGCTCTCGTTGGCGCGCGAGATCCTTGACCCTTTGCCTTCCGTCCCCTTTTGTTGGGTGGTGGTCCATCTGTGTCCATAGCATCATTCGCTCCAGCAGCGCTCTCCACGAGGGAGCACAGCTCCCCGCCACACTCCGTACATTGCGTCGTCGCCGCCTCTTTCAATATCGCAAAAATCGCACTTGCCCGAGCAGGATTAATCCCCTCTTTCGCAGTTACGGCCACAATGTCCTCATAGGACAATGTCGGGTCCAATCCCGCACTTCCAGGTTTGATTTCAATTAACTCCCTGTGGTCGCAAATCTGCCTCAACCTCAGCAGCCTCTGCAAGATCCCTACATAGTTCTTCATGACCTGGTTTTTCCGTGAGAGGTCCGTGAATTCGGCTTTGGACTCTTCGAAGTATTGTTTATAGATCTCCATTTCGGCATCATTCAACGCAAGACGGATGATCTTGTCATCACGGGGTGGTAGAGAAAGAATTCGTTTCCCATCTTGGGATTTGGTTTCTTTCGTGCGCCTGAGGGTGATACAGGCCATGATTGTCCGGAGTTTGATGACACCTTCGCGTTGGCCGAACTTGGCAGGAGCGCTGATATGTTTCGTCCAGACGTTCTTGTCATCGAATGGCGTTAGGCGCAGGAACTTGATCAAAGCGAACATGTCATCCAGTTTGTTTTGCACTGGGGTACCCGTGAGGCATAACCGACGGTCCGCAATGAGGTCGCAAGATGCTCGGCAGCCCACAGTTTGAGTTTCTTTGATTGAACTACGAGATTTATGAGGTGTTGGAGCTTTACTGGAATAGAGAGAAGGGACGTACTGCGCCTCATCCAACACAACTCTGAACCAATGGATGCTTTGCAACGGACTCGCAATCTCTGTGTTCGATACTGTCGTCATCGGTTTCTTTCTCTTCGTCCCTGTCTTCTTTGGCTTCGAGTCAGGAGAATTGACTCCCGTCTGAGGCTCAATTTCTAGTCTTCCCTCGTCTTCTTTCCCCTTCTCACCATTACCCCCATCACTACTTCCGCCGCCGCCACCGTCCTCGCCATCCTCGTTCGTTGCCTGTGCAGTCCTGTTCTGTTTCGAAAACTCCGACGCGAGCGTTGCATATGTCGTAATGACCACATCAAAATCCGCCAAAAACGCGGGATCGGGTCGTCTCGCATTTCCGTGATAGATGTACACCCTCAACGGGTTCCCTTTCCTTACACGGAAGGGCTTCTCGGGCTTTGCGTCAACGTCCGGCGTGTTTGTTCCATTTGTCGAGGCGACCGCGGAGGAAGACGATGTGACACTATTAGCACAATTCCCGTTGCCACCTACGATGGTTACTTCGCCACGCCAGTGCTCCCGGAATTGCTCTTCCCAGTTAGCTACAGTTGATAATGGACAGATGACAAGTGTGGCACGACTTCGGGCTTTGATGCGACACGCCCTGACATACTCCACGTCGAGCTTCTCTTGCTGTTTCTCCGCCTTGCCTTTCAGTTTGCTATTCGTCGGGACAGGGGGGTCAGGCATTCCCCATACGGCACCCGCGAATTGCGAAGCACTTGGGTGTTGTTTCACAGGGAGCCGTTGCGGCTGTTCCAGTGGTTGCGTTGCAAAATCTTTCGCAGATTGAAGTGTTGCGGCAATCAGGGACACACAGGTGATAGTCTTGCCCAAACCCATCTGTAATTAATCAAAAGAACCTGCCGTTAGTAGGGTTCAAGCGACGCGGCCGAATATGACATACGTCGTCTGCTAAAATAGCGCCTTTGGCCTCTTTGGGTTCTTCTGCGGAGTCTTCCTCTGTGACGACGTTTACCCATTTCCGTCGTTGACTCAAGGGGTCGAGTTGTATGCGCCATAGCGACGAAAACTGCCCATCTAATGCTGGCCTCTCGCGCTCGCGATCAAGGAGGAAGGTAAGGGCTTTCTTCTGATGGGGATACAGCATTGTTGCAACATCTGGACCTGGAAGATGCGTTTAGGAGCATTTTAGATGTGAGCACCGCATTTATGATAGGATCCCTTACTTGGTTCCGTTTCTGACAGTTCAACGCCATCCTTCATATGCTTGAACAGCTCATCAATTTGCGTCCTCTGCACGTCCTGACTCTTTCCAATAGCTGGCTCAGACCATCTTGAAGGGGATCCTCCGCTGGGCCCGTATAAACGGTTGTTGAGCATAAGGGGACGGGCATGACCACCTGGAGGTGGATTATGGGGGTTATAATAGGAATATGTGGTGAGGCGGCAATCATCGTAAGGTGGACTAGGGTGATCCAACAGCAGATTGCACTGCTGTAGATAGTTGCCAACAACGGTGATGTTTCCTTTGGGCGTGTAAACCAGCATCTGAAGGGGTACGACCGGAAGCTGACAAGGAACGTTGTGAGCCGTGGATGTGTCAACGTGTTAGGGGGGAAAGCACATACATTAGGTTTCCCTCTTCGTATCTTTGCCTCGAGTCGAATTAAACCCTTCCCGAGCATCCCACCTAGACTGGTAGCCACCTTCTGCTCGACAACAGCGAAATTGTCACCGAGTATTATGTCGCCATTCGGAGTCCTGTCACTTGGCGTGCGTATATGTATGGTCTCTGAATTCCCCATCCGGTGGGGATTATGTTCGTACTGCAACCTCACGGCAGCCCATTCACATTCTTGAGATGGGTCCCGGGGCATTAGATAGGCAATAGGATAAAGAACGAGAGCATTGACTGAAAGCTGTCCGATACAAACAGGAGTCTTCGGGGGATCGTCTGGGTTGATTGGGGTAAGACCTGGCGGTACGTTATGTGCTGCAGAGGGTGGAGGGGATGGAGAATCCGTGAGATCTATGACTTGACGGCCAGAACTGGGAGTGGAGAGTGGGGGGACAAGCTGTCTGACTGCTGGGGGAGCTGGCGTGTTCCGTTGCATGTATTGGGCGGGCGGCGGTGGTTGCTGGGGATATTGGGGGACATGAGGATACTGCGGTCGAGGAGGGGGGTATTTGTCCATGCGTAGAGGAAGATTCGGGCCAACGAATGAAGGGCGATAAGGATCCACAAAGGCCGAGGAAGAATTCATGTGTGGAGTTGTCGATGACTCCGGGCGAAGAGGAAAGTAATCAGAGCTGGGTGTAGAAGAAGTTGAATGAGTGCTAAAAGTTGCGGGGGGAGAATCCGTCGAGTAGCGTGATGATGGTGGATATTGGTCGGTAGTTAACCTCGAGTCGAGAACATCTGGGCGGGCGCGTTTAGATCTTGGGGAGTGATATTGGGGCGGGGCCAGTTCTTCATCATCGTTGGTGAGGTCGATTGGATTGTTCCTCGAGTGTATGGACAAGTTTGATATTTGAGGGGTTGAATCGGTTGCTGCCGCCATTGGAAGGGATGGGGAGAATCGACGGAAGAGAGGCGGTGATGCTGGACTTGTCGGGTGTGACACAATCGCTGACAAAGCAACCATTCTTCTTCCAAGTCAGTGGGCGTCTTCAATGCACAGTCATGCTAGCTCGTCTCAATTCTTTCCGCTTTATCTGCACATCCATGACAGGCGGATTATTCTTTATTACATCCATCCATTCTATAATAGAACACCGCAGTATAATCCACAGCAGTCGACAGCCTTCCATAGTACTCATTATGACCAACCCATGGAATAGTACGCCTGTCTAGCCGCTTCTTCTCTAGCAATCTGTTTGCTGCTTCCCTTCCCTTCCCCTTTGCGAATTCCATTAACTGCATAAACCACGTCAACATTACAAGTAAGATCAACGTCCCTCCAGGACGCTCTGCCTTGGGTACATAGTAAATAACAACACATACCAATGCACTGCACAGTCCATTGACCAGCATGTGAAGGTCCACTGAACTCTGCAGCATAGTCGACCTTCACCCCACGCTGCGCAGCAGTTTGGTTGAACATCGGAAGAAAAGGAGCGTTCGGTGTAGCGGGCGCCAGTGGATTCGGCCTCCCCACAGGTGATGGCATCTTCTGTGTTAGAGAAGATTTCCCATCCACTGTCGTTGACTGAGCTCGCTGTGACTGGTTTCCGGTCATCGCTTGCAAAGTACGGGACTGGGAAAGCGTAGCCAGGGATTGAAACAGCGCACTGAATTGTGAAAGTTGGGGCGATGATTGTGCCGGGTAGGAAGCTTTGGACATGTGCGGGGGCATCTGACGATATGTAGACGAGTATGACTGCGATGATGGCGTATTCAAGTACGGCGCGGTGGGGGAATAGGGTTGGGCTTGAGAGGAGGATGTGGCAGAAGAGGAGGGCGTCGGATGGTCCGTCCCAAAGAAAATCGAGGACGACACAGGCTCATTCTTGATTTTCTTTGCGGGCGGAACATCCGAGGACGCTGCAGCAGGGGAACTATGCAGTTCGTGAAATTGTACAAGCAGCTCAATCCACTTTGTCACAGCCTCCTGTCCAGAATGCCGAAAGACGGCCCCAACATAAGCGAAGAACACCCTCCGGCATTCCTACGCATATTTCGATGGGAGTCAGTGGGAATGGCGCCACAATACCAAGTCAGCGTACCTCGGGCGCTTGCATTTTCGACTTAAGTTCAAGAGTACAACGAATTCGCTTGTCCAATTGGTAAGAGTTCACCCATCCTTGTATAGCATCATCGCCCAACAACTTCTCCCTTCGATCCTACAATAAGGAGAGTCCGAGGATATGTCACGATGAATGTGATGTGAGATCGACAAACGGACTGACCTCGATTTCCTCAACAGATAACAGTGGCTTCTTTTGTAATAACACCCAGGTAATAGCAGTATCTAGAACCCTCCGGCCAAGTTGGGCCAGACGCTTATTGTCAGTAAAATCTTCTGGTTTGGTGGCGCTCGGTGGCCGCAGTGATTCGTGGGTGTAGACCTCCAGCACAAGATCCATGCCAATGTCCGGGAGGCGGGGGATGTCTCCAGGCGGGCGGGGAAGTTCTCCAGACCGAGTACGTTTGAGACTGGGACTAGAAAAGGTCCCCGACGACGCAGAACTGTAGGCTGGCGGCATAAAGGTGAGAGTCGAGCAACAAAAGGGAGGCTGCGCTCCCTCAACGTGATGGCCACCCTAACACAGCACAAATGTCACATGTTCGGAGCCTGCCGTATGCACACTTCGCACTCCTATATATAGCGGTCCCTCCAGATACAGCCCGTCAGATAGACTCAGTAATGATTCACGCGAATTCATCTCGCCCCATCCAAGATCCAACAAATTTATCAACAAGGCTTATGCTACAACAATCCGACGTGTACGATAGATTAGCAGAAATATAGGTATAACACCACACTGACTCATCTCCGATGTTCGCGAACGTTACTGTATGTCCATCTCCATTTCCCGATACTTCATCTTCCTCAAAATCTTCTTTAGAATATCTACCACGTCCTTCCTTCCCGGGTTACGCTCCAGCCGTTCAATTTGTTGGGATATGCTGGGAATGACATCAGTCCACGTTACGATATTAATTCCGTATGGTACCGCAGACCTTTTTGATCCCGCGCGAACAACACTACAGTCTTTAATCAGGTGAGGAGGGGAGGTATCACACACCGGGCATTTCATCTCCGTAGGCATCTTGGCTTTTTTCTTTACAGGCTCCTCTGAAGGCGGACATGGCCGTTTTGATGGACCTGGCGCTGACGGATTATACACGGTAGTCGGAGCAGAAGTTGAAGTGGTCGGGCGAGATGATGCTGTTGGCCTTTGTGGGACATGATAGGTTTGCATTTGGACAGACCCTTGAGGCGGTGGTGGCTGGAGCGGCGGTGGCGCTGGGATTGGATTGGCAACGAAAGTAGGTTTATTGAAGGTCGGTTTGGCTGGTGGCATCTGAGGTTTTATCGGGTGCAACGGCTGGCCAGCTATGAGAGACAAGTGTCCGCGAGCATATAGCACCTCATCTATTGCTTTGATGGCCGCACTCTATATTGTGTCTGAGTATATATTGGGACCGTGAGTTGGAACCACTCACCCGGGTTTCCCAATCTTCGTCTTCAGCATGAAGAATCAGAATCTCTCGGTATTCAGCGAGATTGGCTGAGCTATCTGTCATAGGACATTCACCAAATCCATCACCATGTCTTTCTCCACAGAGACTACACAACGGGAGCACAGGAGCTACTGGCTTTGGTGGGTATGCTTTGGGTCTGGGCGCAGGGGCAGGGGCATATTCTGGGTTATGGCTTGGATCCAGAAGGGTTTTGCGTTGGACTTGTTTCCCAAGTTCCTCGACGCCGTCATTGTCATGCAAAACATCCCCCATAACAACATCACTGCTTTCATCGACAGATTCCTCCCGGTCAGAGGTTGTGTATACAGAACCCGAGCCATCTGATTTGGGCGGTTTTTTCCCTTTCTTTGGTTTTGAGGGCTGTTCCACTCCATCTGGCGCTTCGTTGGCACCCATCTTCTTCTGGAAATAGTTCATCAGCATTTGCCATGATGCGAATTCTGATATGCAGACTCACCTTTGCCATAGTAGCTGCCTTCCGACGACCGCGACCTGATTCGGCTTCTGCCTTGGTAACTTCTTTCGCCCGCTCTGCCTCAATCTTCTGTAAGGTTTGCGCCCAGGAATCCGCTTGATCGTTATCCTCAATCTCCTCAAGTGCATCCTTATCCGCGGCCCAAATCTTTGCAAACGAGAAACTCATGCCCTCCTTTGGTTTATCTTCCTCTTCACCCTCCACTTCGGTCTTCTCAATCAGTTTGAGAATATCCTGGTCCGAATCTGGGCGCAAGTATGAACCACTGAGCAGACATGTGCCCTTTGATACTTACAAGTAATGTCTCTGGAATTCTGCTGTTCATCGAAGAGTGCTTGTGCCCCATAGGTTAGAATGGACTGGATATTCTCTCCTGCCCCATCTTCGTCGTCGTCCATCTTCTGGACAATCAAATGATCAAGTACAAGTTTCTTCTTCCCAATCTGCATGATACGCTCTAGGGTTGAATTAGTAAAAGACTCGACGCCTTGCAGAACATAAACCCACCTTCAGCAGAATCCTTAACCATGAGCTTGAAAACGAGACAGGTTTTCTTTTGACCATAGCGGTATGCGCGAGCGATAGCCTGGAAACCATAAGCAACAGCAACAGAATCCATCAATGGAAACATACCTGTAGATCCTGATGAGGGTTAAAGTCTGGGTCGAAGATGATCACGGTGTCGGCGCTCTGGTCGAGTTTATGAGCGCCAACGGAGGTATCAGTCGGACTGAAGAGAACTTACAAAGAGATTGACACCAACACCCTGAGTGCTAGTAAGTACCTACGTTTATGAGATAGAAGCATGAACCCACCCCAGCACGAGTCGTCAAGAGATATATGAACACGTCCGATCCTGGCCGATTAAACTCGTCCATTCCTTTCTGCCTTTCCGTTCCCTTGGTACTACCGTCCTACCGGGTCCATCAGAATCGTACTGGATAGAAGTATGAAGAACCCCCACCAGACGTAGGTATTTGAATCCTTCTCCAGCCAGGAAATCCTCGATAACATCCAGCGCTAGCACAAACTGATGATGTGAAGAGTCAGATCATCTTGCTCTTTCACACAACCACTTGGCGTCATACTTGACTAAACAGTAAAACGCGATGACCACGCTCCCTCAATTTCGGCAACAAAGCCTTCAAGAGTCGCAGCTTGCTACTTGCGTCAACGAGCTTCTCGTGTGCTTCCTGATTAGTTAGTCCCTTCGGTTCGATATCCTCGGAATAAAGGTAGGGATGCTGCAAACACCTGCACGTCATGAGCACAGCCGTTTACCCACGAAGATCGCGATCTTACTTTCGCAAATGCATGAGGACATTGTTGAGTTTGCCCTTGCTAATCGCTCCGAATGCTGTTGACTGCGACAGCCCGTTCAGGAGGTTCAAGTTATGAGCTGCAAATGCGGATCGGATCAGAGCATGAAATAGCGGGAAAATGAGGGAAAAATTTACTGAGAATCGAACGATACACCTCTTTCTGCAGCGGTGTCATAGACACGGGAACAATAACTTCATTCTACGGAAGTGTCAATGCCAACTACATCACAAATACTAAATCATCGCATACCTTAGCCGGAAGCTGCAACACTTCGCTCTTGATACGGCGCAAGAAATATGGCCGTAACCGGCTATGCAATGTCTTGATGCTCTCTTCATCAAGCTCCGCGTACTCCTTCTCCAGGCCTTCCAGGTCAGACCATTCCTCTGGATCGAGGAAATTCATGAGGTTGAAGAGTTCACGAATGTTGTTATTCAAAGGTGTCTGAACACATGATGGTCAGTGCCGGAGAGGATGTTAAGAGATCCAACACTCACCCCTGTCATGATAACACGATGGTTACTCCTCAACTCATTGAGTTTGCGGAATAATAGACTGCTATCGCTCTTCACTGGGACAAATAAGGAGATTCTTACATATAGAGCAAAACGAAAACACTCACATCGTTGACCCTCGTCAACAATCAACACTTCCCACCGATCCTGGTTTTTAAACACCGTCGTAAAGTCTCTTCCCGTAATGTTCTCATACGTTGTCACGAGTACATGAAATTTCGCCGGCGTGTTAGTCGGGAGGTGATTCCGGTGAAACAGTTCAAACTTCTTGATGACATCCCTCGCTTTCTTTTCACCGTAGAAAGGTACGACACGAAGGTTCGGCGCCCACCGTTCGAACTCTCGAACCCAATTCGTGATGGTTGAGTTGGGAACTACGACGAGTGCTGGGTAAGCTTTCCACTTGGAGGCAATGAAGCCTAGGAAGGTCGCAACCTGGACTGTTTTACCCTATAAATGCGTCGTAAAATAGGTCCGTTTTGGATGATCAGGTGATACTCACGAGTCCCATCTCGTCGGCTAGAATACAATGCTGATGATTCCACCAGTTATTACACAGCCAGTTGAACCCATCCACTTGGAATGGCATCAACTTGAGACCGGGTGCTTGACCAAGCTGCAAGTCCGCCGCGTCCTTCAGGAGATACTTCTTCCTGTACTCGTCCTTGACTCGGTTATCGAATTGTTTCGCGTGCGCCTTGCTGAGTTTGGGTACCTCGACCGTACGAGAGGACACGTATCGCTCAAAAGCGTTCGTAAAGGCGTCATAACCTTTCTCTCCCGGTTCTGGCGGCGAATCCCAAGACGCTGGACGCTCACATTTAGTCCCATTTTCCATAAGTTGCACAGCGAGAAACTTACCCTCATCATACCCCAAGTCATCCCACTTAATGAAAGCCCAGACTACCCTGTTAATCTCAGCCATCGAAATCGTCTGCCCAGTCCTCTCTTCCCACTCTTCCGCCGTCTCCGTACTCTCTAACGAAGGCAACTCTCCCTCCTCAGAAATCACCCTCTTTAACTCCTTCATCTCTTCGCTCTCCACATCTTCCTCCGCCTCGTCATCATCGGTAACAACCAACTGTTTCCGCCTGTCGTTCTCTTTTTGTTTCTTTTTATCTGCCTTCGACTTCCTCGGTGCCCAAAGCACAACATCCAACACCCTATCCACGGTTTTCCACGCAGGCGGGATCCACTTCTCCGCATCTGGCAGTGCATCACTAGGTAACTTGGGGGTCGCAGTCCCCGTCCCAGGTTTCACAGACGAAGCTCTCGACTCTCCTACCCCAGTACCCGCAGCAATATCAAAAACCACGTCCCCACTCCCATCTTCCTTTTTCTTCTCATCATCAACAGGCTCGTCTAGTAACTTGACTTTCGTCCCCCCACTCAAGAAATTCTTCAACTTCATCGGGTTGGTTGACACAAGCCACATATGCGGTACCCATGAGAGTCGTCTGTAACTCCTATCCTGCCACTTGACGAGATACTCCCTCGGTAACCTCTCCTTGTATGGTGGTGGCTCATCCTTAGGCCGCTGGGGTTCGGTTGCGTAGGGCGGGTAAGGGCGCCATGCTATAATCTTGTCGAGGGGGTACCGGTAAGACGTGCAGTCGGGACACAACCAGGCGGTGTCGAGTTGATAGTGTTCAGCCACCTCTGGGAGGTCGGCATCTAGGAGAGATTTGGGACGGCGGAGGTGGGCGTAGTGTGCAAGACGTTTACAAGTTAAGCACCGATAGAGCAACTCGCGGGGCGGCGTGTTAGTGGAAGTCTCGCCTTCGGAGGGTTTTTGTGAAGCATCCACCATGTTGGCATTTTCGCCATCTTTTGGAGCAGTGACTAGGGCTGGGGCATCTTCGAGGGGTTTGAGGACGGTTTCCATACAGCCCATGCAAATTCCGCCCTTCGAACATGGACCTACGCCAATAGTCAACTTTCACGTACAACGTTGTAGAATGTGCATACCGCAAATGAAATTCGTTGTTTCTTGTATTCCAAGTTCTTTGCGTATATGACTGGTACGATCGTCGTACCCATGTTCCTCCTTCCATTTCGCAGTTTCACGCTCGCGGATTGCTTTAAGCATTTCATCACGTTGAGTCCGCGCCAAGCATCCCCAGTGAGCGGAAACACAACACTTCAAACTAAAAAGAAATGCATTCAGAGTCATCATAACACACAAGCAGTAAGGCGCATACCACCGAACCCAACCACCCAACCTCTCAATCCTCTCCTCATCGTCCGTCTCGTTATCACTTCCTGCTTTCTTCTTTCTACCCTTCTTCCTTTTCCACGCCGCGAGCTGTACATGCGCCGGCGCCAGATGACACTTCTCACAAATCCTACGATGAGCCCTCAACGGTCTATCGTCATCATCCGAGAAATAATCCAAGTCGATATCCTCCACCGGCCTAACAGCCCCGTACTCCGGCCTGGCACCCTTGGGCTTCGCCACAGCCTTCTGCTTGCCTTTCGAAGTTCTTCGGCGACCAGACCGATAGTAGTCGTCACTATCCACCTCCGACTCTCCGGAAGTATCATCATACACCATAGGCTTCAACCTCAACTGTCGCGACCTAAGCGTCCTACGCATGGATGGATCCTCGTCGTCATCGTCAGTCATAGTTAAGACGACCCTCCTCGTCTTTACCGGACTGAAAGGCAATTGTTGCGAGTCTTTGCGATTTCTCCCACTGCGCCGGGTGGAGCGTCTAACGGTTGAGTCATCTTCATCATACTCATCTCCTTCATCGTCGGAATAGTCTTCGGAATCGGATAGAAAGCCGAGCGAGCTGAGGCTGGACTCTGTCCGATGTGGGAGGTTGATTTTGAGGACGGCCCGGTCGAGAGGGTGGATGTATGATGCGGTTGGGTCGAAGGGGTCTAGTGTGCCCTCGGCTTGTTTGCTTTCTACGGAACGTGGAAGGTTTGGTCAGAACATTGCCACTAGGGATTCGAAGTATGGTGAAAGCTGAATGAACCCACTGTAGGTTTCGAGCAGACTCGGGAAGTACTCGCCAATGCTTTCTGCTAGGTACTGGGTTGATAAAACGCGTCAAGATTTGTAACAAACGCGACACAACGAGTACGACACACCCGGTGGGCAATTCCGCCCTTGAAACGAGCAAAGTACCACAGAACACCACCCTCCTCGTGCTCGCCGATGATTTCATCTATCTTTGGAAGTAACGAGGATTCTTTGACAGGCTTATATTGAGCTTTGCGTTCCGCAGGGAGTTGAGGAAGAGAAATATGAAAAGAGGGTGTTGTCGCCTGTGCCTGAGAGTCCGGCTTCAGGTTATGGGTGGAACCCATGTTACCCGGCTGAGGTGTGCCATGAGCGGATATGAGTGACCTTGGCTTTGAAGAAGTCCTGGACATCTCCACAAGGTCGAATAATGCGAGCCTCAAGGGACCTGGAGGGAGTTGGAGGGAGGAGGCTGAGGGTTGAGGAGTAAACCCAATTTCGGTAACACCAATTTACTCGCGCACCAAATCTTGATACGTGATCCAACAAAAATGGTATATAATGGTATATGTAATGCAAAACAGTGAACACTATTTACACTGCGAGAGCTGAAAGACAGAAAGGAAAGACTGCATATTATACAGTATGATACAGTAATTTAAGGAGAGGAAGTGGTGGTCATAAGTCATTAATCAGTTCGTTTTGAGGTTGAGTTGCAGAAGCCATTGGTGACACTGCTGGGCCACCTCTACACCATAATCTACACCAGCCTGTGATTAGTGTCCGGTCAGGTAGTGAAAAAATCCAAGTGCGTACTAAGAGAGAACGCGTGGGGTATCTTGGGGTCTCCGTAGGTAACGCGGAGGGATCCAGGTTCCGGTTTAAGCTTGTTCAATATATATTCCTTCTGCTTACCCACCCAGTCATCGTGATCGGCAAAGTAGAACCATAACCGTTCGCGATGCTCGTGTAGCAGAGCAATGTCCAAATCACGTATTTGCGACATTTCCTCGTGTCCCATTCGCATCGTCGCACGGATGCTTGGGGGGCTTCGTATTAGCTCATGTAGGACCTTGACCTGTGTCATTGGCCACTCGAGCCCAACGAGCCGGTGTAGCAACCACATGGGGAAGTGTCGCCCGATGACGGACAAGCGAGCGATTATTCGTCTCGGTATGGGCTTCAAGAAACCCTGTATTTGGATTAGCGACGGCAGGAATACCCAGAGACAATGTTTTTGCTTACCGCCAACTTTTTCGCGTTTGGCGTGTCCGCGATATAAGCGATGGTCGGGAACAGGAGAAAGACGCCAGACATGAGATTCGGGCGTTCTTTCAGGACCTGGGTCTCTGTTAATCAACTGTGAACCGAAATTGCGGAAGAACCTACCTGTAGAGTGACCCAGGCACCAACACTATGGCCGATGACGACGATCTTGGATGATCTAAACTCTGCAACAGTGGCGTCAAAAGCTTCAATTGCGCTATGAACTTGGGACGTTAGACTGTGTCTGGAGTGCGGGTTAGTGTCTTTGTAAACCCCGGGGGTGTGGTCTATATGCGTGTGAGCGACAATAGCGAGGTTTTCTGTAACGTCTTTGTCGTGGAGGGCATTCAAAAAAGGAATGTAAAAGTCTAGTAGGCCAGGATTTCCTGAGATGGAGTTAGAAATGAAAAGTTTGCAACGAGGGAAAAGGCACACCTGGGATGAATAGGACAACGGTCTCTGGGGGCACCTCTGGCTTCTTGGGTGGCCAGTACATGCAATGTGCAGGGCCAAGCGGAGCGGGATGGTGGTAGACGGCATTGAGATAAGGGCCGCGGGAGGGTCTGGAGGGTAGGGGAGTGAGGAAGGAGGGAAGACTGGCCATTTTGGGGTGGCCAGTCGATGTAGTGAGGGTCTGGATTTGTAGGGAAAGCCTGGACTGAGGAGGAGGGATACAGCAGTCAGGGGGGAATTTATTTATTGGCCAGAGTCCGCAAAAGGAAATGAATTGGATGCTCCCGATCAGAGCAGGCAGGTATGCTTCACAACCACCTTGCCTCATCTCTCTCCGCAGTTCATGTCGCGCGTTCCTCCATTCCCAACGCGCCGTCGCTCTCCGTCCCACTCATCTCACACTACATCTGCTCCGAGTACCTCCACGAGGCCATTACAGATCTCACGCCCAATCTCCAGGCCGGAAACCCCCATTTCCCCTTCATTAGCCGGCCTAAATCATGCTCCTCCGAAAACTGCACCAATAGGCCCTACACGGCCACAACGATCCGAGCGAAGAGCTCGCGTGACTGACCACGGATCTGACCGTGCCTCACTGGACCAATACAGGGATAGCGTCAGCACGACACGTTCCGACGCCTCTGCTCAGCTACGAACACAACAGCAGGCTACTTCTCAGAGCCCAAGAGCGAAGCCACTTAGATCACCTACTGCTAATTCAGAGAATGGCAGTGAAACCACTCCGACGTCCCTGGTTTCCGCTATGTCGGCATTCCATGCTGCGGGCTCCCGGAGGCGTGCCATGACAAATGGAAGCGATGACTTCGAATATCAACGACAAAGGCAGGAGGAAATTGAAGCAGAGAAGGCACGACAACAACGTATCCAGGAAAAGGCTCTCAAGAGAAAAGGAACAGCCAGGGTTGGGGATATTGATGGTGCGCACCACCCCCATCTCATGATCTCATCCTTGCGTTGTAGTGGCTTACTCCCATGATCAGCGGTTCTCGATGAGATTAAGGACGGATGGGAATTCATGATTGAACCAGATGTAAGACTACCTTCGTGTTATTCTGTATCACCCCATAATCCGCAATCCAGTTCAACAATGTCGATCTGGCTCTCGAATTGCTTGATGACTCGTCAGAGGGCAGAGATATAGAATCCTTCCGACGCACCAAGTCCATGCTGTCAAAAGCACTTAAAGGATCAGTCGACAGTGCGTCTCACTCCAAGTCGATGCGTGCAATATACATCTCATTTGTGACCAGAGCATTACCAGGCCTTTGCTGCTTCGCTACCGCATCACGCCTCTCTTCTTAGTCACCTTACAACTACCCAAAAACAAATCTCCGATGCACGCACAGCATTGCTCGAATCCAAAGAAGCGCTAGGCAACAAGCGAGCGGACCTTGTCCAACTGTGGTCGCGAGGGCATATGCTCGAGGAAATGATCAAGATCCTGGACGAAATGTGGGTCAGCACGTCTCAGTGAGGATTTTGGTGTGCTCACGGGACTTGGTTTTTAGCGAACGCCTAAAGACAGTTCCTGATCTTCTCGAAACATTGATGTCCGAAAAGAGACTCCTTCAAGCCTCAATTCTGCTCGTACGCAGTCTAAAAATAATCAACAAATCAGACATGATGGAAATTGGCGCCGTTTCCGATTTGAGAAGCTACCTCATAGGGCAAGAAACTGTGAATCCCTTCAGCATATCCCAAAGCTCCCTCTAACCCTGGATCACAGGCTCTAAGAGACATTCTGGTCGATGAACTCCAAAGCCACCTCTACCTCAAATCCTTTTGGTGCGAGTCCCGCTGGTCGGCCTATCAACCGGGTCAACAATCATGTAAGTTCACCTCAAATTCTACCAATACAAATCTCAATTCTGTGCTCCAGTCCCTGTCGTTGAATTCGAAGCCGAGGTCGACGTCAAACCCCGCCCCAATCCCCAATCCTCTCCAACATCCCCTTCATTCCGCCAAACCCGCCTCACTCGCTTCTTGAGCGACCTCTCTATCCGGGCGAACGATCCACCTTATGACATCAATGATCAAGCCGCCACAACCACAGCTGTCGCATCAGCCTCGATCCCACCAACCTCCACGCCCTCCTTAAACGCCCAAAACCCAACCAGTGCAAATCCTGAAGCAGACTCGTTTGCTTATATGGAGACTTTGCTCGAGTCGCTTGCAGTACTGGGAAAACTTGGTTCAGCGTTGGATAACATCGCACAGAGACTGCCTGGAGAGGTGTTCAATTTGGTCGAAACGACGTTGGATGAGGTCGAAGAGCGAGCGGAATACAGTAAACGCCAGAACGCCGGTGCTTCAGGTGCTATTGCTGATGGGATGAACAAATCCGATAGCATCTATCTATTTACTCCCGGTGGAAAGACCATTCCTCTTGGCCCTTCTGTGGCCGGAAAGGGAAGTAAGGACAAAGGCCCGCCTGTGAAATCGACGATGTTGAGGTTGGCTGCGCTGGAAAGCTCGGCAAAACACACGGAGCACGAGGTTTTGAAGGACCTGTTTTGGACTTTGTATTCGAAGCTAGATGCGGTTGCGCAGGGGCTGAGAGTGGTTTCCGAGGTTGCTAATCGGATTGGTTCGGTACGTCCTTTCTAGTTTCGCGTGTTCTAAGAGTGCTGATGAGGTGTGTAGAGGAGGGACTTTAGAGATACCTCCGGTGCGAAGCCAGGCTCATTTTTCCCGTTGACAGAAATTTGGAATCCTGTTCAGGCTGAAGTAAAAATCTTGCATTGGTCGTTTGCGGGCATCTGCTGATCCCTATCAGGTCCGGACATTGATTCAAGACTACGTCACGGACGAACAGCGTGGCCTCGTGTCTGGCAGGAACCCTATTGCATCCATCAATGAGATCCTAAGAGATGGCAAGTTCTCCCGGGATAAAGGAAAAGTGCGTTCACTTTCCTTTTTGTGCTGTCAGATATTCACGGAACACGACGTAGTCCGTGTTCAGATTCACAGACACCGACATGAAACGGATATCCAAAACTCTAAAACCGCACGAAGACGGCCTCACAAAAGTCCTCAAGGACACCATGCCGGGCCTCGTGCAACCCACCTCCGGAGACACATTACAAAATACCATCACATCCCCAACAACAGCAAACCCGACAGACGACCGAATTCTCGGTGGCATGGATCAACATCATAGACTACTCATTAAACCGGACACATTCAATGTTACAGTCTTGTTCCAACCCACGTTGGCGTTCCTAGATCGAATCGTGGAAGTGCTTCCGGCTGGGCTGGAAAGTGCACGATCGTCGAGTGCGGTGCTCGAGGAATTTGTGTTAAAGGTATATTTGCCGCAGTTGGAAGAGAAGGTTCTGGACTTGTTCCATGCGGCTGTTACTGGTGCGTCCGGGTCGTCTTCTTTGTCATTCTTAAACGTTGACGTCACGATGCTGCAGGTCCTGAATCGTTCCAACCTGATCCGCTATCGACGAACTTGTCGCCGGAACCGTTAATAAAGGTCTCTCTTAGCCTTTCTTGCAACCTTTACAACTAATCATGCAATCAAATTATAGGCTAGTACGCAATTAATGGCACTGATCAACTCCCTCTGCGTCATGCTACGGACAACACCATTCCATAGAGAAAACTACTCGCGTCTTATTCTTGGCGTCGTCATCCAATTCTATCAACGATGTTCTGATCGCTTCCATGCACTTACAATGGTTCCGCCTTCATCGCAAATAGGTGGACAAAAGATGGCTTTGGGTGCATTGTGGGCACAAAAGTCGGAACTGACTCCTTGTCTGACGGAATTGTTGGCTACGCCGGTTCGTGGTGTCTTCTATGTCGCTTAGCTGGTGCTTTTGGAGAGAAGAGGCTGATAAGGTGTACAGGAGAGTGACTTGTTGAAGCAACAGCAACTGTGTCGGCAGCAGACAAATATCGAGATTGAGCTACTAGGACGAAAGCCAATCATGAGGGAGGATTTGATACCATCTGTACGGAACCTATCGGCGCTCGCGAGTCTACACCGCAGTGTGGTATGTTCTCTTCCCGTCTTCATGCTCATTCAGTGGTTGATGGATCGATACAGGCGTGGTTTGCACGAGAACTAAGTGCACTTAGATCAAGACCCGGCGACTCGCTATTATCACCCACGTCACCCAACGGTTTAGAAAGCCTTACTGGAGCGACACCTTATACCCCTTTCATCCCTCGCCCACCGCCAGATGGCGATGATGGCGAATTACAACTACCACTTTCGAGAGAGATGGCACTGTGGGTGCTCTTTCTATATGTGAAGTTAACATGAGTCAGGTGGCTGACTGATTTTGCTTGCAGACGCTTCCAGGCACTTCTCAAGACATATGAGCAGCTGTCTGGGTTGATTTTGGATACCTTAAGGATCGATCTGCGGTGCCGGGCGATCTTCTATCTAGAGGCTGCTATGCGACATGTCAGTCTCGGACTTTCATATTTAACTATGAATCCTGACTCCCCGAATGCTCCTAGGGGAACTATGCTCTGACATATGAAGTAACAGAACCTGATCCGTATATTGTCGACCTCAACACGGAACTGGTGCAGTGTGACGATATCACATCCACCAGTCTACCACCGAAGGAACGACAGTGAGTAATGCACAGAACTAGAGCATTATTATTGTGGGGCTTACATCCTCCGTTTAAAAGCTATGTATTCACAGGTCTCGGACATCTAGTGGAGCACATGCTCATTTCTAATGCCCACTTGCTACGGCTACCTAACGATTACGGCATTAAAAAGATGATGCGAAACATGTTGGCGTTGCAACAAAGCATTAAGACGCTCACCAATGACCAGCAACATACCGAGTTCGAGCGCGCGAAGAAATATTACTCTTTGTATTATCTTACGCCTCAGGTATGCACCCAATTTATCCAGCTTGACACCTCTGATCCGGAATCAATTTGCTCATGCGGGACCAAAAATAGGACATGCTTGATCGTATCCGCGAAAAACAAATATTCAACTTCGACGAATACAAGACGATGCTAAGCTTCCAGTGTGGTGTCAATCCTCTGGAGGGCGACGCGGGCGTTGTAAAGGCCACCGATCGCAAGTATAACATGTACGTCATTGAACTGCATGGACTGGTCATGGATGATTCGTAGTATACATTTATTTAATCTTGTGCTTCTGTCTACCTAGCTCTTATTCGTTCGTTTTCACACCAATGTATTTTTTGATTTTGATGCTCAAAGTCGAAACGTTGACTGCGGTCATTACAATGGGTTAGGTGAGTAGTTGATATCCGCGTCAGTAGCTCTGGCGGATCCGGTATATTAACGCTTAAGTTCTATGAACTGATCTCGGAAGAGTAACCGAGCACGTCCTCGCGGTATCTTCATGGCATTTGCAAGAGGGCTATCTAATGCAGGCAGCACGCCTTTTTACTGCCCTTCAGGTTTTACCTTACTTGACTTGGCTTTTGTCCCGGTCAAAACGGACTCGTGCCAAGCAAGCTGAGCGGCTGCAGCGACAGGAAGTAGTCGACCCCCAGTGCTATACAGGTCACCTAGATATTTTGGTGAACGTTCAACGGAGTAACGTCCACTTCCCGGTTTCCGTCCTGGTGTGAATATGAGAATAGGGAGCCGCCCCAAAAGACTCTGGTATCGTCGTCTTAACCAACGTGAAGGATGTCGTTCAGAGGGTGATGACTCGGAGGTAGCATCGGCACCTAGAGCTCGACGTTCTCGTCGCGTAAGTTGTGGGGATTTCCATAAAGGTCCGATCATAGCTTCAACGTCTTTCAGCAGATTCAAGCCTTGTAAAGCGCCTCCACGTGCACCCACATCTCCCAACGCGTAACCACCTTGAACCTCCACCTCAAGGGGAGGATAAACCTTTTGCACCTCCTGTTTGAAGTATCGTTGCAGTATATTTTTGTGGCGTCGTTTACTCAGGATGCCGAATAAGCGTGCTTCTTCGGAAGAGGGGTCGGCTTGAGGAGGTAGAGTGGGAGGTCGGTCCAAAGCTGCAGGTTTGAGTGCCTTCGTTGTACGTGAGATATCGCTTGTCATCAGGGCGCGAAGTTCGGGGGAATAGACCGGAGGACGTGAGTTTGGCATTTGCGGGATAACAGGCGGAGGAACTTGGGTATTTGGATCGGAAAGAAATGGCTATATGATCATGAGAAGCGTCATGTAATTGCGGAGCCGAAGGGGAGCGGACGGACAAACCTCTAATAACTCGTGTTTTAATTTCCCTTTTCGACCATACGCGACATCAAGGATGTGGTCGAAGCTTCTCCAGTCACCTTGGAGACCTTTGTTCATCCTTCTTAGCTCCTGTGTGAGTCGCATGAGCGTTTTCGGTTACATCTGCGGGATATTGGTGGAGACCTTGGATATGCGCTTGAATTTTTTCTTCTGCAAACTGAGGGGCTGCGTGTCTCTGAGATTCTCAATGTCATCCCGAACTTTTAGTCGGTAGAACTGTCTGAAGCCTGATCAGCCAACGGATTAATGGTAAACAACAGTGAATTCTACCGAAGGTAGTTGTGTGGTAGCTGGCGAATGACTCTCAGGTGGTCTCGGTAAAGAGATAGAACTGGGATAGGTTTTGACATGGGTCGCCAAGGAGAATCTCCGACGGTAGAAGCCAAATAATGCCGAAATGCCAATCATCATTGCCCTTCATCAACTCCCACGGTCACTCTCATATTCTCCTTCTCTCATGAAAATCCCCTTTCGCAACCTGACCAAACCAGCAGCACCTTTGTAGCTGACAAAGGACCACACTCGGACTGGTCCATCCGTAGCACAAGTATCCAAAGCTTTCAGAATTCTCGTATAATCGATTTTGGGATCAATCCATGTGAACATCCTAAAAATAACTCGGTCTCGGCGAAACTTTTGCTTGTTGCAATTTCGGCCATGGTTCAGTAGACTGTGCTTCGCGTACCTGTGTCCTCATCATGACACTCTTCATTTTTCCTAAAAACCAGATTATCCGGGATATGGCCGCGACAATGCGTATAAGACACCGTGAACATCGTGAACATTGATTATCCCGCCTGCACGATGAAGTCTCTTCTTGTTACCTTCGTTGCCGTCTCCTGTGCTCTTGCGCAACAGCCGGTGAGTATCACTGAAAATCCCTCATGCGAACACTTCTGAACCGAACTACAGCTTTATGCTCAATGTGAGTCCTCCATACTTGATACCGAAGGATGGGTTTAACGCGATGGGTTCTTTAGGTGGCGGCATCGGTTGGAGTGCGTTAATCTGCTGACCTAGACTCAACAAGAACTAATTACGGCACAAATGTAGCTGGTGGAACAACCTGTGTCTCTGGTTCCGTTTGCACCAAATTGAATGATTGTGAGCCTTCGTCACCTTTTCATATGTAACCTCTTTTCCTTAACATCCTTCCAAAGACTATTACCAATGCCTTCCTGGAACGGCAACGAGTACAACTACATCGTCAGGATCTAATCCAACATCCACCCCTGATCCCGAACGCCTTCCATTCCTGGGAGGTGTAAATATGGCCGGTTATGACTTCACTGTTGTGAGTAAACTCCGTAGCCTTCATTCTGTAACATACTCATCTTGGATTTCATTGAGTCTACGGATGGTTCCTTCAAGGGAACAGGAAGTGACCCGCCCGTCTCGCAGTTCTCCCACTTCGCACAGCAAGGTGTCAACGCCTTCCGCATTCGTAAGCCCAAATTCCTGCACCTAGTCCATGCTCTCGCTGACAGTGGGTGATTGTTAGCCTTTGGTGAGTATGACCATTGCGAAATTCGAATCAATATTAAACCAAAACACAGCCTGGCAATTGATGACACCCACTGTCGGTGGCACTATTGACAGCGGTTTCCTCAGCCGCTATGATGCCACCGTGCAAGCCGCACTCAACTCGGGCAGCAACCCCTGGGTCATCCTAGACCTTGTGAGATCCTACTCCCATCATTTGATCTATTCCTCGCCTCATCGTCTTCGATAGCACAACTATGCGCGCTGGAATGGACAGATCATCGGTCAAGGAGGACCCACTGACGAGCAGTACGCCAGTCTGTGGTCCCAGCTTGCCGCGAAATACAAGGACAATTCAAAGATCATTGTAAGTGCTTCTCTCCCGACAAATCTTCTGGGATGGAAATGACAATGGATCCTAGTTCGGCATCATGAACGAGCCCCACGATGTCCCTAATATTTCCACCTGGGTCGCGTCCGTCCAGGCTGTTGTCAATGCAATTCGTGCTGCTGGCGCCACTTCTCAATACATCCTCATCCCGGGTAAATTATGGCATCCCAGACCTTGTGACTGCCTGCTAAAATGAGGGCTCAGGTTCGTCCTGGTCCAGTGCACAGGCATTCCCTACCGAGGCCGGACCACAACTCGTCAAGGTTACTGATCCCGCTGGTGGAACGAGCAAGTTGATCTTCGACGGTATCTCATTTCGACCAATGTCCAGCGGAAGCAGAGAGCTAATCGATTTCTAGTCCACAAATACCTCGATAGTGACAATAGTGGAACTCATGCCGAGTGCACTACCGTAAAGCGACCTCTTCTTTGTTGCACATGACATACTTATCAGCCATATACGCAGGACAACGTTTCCGTCATGCAAACTCTCGTCAGTTTCCTCAAGGCTAACGGCAATAGGCAGGCGCTTCTCAGCGAGACTGGTGGAGGTAACACCTCTTCTTGTATCACCGCGTATGCTTCCACCTCTTTTTCCTCACTCGATCCAACTGAGATTCCCTCGCATAGCTTGAATTCCGAACTCGCATTCGTGAAGGCCAACTCTGATTCAATTGCTGGATTCACCGTCTGGAGTGCTGGTGCCTTTGACACCACGTATGTCTTGACCCTAACTCCCAACGCCGATGGTTCGGATCAACCTCTCTGGACTCAAGCTGGTGAGTGCTCTTCGACGATCTCACCCATCTGGCTATTACTTATTTCGCACCCTAGTCCGCCCGAACCTTCCCTGAGAAGAACTATAATGAATGTCCGTAGTAGCAAAATATGGCATGTAAAGTACGACATCCGGCCACGCAACAATACAATACCTGAATGGCGAAATCGCAGAGAAACATTTTGTGAATAGTGGGGTGCTTTTAAGTCTTGACTGAGTGCTCGCCTTTCGTGTTGCTGACTTGTATGGTCACATTTGAACGGAGTGATACTTTGGCCATGTCCAACGAAAAATCCCATTCACAGTAATTCTCAGTCTACGTTGTACGTTCTTCATCGTTGTCTTCACCGATGTTCCCGTTTTTTGAGTCGCCCCCCTGTCAACACCAACCACTCTCGCATTGTCAACAAGGCCTGGCGGGCTGCAATCCCACTGAAAACCGAGTCATCAGTGCATCACTCTCTAGTGCTACAACAATCTCCCGAGAATCCCTTTGGAACACTAATTACCCAACGCCTTCCCGCACCTGTGGAGGTGGGCAATGACAAGGCATTAGATGACGACCCAACATCCGGGTCCGTCAGTCCACCAATGTCTTTTGAACCGGAGGCCTGATGGACTCTATGCCCGGTGACCCTTGCCAAAACCTCCATGGTACTACGTGCAAGCACGTAACAATTGCTCTTCTTGAGTTTGTATGACACCAAGACATCGTGAACACGGCTGAATGCCAATCTAAAGAGGAAAAACGGTAGGGATCCATCTCGAGGGACAACAGAGGTTGTTGAGATGGGGGGAGAGAACCGCATATAATAATTGACTCTGCGAGTCTTGCTTGTGGTTGGGTCGTATCCAGGGCATCAACAGAGCCCCCCGAGAACAGACGGCTAAAGGCACTCGCCACCCGTGAGCTCGCTGTGTACGTGCTTGTCAGCCACTTCCATGAGTCAGGCCAAGATGTGTAACAGGCTCAACCAGTGGTATAAAAGCATGCCTCTCCAGGACAATCCTAACATGTGATCGCTCATCGTTCCAGTGCGAGGGGGGTAGACACACGGTCACCCTGATGTACTCGTGTTCCAGTCTATTTTTCTGTAGCGGTGTGCTTCATGGTCTCTAGGAGAACGACATAGGCATCGTTGTAACTTTGGTGGACGGCGCTCGCCCCCAGGTAATATTCCCGGAAGGTGGCTATCAGGAGAGGGCCATGAGGAGCTTTGAGGATTGCAAAAGGATACTGGGTTGTCGAGTCAGGGTCCATCAGAAGACCGAGGGACAGGAATAGACGTTGGAGGGGAGTCGATAGTGCCATGGCGTCCGCCACTCAACAGAAGATGTAGCTGCCGTCCGTAGAGTCAATCCTCAGCAACTGGCACTAAACAGATATGACAAGTGCTCGTGTGTAGCTCAGTGTGTGTCACCAGTTTACTAGGAGCTTTCTTTCCTGGGCGGTACCATGCGCCCATTTATTAGGGATTTCCACCACGATCACCATTTTCTCCTATCACTGGCAGTTTGAAAGTAACGTCACACGACATAATGCGCCAGGAGACTTCATGCTGAATGTCCATCATTAATAACGATTCTAGCATCACAACGCGACACAACTCGTTAGGCAAGCTGCCTTGACCTTCAACGTCGTTTGGACCAGCTCTGACCGTGATTTGGGCAACGTTGAGGATTGTGATTTCACGGAGGGTCCGGACTTGGTGGATGATTTGGAGTTGCTCTTGATCTTAGGCTCGCCACTGAAGATGTCGTCGTCCATGCCGGGCAGTATTCTTCGGACGCTTATATTTGGCTGTTTGCAGGGTTAATCCGACGCGAGATAAATGAGGTGACGGGACACAGCGGCTCCGAGGTGTAAGGTGGGTCATCGGGACGTGAAAGTGGTAGTGGTACGGGTGTAACCCCTATTACCAAGGTGCAGTCCGATCACATGACGTAGCAATAAGATAATGAGATAGTGATCAGAGAAAACTCAAACTGACTAATAACACCAGGTCGGAATTTATTCCAGCCTCCCAATAAACCCCACCAGCTAGTTTGCATTGATTGAAAATGGTAAATACATAACAAACGGCGAGAAAAGTCTCCCTGACGGAATTCACAGCCGCCGAAACGAGATAATAACCCCAGCGGTCTGGGTCGTGCAATCATCAACCGCAAAGTGAAAGATGCTAAACGAATGCAGGAAACAGGGAATGTAAGCATTCGATTGATCGTTCTTATATGTGCAAACTCATTTTCTCTGACAGTACTCAGTCGATGTAGACACAACTGGCCGGCTGAAATCAGTTACACAAGAACGGGATCTAGACGAGTTCTTCAACACTGCAGAACTTGCAGGGACAGAATTTACAGCTGGTAAGCTTTCATTGCGTTCCATCTCACCTGAGGATATTCATGTTCAAAGAACGAAGAAATGTAAAAATCATCCAACAGTCCGTCGCATCGTCACAAAATCCTTACTTGCTCACCGAGCAAGAGGAGGCAAATGTTCTGAAGAAACAAGAAGCTAACAAGAAACGCCTCCGGGTACCGCGGAGGCCGCCATGGACGAAAAATATGACGCCCGCTCAGTTGGACAGGCAGGAGAAGGCTGCGTTTCTGGAATGGAGGAGGGGCCTCGCGGAGTGAGTCACCACCGAATTTGATTCGTATCTGTTCTCTTCTCATCTGGTAAATCTCAAGGCTGCAAGAGACAGAAGGTTTTCTCCTCACACCCTTTGAGAGGAACCTGGAAGTTTGGAGGCAATTATGGCGGGTGCTTGAACGTTCTCATCTCATTGTTCAAATAGTGGACGCACGGAACCCTTTGAGGTTCCGTTGTGAAGATTTAGAGGACTATATTCGGGATGTTGAGGGACCTGAAGGAGAGGCCGGAACAGGCAGAGGAAAGCGGAAGAGCCTTCTCTTGATAAACAAGGCAGACCTGTTAACAGCGGAACAACGGCACGTCCGGGTTTGCTCTGTTTTATGTCCTAACGTCTCAATGATTGCGTTTTAGCTGTCGTTGGGCCGATTACTTCGAGTCTCAGGGAATTCGCTATGCCTTTTTCTCCGCGGCCAATGCTGCGGCTCTCCAGCAAGCGCGAAGAGAAGCTCTTGAAGCGGTCTCACAACAGGGGCGGGCCAATGGAAGCGGAAAAGAGAACGAAGGCAAGGAACCAGATGAGGATGCGGAGTTACGCCGTGGCGAGGATCAAAAGGATGAGGGGGAGAAAGTACAAGCACCTCCAGAGTCAGAAGACGAGATTGACAATTCCGATGAATCGTCGAGCGAAGAAGACTATTTCTCCGCCGAGGAAGATGACGAGTTCAACCATGACCCTAGGGCCCGAGTGTTGTCAGTTCTCGAGTTGGAGGACCTTCTCTTAAGGGAGGCGCCTCTGCTGTCAGGTAAGTTCACCTCCTTTCCCTTGAGGCGCACCCCCAACCAACAAAACAGAGTTCACCGATGCTTCTGGGAAAGCCCCCGCCAAGGTTAATGTTGGTCTTGTGGGATATCCCAATGTCGGAAAGTCCAGCACAATCAATTCGCTTCTGGGAGAGAAGAAAGTCAGCGTATCCTCGACACCCGGAAAGACCAAACATTTTCAAACTATCCACTTATCGGACTCCATCATTCTTTGTGATTGTCCCGGCCTGGTTTTCCCCCAGTTTGCTACTACGAAAGCGGATCTCATTTGCGACGGTGTTCTCCCAATTGACCAGATGCGCGAGTATACAGCACCCATAACTTTAGTCACCAAGCGGATACCCAAAGAGATACTGGAAGCTGTCTATGGTTTGTCTATTAAGGTACGGAGCATAGAGGAAGGAGGAGATGGAAAGGTTGCCGGACAAGACCTTTTAATAGCGTATGCCAGTAGGTGATCCTCCGTTCTTAATATGGTGCTATCTCACCTTCCATTCAGTTGCAAGAGGCTACATGCGCTCTAGTCAAGGCAACCCGGATGAAGCTCGTGCCGCACGTTATATTCTAAAGGATTATGTCAACGCCAAGCTCCTATTCTGCCATCCTCCCCCAGGCATGGATGAGAACTCGTTCAACGAGAGGACAAGACAACTCGCGCTCGCGCGAGCAGTAGGGAAAAAGAAGGCACCCATGACCCGAGTTGGAAAAGACTCAGATACGTTCGTGCTACCTACAGACACTGCAAACATTCTATCAGCACGAGGTCAAGGTACCAAATCCAACGCCATCGATGACGACTTCTTTGGGCGCGATCCTCTGGCGGCCCGTCCTATGTTACAAGGCCGTAAAAAGACAGGTCAAAGCTTTTCGAGAGCCAAGTTTTATCCCCATCAGAACACCGTGGCTGATGATGGGACGCCCTTGGACTTTAGAAGCGCGCGGATCGCTGCGGTCTTAGAGAACGCTGGATCTGGAAAGAAGCACCACAAGAAAATGAGGCGGGTGAAGCAGCGGAGCGGAAAAGGATATGATTAACTTGGACCCTTTCATGTATTTGAAGATGGGATCTCAGATCTACCCAATTTGATCACCCTTTCCGGATCGATATATATAGAACTCCCTCCTCGTTTGAGTTGATCCCTTTCTGCCACCACACATAACCACTCATTATAGTCGCCAGGACTAGTACTAACACTCATCGTGTGGCTAAGGCAGCTGAATACTTCCAAGATGCACTTCCATGTGCCAAAGGTTATCAGCCAGACCAAATCTATTTCCTTTCGCTCGGATTGTACTGGTCTGTCGGAAACTCGGTCCAATGAGGCACTTATATGCGCCAAGCTTGTGACGACTTGGCAGGGCTATAGAGAGTGTAATGTCGTTGCTCGAAGCTCGTTAAATGCTGCTATAACTCTACGCGACAGCGATAATCCTGGGTTTCACCCGCCCTGCAACGATCGGAAGAAATGCGAAGCTCTGGTGAGCGCGTGTCTTCCAAGAAGCTTTCGAGATTCACCGACGCGAGGAAGCACATATGTCATCAACCATCCTGCCATTTCTAACGTTCATTGCAAACTATATGCGTATGCCTTATGTTCGTAATCGGTTCTAGTAGGGCTTACCTCCCTTCTTTAACTAGTGTGAGATCACCGACCGGGGGTGTGATTGTTTCTTGCCAAGTGACGTATTCTCATTTTTATACCGAGGCTAAAAGCTCACATGCGCTCTCAGGATTTATCACGCAATGGGATCGCATACAATGGCCAACATATTAGAAGGAGCCCAGTCATACTCATGGATGGCGACGTCCTCGGCCTTCCTGATCACATCGGTGAGATGTATATCCGGGTGCTATGATTGAATCCCCCGGCTGAAAGGGGGTCCGCACAGAGTTCACATGTCACCATATTATTCGAGAACCGCAGGAAAAGCTTACAATTTTCGACCCTACCCCTCCAACACACACCACTCAAAAAGTCAGTCAGTCTATCCCACGTTTTCTTTTTGCACACATGACATGCTCTCAGCGTCTGGGAAAATATATTGTGACGTCTCAGTGCCTGGGAACGGGGTCTTTCGCTACTGTGCATCTCGCTTTGGACCCGACTAGGCATAGACAAGTTGCCTGCAAGAGTATCAGAACCCGGAAGGACAATGAGGTCGAGCAAGTTATGAAGGAAGTGAAGATACTGATAAAGCTCAAGCACGTGAGCCTTCGCTTTTGAGTACTCATCCTCTGCTCAACTTACACGGACTATCTAGCCGAACATCAACGAGATTTACGACACTGAACAAGACAAAAGATTTGTGTATGCCACATTAACTCTAATGGGCAACTTCTCATCTTTTGCGGCACCAGGAACATATTCCTTCAGCTATGCACTGGCGGAGATTTATTCACATACATCACGGGACCCATGGGCACTGGAAACCCTCTTTGTGAAGCAGAGGCAAAATACGTCATGTATCAGCTTTTGGAGGGACTGCGGTATCTACATGACTTAATGATTTCACATCGAGGTGGGCCCATTGATGAAATTGATGCTACAAGAAAACCTGATCCACTGCAGACTTGAAGGGATTTCTTTAATAAGTTCTCTGCTTTGTGCTATTCTAATCCGGCCCCCCACAATAGCCCGAGAATATCCTATTGCACGCGCCTGGACCTTATCCTCGAATCCTTATCGCTGACTTTGGCCTAGCAAGACCAAACGCCTACCAGGAAACTTTCAACGTATGCGGGACGGTTTCTTACCTGCCGCCAGAAGGGGTACTTGCGCTGGACAATAAGCATCTTGGATATATCGGGTATACTTATTGCTTTCGTTGGTCTTAATGCAATGCACTCAATCCTTCAGGATGCCCGCTGACTGCTGGAGTGCTGGAGTCATTCTCTACGTCATGCTCGCGTATGTTTCTGCGTGCCTACCGGGCGCTGGAATGCTGATTGCTACGCTAGCGGGTGTCACCCATTCGACAACGAGCCAGACAAAGCTAAACCGCAGGAGTCTGACATCTCCTGTGGCACTTCCGATGGTAGCTCGGAATACAGTACTGGGAGTAGAGACGCACGCCTCAAGGAGCGTATCGTGTACGGAGGAGTCCATTTTCCTCACTACCCATGGAACGACCTTGACGACGGTACGATTCTGTCCGTTGTACCGAAAGTCCTCAGATGATTCTATTGCCCACCATAGCTAAACAACTAATTCTTGAGCTGTTGGTCCACGACTACCTGAAACGAGCTACAGTTTATGCCGCACTCAGGAGCGTTTGGATCCAAAGTGAAATCAAGGAATTGAAGTTGCTGTACCGACGTAGGATTACAACTGATGTACACGATTGCACGCCATAACCTGAGATAGCCTTCCTTCTACCCGAATTAGGCTTTGAGGAAATTGGCGTGGACTGCAGGGGGATGGGTTTAGTTGACTCCATCGCTGATGCAGGAATACACACTCACAGTGAATATGATCTGATGCAAAAGTGGAAATCTGTGAGAGACAGCGGGTGAAAAGAGCTGTTAGATCGAAAACTGCCAAGCAACATACGAAGTAATAGCTATGATCGTATCCTTCGTGACTCCGCACTCGGACTTGAACTTCATCATATGCGGCACTTCGCGCAGCTTTAAGGAAGTTCTCCGGTAATAACTGGCCCTGTTTATAGAAGTTGTCGCCGGTACCCTAAAGCGAGTGGTGTGAGCGACTGGAAGCAGTTTCATGTGGGTCAATCCTACGTAGTCGATGAGGATGTGGACCGGGTCGGTGTGCTTGGAGATGAGTTCCGTAGCGTCATAGAATTGCTTTCCTTCTTCAACCCCACCTTGGAGGTAACCGTTGAAAGCTTTCTCTCCCCAGGGACACTTCGATGGGTTTGCGATAGGGGAGAATGCCGAGGCTGATCTGTACTGCTTCGTCTTAGATGCAAGGTAGATTGTCAGAGCACCGTGGCCACCCATGCTATGGCCGAAAATCGACTGTCGTGACCAGTCCTGAAACCCGGTGAGGGAAATGACCAAATAGTAAAGAATGACTCGAGCTTACAAGTGGTAAGCCAGCAGCTTCAAGTATTTCGGGGAGCTCGATTGTAACGTGGGTGAGCATGTTATAATGCTTGGAATACTCGGGCTTTGTGGCGTTGAGATAGAACCCGGCACCGACGCCGAAATCCCAAGAATCGGTTTCGTTTGGGGCACCTGCACCTCGAGGAGAGGTATCGGGAAAGAGAATTGCGATACCTTCAGCCGAGGCTGTTTTCAGGAAGTTTCCTTTCTGTGCACTAGGTAGGTGTTTGAATAAAGGTTGATTCGAGTTGGTGATGTGTGGGTGTGCATGTGAGGTCTGACGTACCCATTGTCTTCAGTGCAGGTCAGACCTGCGAGATAGACGAGGACGGGAACATTCTTCTCGGATGCATTTGGCGGCAGATAGAGATTGAACTGGGTGTTAAGGCCACCAAGGGCAGCTGACTAAGAGGGGGGGGGCAGAGAAGGTTGAGAAGATTTGTCTAAATTGGAGGTGGGTGCGGCCCAGGTACCTTGAACCTATACTTGACGAGTTCCCCTTCGAAAGATTTGTTGGAGGAAAGTTTCTCTAACGCTGGAGCGGCCGCCATTGCGAGGTGTAGCAATTGTGGGGAGACAGGAGCTCTTGAGAAGCTAAGTTAGGAGATATGGGAGTGTTGAGTAGACCCATGATATAAGTCTTCCATAGGTGGGATCATCACGTGTGATATCATTCGGTCATGTTTATCAATAGCAGTCGTTTGCGTTTGCTTTGATTTGTTGGAGGTCTCGAGAACCCATCTCGCTTCGTCGAGGGTGCTGCCTGGATAAACAATTAAACGAGTGAGAATTCCCACCATGATCGGTAACGGGGGGGGGGGGGGTGCCAAACGAGAAGGTATGGTTCGCAGGACTGTGATAACTGGTTTCGATTTTGGGGTTGCTTCCTAGCTACAAATGTCGGGTGGAGGTGTTTACGAGGATGGATGACAGTAGAGCAGTCCGCACTGAAAGCGGATCACGCGCTCAGTGACAGTCAATTTGATTTTGAACATGGGTGGCCCTGCTGATCCAGGCGCTTGTTAATTCTCCCCTCAGTGCTAACGGCAACAGGCAGGCACTTCTCAGCAAGACTGGTGGGGGTGACATCTCTTCTTGTATCACTGCGTATGCTTTCACCTCCCTTTCCTCATTCGATCCAACCGAGATATTTTACATAGCTTGAAGTCAGAACTCGCATTCGCAATGGCCAACTCCGATTCGATTGCTGGATTCACCGTCTGGAGTACTGGTACCTTTGACACTACGTACGTCTTGATCCCAACTCCCAGCCCTGATGGATCGGATCAACCTCTGTGGAACGACCTCACCCACCCACCCATTACTTATTTCGCTCATTAGTCCACCCAAACCTGGAAGAACCAGCCAAGTGTGATAAATATCCGCAGCAGCAAGGCATGGCATGTAAGCACGACATCCAACCCCTGACAATGCGACACCCGATTGACGAATCGTAGAGAAACATTTTGTGAATGGTGGGGTGCTTGAGGTCTTTTTATTAACTCGCCCACTCGAACTCAAGTTTTGGTCTTCTTGACCGCGAAATGCCTCCATAAATGGAACTCTGATCTCTCAACCCGATAGATCCCTTGTGCAACGTCTTGTCGACCAAAGGGATGTGGCTTTTATGGCACGTTGGACAGGAACAATCATGGGTCCGATCAGCCATCGTGGATCGATCAGCTTCAGCTTCAGTTCTCTCGCACTCCGGTCATCTCCGCTTTCGTGTTATAAACTGGGATTCCCTTTTGCCATCACATGTCGACTGCGCGCTCGCTTTTTCTGTGTTCACGGGCTTGGATGATCAAAAGTCTGTTCGAATGGAGCGATGCTTATGGTCATACACAGCTGGCAGGCACCGGTGCTAATGTTGGTCATGTCCTACGAAATACTTTATCCTCAGCCTACGCTGTACCTTCTTCATCGTTGTCTTCACCGACATTCCTGCTCCTCGAGCTGCCCCCCTGTCCGCACGAACTGCTCTCACACCGTCGGCAAGGCCAGGTGGTTGTAATCCCAATGGGAAGAGAGTCGTCGGTGCATGAAACATGACTGCGACGGGGAGACTACTAACATATGTCCCGACTTTCTCCACATCGCTCTCGAGTGCTACAAGAATTTCCTGCAGCTCGTCCCCAAAGAATCCCCGTGAAGCACCAACTCCCCAACACCTCCCTGCGCCTGCGGAGGTGGGCAGTGGTAAGGCATTGGATGATGACCCAACGTTTGCGTCTGTGGACTCTTCGGTATCCCTTGAATCAGAGGCCACATGGATTCGGCGTCTAGTGACTGCTGCTGAAACTTCCATAGTACCACGTGCAAGCACGTAGCAATTGCTCTCCTTGAGATTGTATGATGCCAAGACATCGCGAACACGACCGAACATCAATATAAACAGGAAAAACGGTAGGGATCCATCTCGAGGGACAGCAGAGGTCGTTGAGTTGAGGGGAGAGAATCGCATATAGTTGACCCTGCGAGTCTTGTTTGTTGGGTCGTACAATCCAATGACGTCCAGGGCACCAACAGAGCCCCCCGAGAACAAAGAGCTAAAAGCACTCGACGCCCGTGAGCTCGCTGTGCACATACTTGTCAGCCACTTCCATGAGTCAGGCCAAGATGTGTAACAGGCTCACCCAGTGCTATAAAAGCATGCCTCTCCGGGACAATCCTAACATGCATCGTTCCAGTGCGAGGAGGTAGGACACACGGTCATCCTGAGATGTTCGTGTTCCGATTTGCTTTCTGTAGCGGTGTGCTTCATGGTTTCTAGGAGAATGACATAGGCATCATCGTAACCTTGGCGGGCGCTTGCCCCGCAGGTAACATTCCCGGAAGGCGGATATCTGGAGAGTGCCATGAAAAGCTTTGAGCATTGTAAAAGGATACTGGGTTGTCGGGTCAGGGTCCATCAGAAGACCGAGGACAGGAATAGACGTTGGAGGGGAGTCGATAGGGCCATGGGCCATCCGGGTTTTTTTGAAGGTGCTACAGAAGGGATTTGAAAACGGGTGAAGCAAGTCTGCCACTCGACAGAAGATGTGGTTGTCGTCCGTAGGGTCAATTCTCAGCAAACTGATAATAAACACGACATGAGAAGTGCTCACATGTAGCTCGGTGCGAGTGACCAGCTCACTGGGAACTTTCTCTCCTGGGCAACATCATACACCCATTTATTAGGGATTTCCACCACGATCACTGTTTCTCCTATCACTGGCGTTCTAAAAAATAACGTCACACAACACGACGCACGGGAAGAGATTTCACGCTGAATGACCATCTAATCCCAAGTTGATCATTAATAGCAACTCTTTAACATCATAACACGGCGCAACTCATTAGTGAGGCAAGCTGCCCTCAACCTCCTCATCATCATCGACGACGCTCACGCCTTTACCTCCATCTTCATCATCCAGAACCGCGTCAACAACATTATCACCACCTTGTTTTACAGGTGACGTCGGATCCTTACGCAAGGCTGAAAACACATTACGTGATTCAATATAGGGTCCTCGATCTCGGAGTTACCCTCCAGGCTGATGATTGCGCGTGACGTTGTGTTTCAATCTTTGAAGATTGGGAGACGTTTGTATTAGGTGACGGTGGAAGCAACTAGAATGAGAGAGGTGGAGGGATTGGGGAGTGATATCAAGGCGGACTATTAGTCTTTTTATGTTGTCCCGACTCGAATTTGGATACGACACGTTTGATTGATGTGTGGCTCTGGGGGGATGTTCCTTTATGAGCGCCGTTGGAGAGTTAAGTAGCGATGGGCAACGTCGTTTGGACCAGCTCCAACCGTGATTTGGGTGATGTTGAGTATTGTAATTTCACAAAGGGTCCCGACTTGATATATGATTTGGTGTTGCTCTTGAATTTAGACTCGCTGCTGAATATAAATGTGTCCTCCATGTAGTGTATTCTTCAGACACTTATTTCTTCGGCCACCGCTTCACGGCCAAGATGTCACCACTAAACAGGTCCGTCTTGCGTCGGCTCGACAGTCCCCTCGAAAAGACCTGTGAAAGCTTTGCCGTTCTAATTCACCACGGGCTTCATAGTACTGTCATCAACCAGTGACGAATTCTGTCCTTCGGGATCATTGTCCTCCCCGTCGTCACCACTGTCGTTGTCGTCGCTTCCGAGCCTCCTAGCTATAGCTTTGGGAGTGGGAGACTGGCCAGAGACAATACACATCGGCGTTTCTCTTTTTATTTGGCGATAATGACACTGGTTCCCGGACTTGTAGTCTTTCCAGCCTCAGGAGACAGCAGATGGCCGATGGCGGTTCTTGGAATTGCAGGTTGGATGAGCGGGAAAGGACGGCTGGCTTTGGGAACCATGGGCTTTGGACTTGCGGACTAACAAATGAGTTCCCTGCAGGTTTGGGAAAGTTGAATGGACTAGTTTCCTTCCGCTTCCCCTCGTCCTGCGTGGTCTCCGCGACGTGCGGGGCGGATCTAAGAAGTTTCGGCGCTTTCAAAGCAGATGGCGTGGCTTGTGAGAGTAGTCAGATTCCGCAGTTGTTGTCGCAGCTTTGGAGAGTTTCCCGTACGTGATATTTGAAATACAGTGACCTGCTGATCCGGGCGCTTGTTCTCCACTCAGAACCATCATCTCCTCTTGCCCAGGTTCATGGCCCTTCTCCCTTGTTGCAAGTTTACTCATTGAGCCAGTGATGGAAACATACAGAATGACAAACAATTACCCAGAGGAGGAGGATAGCCTTTTACTTGTGTATCTCTGTCTCTTGGGATCCTTTCTGTACTTCATTTGGTTACGCAGGGACAGGGCTAGTGTAAGTCTGGGAGCACGAAATTCAGGTTTCTTATTGAATATTTCAACCACTAGTACAAAGGAATACCTGCAGTTGGTTTTTCTGGAACCTTCACCTCAGTTGTTAGCGTCCTGCGATGCGCGTACAATCCAATTGGGACTCTAAGGACGGCCTACACAAAGGTAACCGTGTGATAGTCTTGACATCAACAGGCTTAAATGAAGACTGTATATATAGTCCTCGAATGGCATATTCAGATTCCCCACCCTCACCCGTTGGATTGTTGTGGTCGCGAAGCCGAAATATGTGGAGGAGCTGCGGAAAGCGCCTGAAGATGATGTTTCAGCTTCAGAGGCTATGAAAGAGGTATGAGTAACTCGCGTTTCTCCCCTGTATGTGCATATACGGACCTCCAAATAGATCTTACAACTTCCGGTCACGGTTGATTCAGGGCTATTTGCCGATTCGGAGCTCAAGTCTCTTCTTGGTGCTCAGCTAGCACGAAATCTACCGCTTGCACTTCCCGGTATACACGCAGAGATAGTGAAGTTCGCGAATGAACTTATTTCTTCTGAAGAAGATGGTGCGTGTATCGGTCATTTCCCCCTCCGGTATTTCCAAAGGGCTGAAGGAAGTTTCAGAATGGAAATACATCGATGAATTCGAACTTATGACGCGTATTTGCAACCGAGTGGTTAACCAGGCCCTGGTTGGAACCTCATTGTGTGGGTTTTTCGCGATCTTCCGAGACCACAATCCTCACCCGGAGTAGGCCAGAACACAGAATTCACAAACTTGACCATCATCATTATCGGCAATTTGGAACGATATGCGAGGAGGCTAAGAATGTCCCCCATATTACTTCGACCGTATGTATTCCCTACATTCATGGCTACATGGATCTTCTAACATTTAAAACCGATCAGACTCTTTGCATTTTTGTTCACTCCATTGCCACGTATCAGGAGACAATTACGAGTCCTACTCTCCCAAACTTTGAAGGAACGTCAAGAAGTTCTCGTAAAGCATGGGGACCCTTTTCCCGTATGCTCGTCCTTTTTCCAGCCGTCGTCCACTAACCTAGGGTAGAATGACATGATTACATGGTTCCTCAGTCATGATGCCAAATCCGAAATGCCTTTAGATGAGCTGGTAGCCCACGTGCTCCTAATCAACTACCTCGCAATCCATCCCATGGCAAAGGTACGACTTTTCAATGTCCAGTTTTCTCAAGCACTGGTCAGAATGAATGATCCTTTCTAGGTAATGAGCCAAGCACTCCGACACCTTGCGAGAAATCCCGGCTGTGTCAAAGAGCTTCGCGCAGAGGTGGAAAGAACTGTTGTACGAGAGGGCTGGTCGAAACCTGCCGTTGACAAAATGCATAAATTGGATAGTTTCCTCAAAGAAACGATGCGATTGAGCGAGACCATATTCAATGATTCTTACCCAAACCGTGCGTCGCTTCTCCAGGGGCCGACTTTTACTCTATTCATTCTTCAACAGTGACCATGGCTCGCAAAACTCTTCGACCAATCACATTCTCTGATGGGACAACAGTACCGTCGAACACTCTCCTTTTTGTCGGTTCGCAGCTTCTCCATATGGATGCACGGTATTACTCTAAGCCAGACACCTTCAATCCCTTTCGCTTTATTCAATCTCCCCTTGACGATGATGCCCGGCCGCCGCGGGTCTCCCCTTCTGCGTCCGTTTCTGAGACCCCCTCGCCCGCTCACTCACACCCAACTCTTCCTTCAACTTCTTCGCCGGATCTAATGGCACCCGCATCATTAGTCCCTGTTTCATCCACACTTCCTGCAACATCGCCTACGTTCCTGTCGTGGGGTCACGGCAAACATGCATGTCCTGGCCGATTCTTTGCTGCTCCGGCCATGAAGCTCTTGTTAGCTCTTTTTGTGATGGAGTTCGACTTCCGAGTCCCTCTGCCCCCCGCATCGACAACCCAGGGTGTCAACAAACAGAAAGATAGAGAGGGTGAACCCCTGAACAAGGACGACGGGGTGCTATGGATAGAGGTGAAACGGCGACAACGAAAGTCAAGATTGAATTGATGGCTCCGGTGCATCCACCGGATGTGGCTGAGTTAGGGTCTTATTTTGTGTTTGTTCCTGCCCCCCATTTCACTTCCAAGTAAAGCCCGTATGGGTTGAGGAAGACGCACGAATTCTGGGAGGCGGTATATATTTGTCTGTGCGGTTCAATCATCACAACCCAGCAGTGGACTAAGTAATTTTGTGTTATAAACTACATTGTGCCCAGGTGTCGGAGCCGGCAGCGAATTTCACATCCGTAGTTTTGCGGGCATGCGACGATCAGAAATTGTCGTGCACCTTAAAGCGCATAGGGAGGGCATTCGTCGATTAGTTCTTGGCCGTTTTAATAACTATTAAAGAATCCCCTCTTCTCAAACGACTTTAGTCGTCGAACCGGGGAAACAACTTGATCATCGACCTTTAGGTAGGCTGCAAGCACCTAATGGACTTTACCGCCTTCCTCACCCGGAACTTCGTGTCCCAGGGCTCGTTAAAAGCAGCTTCAGAGCTTCAGGTCTTGGCTGACCCGACACTACTTTTTAAAACTGGCAACCAAACACACCGACGAGGAAATGATACCGCCATCTCATACAAGTGCAGTCGTCAATACGACCGCAACCTTTCCATCAAGTTGGGCCTGATGAACAGGTCCAATCGCTCTTGGATGTCACACATCAACTTAAGAGTATTGCATTTTTATTTATCACAGGTAGTGGAGATATATGATGGACAAGGGAATCAATTATAAAGACAACTGGGGTGTTTTGTCTGAGCCTCTTAGGGTGAGATGATATCAACTCCAGCAGCAAACGCGGCCAGTGGTGATAACTTGCTGCACATAACCATCCGTTGCCCCTGCAGTTAGACGGTATATTCATACCTCGGCGAAATTGATATATTCCATGTCAGGTCCGTCAGATTGAATAAATATCGACAAGGGGGTCTAACTCATACTTCCCCCTGTCGAAGTCGGACGCTTTTGGTTTGAAAGATATTGTACTGCGAGGTGTCCAGATGCACGTATGCTACAGGGTACACAGCATGATAACGGCTTGATGTGGGGTTGTTGGCTCTGGGCACGTACTACTCGTACCTGCAATGTCCACCCCAGATATGTTTCCGAAGTTGTAGTTTCATCGCCTTGGAAGTCTTGGAACCTGTCAAAGTTCTGGAGTTCTGTGATCTGATTCCTCACGGTCATTATTTGTCTGCCCCATTGGCCAAAACCATAGGGGAAAGAGGTATTCACGGTTCTATAATTTCGCCTGAGGCTGAAGGGGAGAGCACATGCGTGCCCTCCAGGACGGGGCGTGTATGTGTGTCTATGCCGATTCAGCTAGGCTGTGACCAGGCTCGTCTCGCACAAAAATGATTGGTTATCAATCATTGTTCCCCACTATGATCACAGTTGCGATCGCTCTTTCTCGTGTGGAAGAATGCTAGTTAGTCCTCGTTCTCTGAGCCCTGAGGGAAGAGGAAAAGCTAGACGTTTCGAAGTGTCAGATCTACTTTCTTCAAGTTTATTCTCGAACTATTCCTTCAAGGTATAGTCTCTCAAGCCCAGGCGTTCAGGAGTCTACGAGCTGACTGCATTGAAAAAATCTTTTTGATCTTGATGTTCTTGCCGAACTGCGTGGTATGAGGGCTTCGCGCACCTTTACTTATCCACTTTTCCGGGGCTGATGCTGTCATGATCCGATTACAGAGCTTGATATATGATATATTTACTCTTGTCGTCATGCTGTGGAAAACTGCTCGAAGGGACTTGCCTACAGCTTCGCTGACTCGCGTATCTAAGTTTTGAGTCTTTCGCGAGGTTCACTTGTTGGAGATGTGCACTATCCATAATCCTAGCGAGCAGGCTGCCCAGGAGTCCCAATTTTTGGGCGCCCATCTCGCTGCTTCATGGGTAGGCAACAATCATGATTTCCGGGGGGTGGATCAGTTGGTCGACGTCCTCTATGCAGTGTGCATACATATTCTTCAGGGAAGGCCGCTCAGAGCATAGCAAATAACGACCAGCCCGCTGGTGAAAGCCTCACCCCTTCCATTTCGTTCCTCCGCTCATCCAATTCACGACTAAGCCTTGATGGCACGTTCGGGAAGCTCACCGGCAGTGAGTGTATAGGCACTCGTACTCTGACGTGCGATTCTCAGTTAATCGCAGGTGCCGACGGGGCCCGGGATTTCACTGAGTCGATCCCACTCATCAGCTAGCCCAGTTTTTACCATACCCGGAACCCCCGTTCAAGGGAATTCAGCAACCTCTGCATTATTCTCCTTCACTTCAGCCCAGAAACCATCGTAAGTCTCGTGGCTAGTGCGCCCCGCCATACTAGTGCTGACTCGGGCTACAGGACCTCTGCTTTGCATATGACCACCCGCGTCGGCATACCGCTTCACTTCACTGGCACCACTGGGCAGGTTACCACGACGCCTACACCTACACAGCTACCAATTTCAACCTTGACTGCAATGAAGGATCCTAGCCCCAGGTCTGTATAACATCGCTTGCGGTCGCTGCAACCATTACTAATTCAACCGTCTACCTGAAGTCCTGGGACTCCAGCCGCAGGAGAGCATATCAAGGGCAATACCGGAGGCATCGTCGCGGGTGTCCTAATTGCAGTTCTTATGGTCATCGTTGGATTCTGGTTGTATTGGCTTCGCCGACGTCGCCTCAAAAAGTCAAGTACCAATGGACCTACTAAGCCAGAGCCTCGGTCAATAATCAGCCGTTTGACTTCCTTTGACAACATCATCCCATTCCGAATCTTTCATCGCAAGAAACGTTCATCTTCAGCTGCTCCTCATCAACTTGTGGACGTGGACCCGGAAACTGGTGTCATAGGTGCAGCTCGGAGCTTCAAGGTTGAGAGGTCCTTGCGTAGACAGGAGCTTCAGAATCCATTCCGCGATCCTGATCCAGCGTTGGCGGAGGATAGTCCCAGACCAAGGTCGGCGCCAGGTTCAGCTCCCTCTGACACGGACATGAACGTTGCCACGGCCAATCCATTCGAACAGATCCAGCATCTGGCAGAGCAACTGGGAGCGGGAACAAGGAATGGTCATGCGGGGCCAAACGTGCTTTCGCAGGCGGATCGTGTGAGGTTGTATGAGATTAGGCTTATGGCGGAGCGTATGGTTTTGCCTCGGACTGGTGGTGGTAATGGCAACAGTAAGGGCCATGGTGGTGGTGGGACTAGTCATGATGGTGATGTCGGCGTTGGCGTTAGTGTCGACGCTGGTGAGGATTCGACGGAAGACTTGTTGTTGCGTGGCCAGTCGTTGGATTGGAGGGACCTGCTGCCTCCCCCTCCGTATAGGGAGTAAGTCGGCTGGGTGTTAGCATACCTCGTTGAGATGTATGTGTCAGTTTCGTTCGAAGATACCCCTTGCGTTCTTGTATTTATAGCCGATTATATATATTACGTGCGCCGATTGAAATATACAGCTGGTATCTGAAGAACCGAGATTAGTACAGTATGCGTATTAGGCAGTAAGATCCAGAATAGAAGTGTACTGAACGATTGTGACTCAACAACATTCACTCTGAGCTCCTGCTCTTCCCCTCTTGCTCCTGTCTCCCTACTTGAGTCTCATCCTCGGACTTTGTCATTTCGACTCGGCTGGTTGGTCTAGGGGTGATTGACCCACTGCTGCCCGTCGTCGTAGGAACATGACCACTTGGCAGCGAACTGGCTCTCGGTGTCGCACTTCCACTGCTTAGTTTGCTCTCCGCAGTCGATGATGAGGTTCCTGGGTGTTGGACCTGCCCGCCAGCATCTTCCAGACTGTGAACCATCTGCTCCCTTTGTTGTTCTTCACTTTGTCTACCACCTTCTGTTTGTCGCGGTTCCTCGACTTCCTCGTTCGCGTCCTTCTGCCCCTCAACCTCCCTGGCCAACATGTCCACAATTCCAAGGTAAAATGTCGCTGGCCGGAATTTGATCTCTTTACCCATAATTTCGGCCCATTTGTAACGGGCGGTGTTTATCCAACCTACGAGATCAAGGTGGTTTACTTGAGAGAGGGTGCCGAGGTATGTGCCCTAAACCATGTGTTACTTATGGGTTGAGCAAGGGTCAGGACATGCGTACCCATTTTGCTGATTCAATTGAGACGAGACCGTCATTCGGACCCTCTTTTTCTAGAATGACAGAGTGCGGCCACCTTGATTGCATATTTCGTTAGTGCTGGGGATCAGGTTAACGGATCAACAGGTCAACGTACTTCCAGGTATCAATCAACCCAGGTTCATAAACGGCGCCCCAGCTGAAATACCGCACACCTTCGACGTCAGGTGTTTCTTGGTTGAATTTTTTCATGTTTTCCACCGTGAGGCACTCGAAGGCTTTGCCATCTCCGCCGCCGTTGGGTAGAAGGTCAAGGAGGGACATGACAGAGGGCATGCGTTCGGGACCGACGGTTTTGAGGAAGTGGTCGGCGAAGGAGGAACCACGATGTGGAGTGGCGATAGTTGTTATACTTAGAACATTGAATTTACGGTATGTGAGGTGAGTCGTTAGGTATCGACAGTCGAGGCCGCCCTACCCGCAGCGGGGAGTTAATTCTGGGACTCATTGTGATGGCGTAAAAGGAGTAATTACCATGCTGTGGCCTAACAGCGTATGAGTTTGGGAAGATGCCGGAAGGGTGGGGGGTAATTACCTATCAGGTGGACGCTTTTTCCGGGGTATACTTGGGATATACGTTCTTCTAAGACTTTAGCACGGTCAACATAACTGCTGGTTGCGGGTACTCGTGTTATGAGGACTTCGGTGCCATTTTGTTCTAAGACTTCTTTGATCCCTCGCCAGTGGGTGACTTGGAGAGGTGCAATTGCAGGTCCGATTGTGACGGAATCGAATCCTAGAAGGCCATGGCAGAACACTACAGGGTTGGCAGTGGATTTGTCTAAACGGGTATGTAATAAGTGAGCGGAGTGGCATGTAACATGTGATAGATGCAAGAGACGCACATTTCTTCTGGAGGTGCTGTTTTTGGTCTTCTTCGGATAGTAGCTCGTTGTTAGAGTCTCTGGATTCGGAGAACAACCAGGAAAAGGTAGATGTGCCTTGGATACCGGAAAGGAAGGAGGATGTCGCGGAGGCGGTGGGGTCTGCTGTAGATTGAGTAGACATAGAGCGGGACGGTGGAAGGGACATGCGACGGAGTGTGTCAAGTGAGGAATGGTGTGGAGGAGAGTTGCTTAGGACGATGGGAGGCAGCTGGGTTTCTGAAGTCGAGGCATTGTGGTCGGGAGATGTTGCGACTGCGAGTGGAGGAGAGAGTGAAGATGTAGGAAGGGTAGAGCGGGTGAGATTGTCCAAGAACGGCGGAGGGCGTGTTAGATTCCGACCTCGGAAGGTAGGTGGTAACCGGGCCATTGGAGGTCGAGCTATCAGTGGTTCCTGCAGTGCTTCTCGCAGCAGAGTCAGGTTGGGTGACGGCGACGATGACGACGGCGACGATGACGACGAGCCAGATTCCGAGCCGGAGCGGCTGTGCTGGCCGGGGGACCAGTTCGAGAGCCAACGGAGGACGGGGGCTCTGTGTGAGGCAGCAGTCGAAAGGTCGACGGAAGATGCGTGACGCATGTCGGAGGGGCTGTCGAGAGATGAACGCGGGCTTTCGTGGGGAGTGGACTGGTTCGATTGACAGGCTCGTGAGCCAAGAAAAGCCTCAAGGTGATCTGTGAGGCGAAAGCGGGATGAAGGACGGGATGTTGGGGGTGAAGTCATTGGGGTATACCAGCACCCCCGAATATCCGAAAATAGGGGGGGAGGGTAAACCCTGATCTGGAGGTTTTTATCCATACAAATTTTCGAGATAGTTAACCGGAAAAATAAATAAATATCAAGGTCCCCCCACCCATGTTTTATCCGGATTTTGCAACAGGGCGCCCAGGACTTTCCCCCCCGTCTACTGCGTTCCTTTTTGTGTAAGGGAATATGGATCCAATAAGAACACAGTAGATAAGACATGCAAGAGTGTCCTATTGTCCTAATTCTTCAGGCGCTGGCGAAGTTCTTCTACCGCAGCCTTTGTAACTTTGTAATCATAACTTGCCCTAAAGGTCTTCGAAGACGACCAAATCATCATGAGAGATTCTAGGACCAGCGGGCGTTTCAATAGGAGCGTCGAGAACATCCCGCGGGTATTTCCTTCCTTTCCCTATCCACTCTTCCTTGCTGAACGGAGGTGTTTTGTCCAAAAGTTCGGGGATTTGCATGAATAATGAGTAATTGTGTCACAGAACTACGGAAGTAAGGTGAACAGAATAAGATCACTGAGGTGGCCTGTGCATCGTATCTAAATTTTTTCCCAAACAGAGTCAGATTATCTCTTGTCGGCTGCTAATGAGGCACTATATCAGAAATGTTGGACAGTCCACTCCATAGCTGGCGCCCTGCTCATTCGGGAAAATTTATCCGCATTTGGACCTCCAGAGCTCAACGTTTTATCCGGAAACTACAACGGGGTCTCTTCAGGCCGAAATCCCCAATTCTTATCCTAAAAAGTGCGGAGGGTTCCCCAAAAATCCTCGTATTTTTATCCCGATTTGATTAGGGATGCCCCCGATTTTCGGGGGTCCTGGTATACCCGTATAGGTGCATCCAGTATCTTGATTCTGCCTTCGTCGCCGAGAATTGACAACTTCGGTTTGGTTTGCTGTGTGACGTCACACTGCTCTTTTGTAGATGCCACCACCAGACTTGCCCTCTATCCTGCCTCCCAGTGAAGGCGTACAGGACTGTGAGTCCACCCACTGGCTCTTTGCAAGCTTCTGATTTGTTCAGCCACCACTACTCTCGAGCAAATCAAGGCCGCAGAGCAGAACGGCAAGATCACTGAACCAGAGCAGTATGTCATATCTCTTTACACAATCCTCTTGCCTTACGTCCTTGCAGAACACCTATCTATATCTGCGCCTTCCAAGGTACGACTACTCTGGCATCTCTCCTCGTTTATCCTCATACTTTGGCAGATTGCTTCCGCTTGTACCCCAACTACGATCGTCTGATGTCCCATCGAAAGCGCGACCACAACTCTGACAGCAATACCGATATCATCACATGGAACTATGACCACAATTGATTCTGAACGTCCTGTAGCCCCATCTTTCTCTCAATCGAATTTCGTTCTCGTCTCGGTTTTTTAGATTTTCGAGTGCTACAAACTGCTACAAGGTCCGTTCATGCTTGGAACGGCAGTTTCGGACCGCAACAAAACGCGCACACGTGAAGTCTATTTCGCGTCCTTTCTCACGAGGGCTAATCAACGCGTTCATTGTATCATCATCGGCTCAAGCAGCTGTCTCTTGTCGTCGGTCACCCGATCCTCCTCATCCTCTCTCCAGTATACAGTCCGCGGGGTGCACTAGGTGAGCGATTTCGTATAGTCGTCCTCATTTTATTCAGTAATCGTTCTTCAAGACTCCCTACTCCTTCCAATTCTATGCCGCCTGCCAAAGTATCTGAACAAGATGAGGCTGATTTCATGCAATCCATACTAAGCGGGCTTGATGATACCCTTTCCTCCAACCCGCCCGCAACCCCTCCTAAGACCAAGAAACCCAAGAAGGTTGAGCGGGTTCTCGATAAGGTGAAGACTCCAAACAAAACCCCTAAGAAAATCAAAATCGAGGACACATCGCCTACCATCCCCGCGGCACGCTTTTCTGCGTCACAAGAAGATCTTGATATGGCTGCCTTGTTGGAAGGCGCAGAAGACTGGGACTGGAGCGACATGAATGATTTCTTGACTCCTAAGAAGTCCGCCTCGCCCAAGAAGCCAAAGACTACGTTGGGTCTGAATTCGCCTAGGAAACCGTTGCCTCATGTGTCGCTGCGGGAGTACCGGAAGGAGATTTGTACGCGTTGTTTCGTCGAGTCTGTCTCTGAGGTGCAGGTTAAAGGCCGCTCACAAAAAGTGAGGTCTTATCCATCGCACAAGAAAGGACGCTGATGTTTTCTTCTAGATATTGGTTGTTAAAGTCAATCCTGGTGAAGAAAGACGTTCTGTGGTTCTCCAAGATGATTGGACCACGACAGACGTCCGCATTGGTACGTCCTTAACGATGGTCCTGTTGCACCTAATCTAATTTGACAACCCCAGGCGACGTAATAAATGTCATCGGACCATTCGAGGCCTTCGCGCCCACTTCATCCTCCTCCTCACTCACTTCGACCATCCACATCACTTCCAAATCCAACTACCTTATTCTCCACCCCGACATCCTAATAACCGCTACAGCACTCTCCAACGCCTCTCAATGCAGACGTAAACCCCTCCTCGCCGGCCTCGTTCGCTCTACGAGCGACGTTACACCAGCGTTGGTGTGGGGCAATATTCTCCACGAGGTCATGCAGGTGTGTATGAATGAGAACTGCTGGGAGGAGAAATGGATCGAGAGGAGGATTGATGAGACCGTGAGGAAGAACTTGGTTAATGTTGTGAGGATTGGGATGACTGTTGAGGATGCACTGAGGGAAGTTAAGGAGAGGGCGAGGGGTTTGATTGTGTTCGCGAGGAAGTATTTAGGTATAGAACCGAAGGTAAGTATTGTTTACCGTCCAACGATTAGTTACTAATACTTCTTACTAGCCTGAAGGTGTCCTTACGGATACGAGATCCAGCTCGGACGACCCCCAGTCACTCCTCGCAATCACTGACCTCCTTGATGTTGAAGAAGACATTTGGTCTCCAACTTACGGCCTCAAAGGCAAAATCGACGCAACTGTCCACTCCATAATCTCCCAACCTAAGCCTCTAGCCAACCCAACGAACTACTACTTCCCAAAACCATCTAAATCGAATCCTCGCGAGTCGGAAATTATCTCAGGGGCGGTCCCGTTTGAAATTAAAACCGGACGTTCGGTAATGGGCATGGAACATCGTGCGCAGACGATGTTGTATACTCTACTCGTGGCGGAGAGGTATCATCAGGAGGTGGATGCGGGGTTGTTGTATTATACCCAGAAGGAGGAGGTTGTTAGAGTTCCGGTTGTTAGGAATGAATTGAGGGGGTTGGTTATGGCGAGAAATGAGTTGGCAGGATATATGGTGCGGAGGCATCGGCTCGCTGAGGGACGTGGCGTGAGGGGAAATGGGGGGAGTATTGAGGATGAGCCGTTCTTGCCACCGAGTATCGATGATGAGAGGGTGTGCAAGAGGTGTTATGTGTTGGATACTTGTATGTTGTATCGCAAGGTTGTATTCCACCCTTCCTTTTCGTTGGCGCTGCTGACTTTGGGATCACATAGGCTGTGGAGGGCGTCACGGATATCTCTTCGCCCATCGCTGATACGTACGAGCTCAAAACCTCACATCTAACGTCGCCGCAGCTTGAATTCTTCAAGCAATGGGAGAGGCTTATCTCGTTAGAGGAAAGGGATATTCACAGGTTCAAGAAAGAGTTGTGGACTATGGGTGCGAAGGAGAGAGAAGAGAAGGGAAGGTGTTTCGCTGCAATGGTGCTGGATGCATCTTATGATCCTGCTGCACCGGCCGCCTCACAAGGTAGAAAGTATCATGCGGACCAGGTGGACAACGCAGAGGCGGATTTGGTGAACTCAGGGAAGGACAAGATACACAAGTTCACGTATCGTTTCCTTCGGTCTTCGCAGACGCGAATGTCGACTCGGAGGACTCAAGACGGCAGAGAAGAGGTGATTGAAAGTTTGTTGACTGGACATATGGGTGTTGGGGAGGCGATCACCGTTTCGGTCGAACCGGACTTGTTGGCCTTGGCTAGGGGATTCATTGTGGATCTGACCCCGACGGCAGTGGTTCTTGGTGTGGATCATGAGTTGAATTTGGAGAGGATTGGGTGGAGATTGGCTGCGTGGAGGCAGAAGTCAGATTTGACTCAACAGGGAGAAGAAGAGATTCTGTTCAGGATTGATAAGGATGATTTGCATGGTGGTATGGCGAGGATAAGGGATAACCTGGCGCGAATGTTTTATGCGGATGGGGATGTGAAGAGGTTGGAGTTGGTTGTGGATTTGAGAGCGCCAGCGTTTGAGAACCTGGACTGGATCGATGATGAGTATTCGCAGGACTGGAGGGAGATTGTGAAACATACGGAGCACTTGAATATGAATCAGAAGGAGGCGGTGAAGAGGGTGTTGAGTGCGAAGGATTATGCGCTTATTTTGGGGATGCCTGGGACAGGCAAGACGAGTGTGATTGCGAGTCTTGTGAAAGTGCTTGTGGGGATGGGGAAGACTGTGTTGTTGAGTGCGTATACGCATTCGGCGGTGGATAATGTGTTGTTGAGGTTAAAGAAAGAGGCGGAGAAGGGGGAGCTTGAGTTTGGGGTGTTGAGGTTGGGGAATTTGGATAAGGTATGGTTCGGAAACTTGGATACTTCCACGGAAGGGAGTTGATGATTTTTTGTCGTAGATTCACCCGGACGTGCAAGAGTTTACTTTAGCAAAACGGAAGCAAGCAGTGACGGTCGAGCAGCTTGAGATACAGCTGATGAGTCCGCCTGTCGTGGCGACCACCTGTCTTTCTGTTGACCAGTAAGTGATTGCTTGGCCTCCATCTTTCTTAGGGTAATAATATATATGATGGCGTAGTGCGCTGTTCAATCGCAGGAAGTTCGACTATTGTATTGTGGATGAAGCTTCGCAAATTACTCTGCCTACGTGCTTAGGACCTATACGGTTTGCGGAGAGATTCGTGCTTGTAGGGGATCATTTCCAACTTCCGCCTTTGGTGCGTTTTGCTCCTTTGGTCATTCATTCGCTTAATTCATTCACATTCATTTTCGTGGTCATAGGTTCGGAGTGCACAAGCACGTCAGGGCGGTCTCGATGTATCGCTCTTCCGTCGACTCTCACAAGCACATCCAGAAGCCGTTGTCGAGTTGGCTGAGCAATATAGGATGAATGAGGAAATTATGACGTTGTCAAACCGGTTGATCTACGGGAACAGGTTGAGGTGTGGTTCGGAGAGTGTCCGGAAGAGGAAGCTGACCATTCCGAGATGGGAAGCTGTGAAGGCGTTGTGTGAGTCTACCGAGGGCGTTTGTGGCGCTGCGAAAGGCGGAGGAGGTGAAGTGGCACGAGAGTGTTGGTTGAGACGACTCCTCGACGAGAACTGCAAGGCAGTTTTTGTGGATACTGATGGGGTCCCTGGGCATGAATCTCGGGCAGGTGATTTGATCCAGAATGAAGTGGAGGCACAGTTGGTGAGGCAAGTTACGGAAGCGTTTATTCTGGGTGGAGTGTCGCCCGAACAAGTTGGGATCATAACGCTGTATAAACAGCAGGTCAAGCTGATTTCACATTTGTTGGGGGGGAGGAGAGATGTGGAGATTTTAACGGCAGATAGGAGTCAGGGACGAGATAAGGATGTTGTGATTTTCTCGATGGTTAGGTCGAATGATGAGGGAAGAGTGAGTATTTCTATATTTAAGATTGGAGAGCGAGATTTCTGATGTGTCTCGGCTTATATAGACCGGAGATTTGGTGAAGGACTGGAGGAGGATAAACGTCTCGTTCACGCGTGCGAGGTCCAAGCTAATTATTTTTGGATCGAGGCAAACGTTGCAGGCGACACCACTTCTGAAGGAATTCTTCGACTTGATGGATGAGAAGGGTTGGGTATTGAGCATGCCTGATGAAGCTCATACGTTCCATGGCTCCGCGCTGCGTGATGCTCCACTGACGCACCGGGCAGAGACTGATATGGAGGTTGATATGAACGAGGGGCTGAGCCTAAAGGTGACGCCGTCAAAGAGAAGTAGTGAAGAGGGAGAGAGCGGCATCGGAGGTCTCGGGAAGGATAAGGATCTTCGACCCGTGAAGAAGACGAGAAAGAGTCACGGTGTTGATTCGGGGATACTAAAGGGCAAGCCGGTGTTGCAGGACGTGATCAATAATGGGTTGTAATTATAAGCCGAGCACGAGGGCTGGTATGAGCGTCCTGAAAGAGGATGCATAGCGTAGGTGATCGTTGATATTGAGGTGCTCTGTATCATTTGTACATAGAGATGCCTGAATCATTTGTACATAGAGATGCCTGAATCATTTGTACATAGAGATGCCTGAATCATATATTTCTGCGGTTCTGGAGCCACAATCCCAGATGTTAGATTATTTTTAGCGTCGGAGTGATGATGCTGATTGATTGGATGAAAAGATATAAAAGGGGCTTTTGGCTGAAGATCTCCGCGGCCGGGATAGAAGCCTTCATTGAACGTTGAACGGATACGTGTCAGATGCTTTCAGCATGCCTAACGGACATTAGTTCATGGATGATGCGCGACGGCGGTGACCATCAGTGGGAGGAGTTGTACCGAGGATTGACAAGACGCAGGCCTCTACAACCTATTGCTTCTGATTTGACGCACATGACTGCCATCCTGATCAGTACCTATCTGTTCATCGTCGAATGCCGTGTTGATGCGTCAAGCTGCTTGAAAAATTTCCAGGGCCTAAGCGCAAGCGCCAGTCAGGGCCTGGGCGTCCAACTGATCAACAATATCGTTGCATTAGGCAAAACAGCGCAATTGACCGAGACCCTGGTATTTGTTGTGTGAATAGATACACCCATAGGCATTGGTTGCGAAGGAGCGGGCCGTCTCCATCAGCCAAAAGATGCGACGTGTGATGATGGGATGGTGTTTCTGGAGGGGATGTGTCCGGGATTAATCTTTGACTCCTTTTGTCATCATGTCAGGTGGTAGGACACTGATATGCAAGCTACGTATGGGAATTTCAGTTTGCCTGTGGGGAGGCGAGTATTTCTATAGAAAGCTGGAGTTGTAGGGTATGACGTTGATTGGTGGTAATACGAAGCTATAACAATCCAAATTGAAAGCTCGTATAGATGCTGTAATGAACGAGAAGCAAAGAGAGGGAGGGAGCAAACAAAGGCAAACAGTGGGTCGATTATGGTGTTGGGAAAAAGAATTGTTGGCTGCCAACTCTCTTGCCCCGCCTGTCTCCCCCTACCTTATCCTACCCCCTTCTTCTTTTCCCCCCCTCGTGCAAAACTCACGGACCTTTCGTCCATTCAAACTCTTGTCGATCATTCCACTCCTCACGACGCTTGAGAACTGTGTAGTCAACCAACCCGTTTCCGCCATATTCAACCACATCACCCCACATATCCCACCTAGCAGCCAGCCATTCCGTCCTTCTTTGGAAAGAGAAACCGTAGAATGTCCTTCTTCTCCAGGAAGAAGCATGCCCAGCCTGCTGTCAATGTAACAGTCGCTCAACTCCCAAGTCAGGCTCTCGCGCAATTGTCTTCAAATGCCAACCGGGATGGGAATATCAGCCAGCCAAGCAGCCTGCGCGGAGACAACCCGTTGAATGATGTGTGCGTATACTTTCTTCCACCAGCTATCCTTGTACATCTTTAGTCCGCTATTTCCAATATGCCGGCTCACGCCATTCTGGTTCTTCCCTTAGCAACATGGGTCCGGTTCAAAGGACCAGAGGTGGAAGTCCTCAGGGTGTCGGATTGCAGAATTCGAATTCGATGCAAACCCAGCAACCACAACATTATCCGCAGCCCCAGCGGCCCCAACCTCAACAACCTCAACACCCGCAACAACCGCAACAACCCCCTCAGCAGCCGATCCAACAACCCCCTCAACAGCAGCCTCCCCAACGTCCACCGGCTTACCCATGGTCCTACCGTCGCCTCATTCTCCTCCCACCCTCCGTCAAACCCGATAGAGTCGATGAAGTTCCCGCGCCGACAACCCCTTCGCCTTCCCCGTTTCCTCGCTATGGTCACGCTCTCCCATCTAATACTACCGCCAGCGGGGACCTTTATATCTTCGGTGGTCTTGTGCGAGAGGCGGCCCGCAACGATCTCTACCTTTACTCGACGAAGGAAAATGCTGCTACGTTGCTGCAAACTGGTGGCGAGATTCCGAGTCCTCGAGTTGGGCATGCCAGTTCCCTAATTAGCAATGTCCTTATCGTCTGGGGTGGAGACACCAAAACTGACGCTTCAAGTCGGGGAAGTGAACCTCACGATGATGGCCTATACTTGCTGAACCTGGGTGTGTGGCCTTCCTCGGATAGCGATTGATTTTTTGGAATTCTAACAAATAGATCCTAACGCTCCAGTTTCTCGTGATTGGACCAGAGTCACTGTACATGGTCCAGCGCCCGCGGGCCGTTACGGCCATGCTGTTGCTATCGTTGGGACGGTATTTTTTGTGTTTGGTGGACAAGTTGATGGGATGTTCTTGAACGATGTCTGGGGATTTGATCTCAATACCTGTAAGCGCCCACCTAATTTTGCTTGGCATATTTAATCAACCAATTCGGTTCTAGTGCGTACAAGAGCGGCTTGGGAGCTGTATGAATCCCCTTCGCAAGAACGACCAGCCCAGCGCACGGGCCATATCTGTGTCCCATACCAGGACCGGCTGATTATGTACATTGAATTTGCCAAATGGGTTGTCCAGAGGCTGACAGTTTTGCCTAATCTAGATTCGGCGGTACTGACGGGCAGTATCACTATAATGATATCTGGTCCTTCGATCTCAAGACACGAAAATGGTCAGAACTGCAATGCATTGGACATATCCCGTCACCACGGGAAGGTCACGCTGCTGCCATTGTTGACGACGTTATCTACGTTTTTGGTGGGCGGGGTGTTGACGGCAAGGACTTGGGCGACCTTGCTGCATTTAAGATCTCTAGTGAGTTTAAGTCTAATCTCCCAACGGCACAGCATATCTAAACACTCAATACAGAGCAACGATGGTTCAGGTTCGAAAACATGGGTCCTACGCCGAGTGGTCGTTCTGGCCATGCTATGGCGTCTATGGGTACCAAGGTCTTCGTGCTTGGCGGTGAATCCTTCGTTTCCTCCAGGACGGATGATTCGGATCTTGTATATGTCCTCGATACCAGTTAGTACAAACCCATTTTGTTGGGACAGATCGCTGATTTGTCCACCCAGAGCATATCAAATACCCTCCTCCTGACGCGCCGCCGCCCGATCGCAAATCAATAGCACCTTCTGGTCAAAGCCAGCAGACTCCGCAGCCTAACGGGCGCCCCATGTCGCCTAACACAGCTCCTTCACCGGCGGAAGACCCTCGAGCTAGGGCTATGTCTCCTACCACCAGTATCCGGTCTAACGGTGTGGCACCACAACCATTTGCGATGAATCCTAAAGGCAAGGCACCAATGAGACCTCGGCGAGAAGACGATGACGTCGCAGGTACCGACGATGGTATGGATGCGAGCACTTCGGAGTCCTATTCGCATCGCGAGCGTGCTATGTCTCCCGAACAACAGAACCGACAGCAGCAACAAGCTCAACAGCGTGCGAAAAGTCCCCAACAAGGTGGGACTGTTAGTCGCACTGTCTCACCTAACGGCGAGATGTACGATGCGAGACAGCCACCTAATATGGCCAGCGTGATGGGCATTAACAGCTCTGTCACTGGACGAGGATCACCGGCTGTCACAGGGCGTATGTCCCCTGCTCCCGGACGCACTTCCCCCGTTGTCGATCGATCGAGGTCCCAGGCTGACACCCATCCTGGATCACAAAGCGGGTCGCCCGCGTTGAATGGCGTATTCCCGCGCGGCAATGGGTCTGTGGGTAGCGTTGCTGCGGATCTTGTGAAGGATCTGAAGGCTAAGGACGCAGAGCTGGACGGGTTGAAGAGGCAGATGGCGTGGATGAAGGAGGCACTGTCGAAGGCGGCGAAGGCAGGATACGTCTTGTCGGATAGGCAAGGGGCAGTAGATTTGGTGTCAGATGGTGGGATTGATGCGAGTATGGAAGATCGGGCTGAGTTGTTGTTCAAATTCAAGCAATTTAGAGCAGAGATGCAGGTGGGCACTCTCCCTTCGCTCAGAAAAGGATTGAAATACTGATTTATGTTTAGGCTTCCATGGCTGAACAAGCTAAACAGGCCTCAGAACGGGTAGCGGAGGCTGAACGTGCCAAGGCAGGCGCCACACAAGAAGCTGCTTACTACCGTGCCAAGCTAGCTGCTCTCGAAGCCAACAATGAATCCGAAATCTCACGGATAGAGCGCGAGCGCATCGCCTTCTTAGAGAAGAGCATGACGAACCTCATGAGCGAGCGGTGGACACAGGACCACAAGATCGGGGAGCTCGGTAATTCAGTAGCCCTCCAAACAACACTCTTACAACAAGCAGAGGCTCGCGTCGAGGACGCCCTCAAACGTGCAGACATGATGGAAGATGCGCATAAGCGTATCCTGCAGTCCCACAGCGATCTTCAGGAGAAATACAAAGCTCTGGAGTCAAAACACCGCGAACAGGTGGATCGCTACGTGGCGCAGAATTCGTTGTTGGAACAAAAGGAGGCGGATGAGGTGACGCTCAGAACGCAGGTCGATGAACTGACACGTACGCGGGATCAACACATTCGAGCCCTTGAACAGGCGAGGGTGGCCTTACAGGCAGTGTCAACACGTGCAGAGGAGGTCGATACGCTATACCAGCGCGCTCGAGAGGAGATTAACACTCTCGAGAGTAACGTGGCGGAGATGAAGGGTGAAATTGAGTCGTTAACAGCTGAGGCTGAGGCTGCACGTGCGAGGTTGACGGATGTCGAGACATCGTGGGCAAGGTCACGAGAAGAGGCTGATGCGCTCCGAGCGTTTACGACCGGGAGTCTTGGACAGTTGTTGGATACACATCGTGATTTGAAGACGGATGAAGATAGGATTGTGCGTGGGTACGATGCGAAGATGCAGGCTATGGAGGTCGAGGCACAGAATTTGAGGTTGCGGTTGAAGGAAGCGGACAACAAGGCTGATGAAGCGCAAAGTCAGTTGGAAGAGGAGAGGAAACGTGTGCTAGAGCAGAAGTCGGAGCAGGTGTCTCTGAGGGCTCAGATTGTGATCCTCCGTGGACAGTTGTCTAACGCCTTGGCGGATGCTGGTAAGCTTCGTAAGAGCCTCTCGGAGCGTGATGTGTCGGTACAGGAGAAGGTCAAAGAAGCGACGGATGCAAGCATGAAACTCGCCATGCTCCGGAATTATCTCAGCGAGAATGGGATTAGTGTGGATGAGGATGAGATACGATCGTCGTCGAGAGGGCACAATACGCCCTCACCTGCCGTTACCGATTTAGAGAATAAACTTGCGGAGAGGATGAGGTTGCATCAGAACGCAGAACGGGAGTTGGCGCAGGTGTTGAGGAGGACGAGAGATGCAGAGGCTCAGGTGAATGTGCTGGCAAATGAGTTGGATCGGGTGCGGTCAAACTCAAGGACTGGGTCGGGGGATAGTGACGCAGACTTGCGTGTCCAAGAGGCGGAACGGAAGTTGGCTGAGGCGGAGCAGAACCACGTAGCACAGATCAGACAGATGGAGGAGGACTACCGCCTTGCTGTGCACTACGTCAAGTGAGCTCTTCCGTTTACGTACCCATTTGTCCGCGGTTTAACATTTTCCATCAGGGGCACCGAGAAGATGATGAGGAAGATGCGTGAAGAGCTAACCAAGCAAAAAGCCGTTAATACCCAACTCACAGCCGATCTCGAAGCTGCCAGGAGCGGTCGACCAATGCGCAGCGTCAACGGTCGCACGACACCTTCTGAAGACGAACTCTCGCGACAGCTTATCGAGGCGCAACGACAGACACAACGTCTACACTCCGAAAATAGGGAGCTCCGTGCCCGTATTGAAGCCTTGGAAAAAGACACCGAACTGCTTCGTGATAAACTCGTTGCCTCGCAGCACGAATCCGACGATCGTCTCAGCCAGATTGAAGAGCTTCAACATGACGTTGAGAGACTCAAAGAGTCCCTCGTCATTGCTCGTGGCGGACACGGCGAAACCCTGCTGGAGAAACTCAACAACGATAACGCCAACCTACGGAGAGAAAACGAGCAGCTCTCGCGGAAGATCGAACTTCTACTCGATGTTGATCGTCCCGACTTCGGCAATAGGCCAATATCCGGAATTTCTGGCCAACGGACGAGTACGTCGAGTTCCGAGAATGCATTGGCATACGAACACCTTTCAAGCGAGTTGGATGACTGGCAACGGCATCTGGCTTCAAGCTCGATGAATCGGGGGCGGCTGAGCGACTTGGACAACGACCCCACCATCACCATCTCAGACAGAACAACGTCTCCCCGATCATAATAACCCCATATCCCTCACCCTCATTTCATTATCTTGCCTGTTGTCCTAGCCCATCGTTTGCTGATTTATGTATCTCTCATCTCTTGCATATACCCTTCGAGTACTCCATCCCCCAACCCCGCTTTTACCGACCCCAGTTTTTGGCATCAGTCACTCGCTTGGATTTTCTCTTGTTCCCCAATATGCTCTTTTTGCTTCTTCTCTTTCTATGCTCTACTTGGTGTCACGATCGTCACTTCCCCATCTTACACTCTCTTTATAAAAAAGACAGCTCATTCCGCTGTTGTTATTAGCTGTTCCTCGTATAATTATTATTACGATGCACTGTTTGCCGTTCCCTGAGCCCCCCAATAGTTTTTGCATGATAGGATCCGTGATCCTGTCCCTTCCTCATCGCGAGTTCTTCTCGAGCTCAAACCTCGAACGATCGGCGCAATGACGAAGTTTATGCCGTTAAACTCTTCTCAATATAGATCCTTATACATGGCCTGTGACGTAGTTTGACCAAAAAGTGTCCTGCGGAACAAGGTGAGCATGTACCGGGGATTCATCTATCAGGCTTCCTAACGCCAGCCCCAATCATTCCTAGTAACTTTGTTTAATCATGATATAAAATTCCGTGTCTACTGTCCATTCTAAAGATCCAATCTTGGCCTGACCAAGCACAATGCCCATAGCCGTTCTTAATACAGTGTGCACGAAAGGCTTGCGGTCCGAGCTCAGTACTGGTGGAATGGGGGGCGATAAATCGCGGCGGACATTCCTACCGTAGCTGGCAGCGTTGCCACACCCCGAAAAATACAGTCGACAGCGCCATTGTCCGATCTTCACTATAATTATCATTACTCATTACTTGCGGCCCTCTGAGTCCACTCGATAGCCTTTTGCTTGACTACATCCGCCCCTTCTTCGTCACCAATCCTCCGTTCTAGCTCGAGCCATTTCTTGAAAAACGACCTGTAACGTTTTGCCTTTAGTCTTTCCGATGAGTATGTGTCGTTTGACAAGACCCACTTGGCTTTGTGACTTGTCATTTTAAGCGCAAGCACGCGGTCGAAGAGATTTCTGCAGCAAAACATAAGTAAATCAAGTGCTACAAGGAAGGAATAGAATACCTGATGCTTTGGATATTTTTCTGACCCGCCTCCATGTCAACATATATTGACCAGATGTCCCATCTCTTGGGATGCGAATCAACGATGCCTTCGAAGATTGTTTTTCCGCGCTCGGGGTCGCCATGTTTGTACTCTAGCTGTGCAAACTTGGAGGCGGTCTTGATATCTATGATAAAGCTCAGTAAGCACTTTGAATCTGAGAGTCCAAGCGGGACATACGCTTGCGTTTCTCCAAGCTCTGGAAGCTACGAGGGAGCAGTTTCCTGGCCTCCTCAAGGTTACCAGATTTTAGGTAAAACTCGGCGAATAATGTCCAAACTTTGGAACTGGGACCAAACTTCTTGCACGTCTTTTGATATTGTTCGACGGCCTTGTCATGCTTTCCCGATTGTTCGAGGATCGATGCAAGACGTAGATGAACAGTCTTGGAATCATTAGCACGAGCAGCTTCTTTGAATACGGTATCCAGGGATTCGTCCGTGCCATAGACATTTTCGAGGTTGAGCAACGCAATCCAGACGTTTAAACGTTCCTGTTCTTCGCGGAAGTTGATCGTCTTGATGGCTCTCCTGCCGATCTCACGCGCCTTGTCGATCTCGGAAAGTTGGACTTGGAATGACATGTATTGGATCCAGACGTAGGATGAGTTGGGGGAGCCTAGAAGCACACGCTCGAAGTCGGCGTTAGATTCGGGTGTCTTGGTATGAAGTTCTGCTGTCAAATCCTGTTCAATCTCCTTGCGTTTCTTTTTCTTTTTCTTGCGGGACCGCTCTTCGCCGTCGTTTTCGCCTTCGCTCTCGGACGAATCTTCCTCTACTTCCTCCGCCTCTTGAGGCTCATCAATACCATGCCACTTGAATCCACCACTCAGGGATAGAACAGGTGCAGGTGCGGCTGATACACTGGTTATTTCCTGAGCTTTTCCAGGGGGTCGGAACAGTTGGGTTGCGGCAGCTTCATCGACTTGCATGGCCTCATCAGCGTCGTCTTCATCTTCATCAGATCCTCCTCCCGCTGATTGCATCTCTGCGTCGCCATCTTCGTGTTCCTCGACCTCATCGTCATCCATCATGTCTCCGTCGACGACACCGAGGGGGCTTGAGGCACTATCGTCAGCATCGGCGTTAGGCTCATTTTCGTCTTCTACTTCCAACTCTTCTTGTGTGAAATGTGAAGGCTTCAGGCTAAGCGAGATACGTTTCTTGTCGACGCCAATAACAACAGCCTTGACACGATCACCTTCACGGAAGTTTTGGAGAGCTACGCTGACGTCGGCGTCCTTGTTGTCCGAAAGCTTTGGGAATTGGTCAGTGCTAAACCTAGACTTTGGGAGTCTTAGACGTACTTCAGATTTGTGACACAAGCCGCTGAGCTTGGTACCTTCAATCTGGACGAAAAGCCCGTATTCTTCGATCCTCTTGACGATACCATCGACTTTCTCGCCTTCGCGGAGGTCAGAGGGCGAGCGTTTGGCCGGAGCTTCGTGCCGACGGGCAGATAGGTCTCCAGAGCGGAATGTGAGTTCAACCTTCTTGTTATCTACGTCCACACTAGAAGATAAATTTCAGTTGCTAACACAAGATAAAAATGCGACAAGCACCAACCTGAGAACGCGGCCCTTGACTAACTGGTTGACTTGGAACCGAGGCTTCCAATCCTTGACGAACTAGAACAATGTTAGCTAGTCAAACAACGGTCGGGTCAGCGACTCACTTCGTCAAAGAGCTCACGAATTTGTACTCGAGCATCAATATTTCGTCCCACAGTGACGAATAATCCATGTTCAGCCACGCTCTTGATAAAGCCTCTGACAGTGTCTCCGACGGCCAAGTCCGAAATGTCATTAACTTCTCTGTCCACGATTTGGGTTACCTGGTCTGGGTGAAGCCTCGACCGCCTCGTCGAGAGGGTCACCTGTCTCTTCTCCTTATCCACACCAACAACAACTGCCTTGACCAAGGTATCAACAGCAAGATAAGGATTACAGGTGTCAAAGTTATCAGAGACATCCGTCGGATGAATGATACCACCAACATGCGAAGTGACTTTCACGAGGGTTCCGTGTCGAGTATGCCGGGTTACACGTCCACCGACAATTTGACCAATGTTGACTGTATCGATCGACAAGGAATTCTTTGGGGTAGCCTTGCTTTTCGGTGCATTGGCCACAAGCACGAAGCCTTTCTCTGGATTCCTAGTGACGACCACGAGTTCTGATAGCGTCTCGCCAACCTTGAGCTCGTTCTTTAATTGGGGTAGACCGATGCTTCGATGGTTGGCCAGGTTCTTGAGAGAAAGCAAGGCTCGGACGCGGCTGGGTTGTAGAAGAAGAACGGCATTGTCCTTATGAATTTCGGTGATAGCTCCTTCAACAATATTGCCAATTTCGACCTCACTGATGTCGGTGACGGCGGAGTCGAAGTTGGGGGCGGCTTGACGAATGCTGGCGACGATACGTCCCTGGTCTGGTTCGACGGTAGTGATGCGGACTTTGACGACCTTACCAACCGGGAAAGTATCTGCGAGGTTTCTGACAGGAGTTTCGCTAGAGCAGAGGATGTTAGAAGCTGGTTCAAGCATAGTGACAACAGTTCAATACCTGACTTCCTTCAGAGGGACAACGGCCTTCAGGTTGTTATAGAACTCCACGAGAAGATGCTTCTCGTGTAATTTGAATATCACAGCATGCGCCACGGTCCCCACTTTGATGTCCTCAATCCTTGAAAGAATGGGCAATTGAGAGTCAAGGAGTGTCTTCTTTGCAGTTAAAGATATGCGTTTCCTTTCAGGATCAACCACGAGGACCTTTTAACTTCATCAGTGCCATGAGTCACAACTGACCGGGAACAGGTTACTCACCCGACACTTGATACTGGCCCCAACTTTGAAGCGTTTCGCAGGATGCTTGAGGATGATATCGGCATAATGGTTTGGCCATACGACGCCATCAATGTTCCCGGATAGTGTTACGAACAGTGCCGAGTCAGTGAGCTTCTTAATCGTGCCCTTTACAACCTCCCCAACCTCTACATCTGTAACTTGAATATACTTTTGCTCTAAAATGGACGGTTTGAGAGACAATTGCAGAAGACCATCGAAGGCGAAGTAACCAGTGACACGAGCACGATGAATCGTCCCGGCTTTCCAGGGTCCTGTGGAACTAAGAGATGGTACATGGTCATCAGAGAGATGGGAGATCTGCAAGTCCGAATGAGCATATCAACCTCGAACATTTTTGTAGGACGCACATGAATAAATCCTTCTTGATTCTCTCCTACATCAACGATAAGACCCCTCTCCTTCTCCACCCGAAGCACTTTGACGGCGTCAAGGATGGCGCCAATGGGATAGGCTTCCTGGAGTTGAGTCGCGTCCTCTCCAGACGAAACCAGGCGCGGTCGTAGATGCATGACATGATCCGACAAAGCGAGTCCAAATTTCGGCGGCGAGGTTGAATGGTTATAGAGAATACGTGCTTTGATTTTTTTGCCGACTTTGAACGGCTTTTCTGGGTTTTTAGGAAGGTGGAACAGGTCGATCGTACCATCAAAGAACCCGAGAACTTGGAGGTTGACACCATCAGGATTCACAGAAGTCACCAGACATTGTACAAGGGTACCAGGGAGCACAGAGTTGACGGAAGAAATTTCGGAGAGCTGATGCAAACATAAGACCTGAACAAGAAGCCTGGAAACGGACTCACGAATGATGTCGCCAGCTTCGTCTCATCCATGCTGACGCTGCAGATACGCCCATTGCCCGAAATCTTGGTAACAGTGACATCAACCACCTGGCCGATATGAAGCTTCGAGGTCCGTTTGCCCGTGTCTTCGAATGGGAGGAAACCGGAAACGTCTGGTACACCTAAATCAACATTATAACCATGATCTTCGATGCTTTTCACAGCAGCAGATATTGTCTACGACATAGCTTGAGCGAAAAGCAAACAAAAGAGCCTTATTCACTCACGAAACCACTCTTCAAATCGGTTTTTTGTACACCTATGTTGACCTTCTCAGGGACAAGACTGAGTTCCACGCGTTTACTCGCTTTGGCGAGGTCATCTCTCAACTTCCCGACGCCGCTCATTTCACTGACACCGGCTGCGTGCACATTTGTAACAACACTTCGCACATATTGACCGACATGGAACAATTCGAAGAGATCAGGAACCCGAGCATTCTCCCCTTCTTCGTCAGAGTCGTCCTCGTTTATGTCATCAGCTTGGGTATCGAAGCGTTCCAAAATGTTTGTGAATTGGGTAGATATCTGGGTGATGGGAATATGGCCGTAAAGTTGATTTGGTAGAGAGACGATCAAGCCGAGTGGTATGATGGATACAATTTGGCCAAGGATCTTCATTCCAATAAACATTCGCTAAGTTCGTCGTGAGTACGATTATATTAAACCCAGTGTCAAAAACGTACCTTGTAGTTCAGGTGTTCAATCCGCACCAGCTCTCCCTTTTCTCCAGACTTTCCACGGTCCTGTTTGCTGCCCTTTTTTGCCTTCTTCTTCTTTCCTTTCTCTTCTTGAGCTTCCTGAGCGGGACTCTCAATGCCTAGCTCAATAGACAAGTACAAGTGCTCATACCTTGAAAAGAGCCTCATCTGCCTCCTTTGCCGCCTCGGCTCGGATGGCCTTGACCTCCAACGGTGTAAAAGATGTACCTCCGCCCCGAGGGAAGTCTACTTCCTCTGTCACAAGAGTGCTAGGCTTTTCAACCCTCGGATCCTTCGTTTTGGGTTTTTCAGAGGTTTTGGTCTTCTTGGACTTCCGAGATGAGGAAGCATCGTCTAGAGGGCGCTTTATTGCAGCCATGTTGAGTACCACTCCTCAAATATCGAGGAAACGAGAGGAAAGAGACCTCCGACGAAGATGAGAGAAAGGGCCGTTGGAATCTGGATTTTTTGTTGTGCTGATGATCGGACAGCTGGATCTCAGATGCACCGGCTTACATCAGCATGGTCGTATTTTGTCACAGGTAACCTTTCACCAACACATTCTTCTCTCCGATACTTTCAACTTGCGATGGGTATGTCCCTACAAGTATTTGGTCTTTTCAATGTATTGCATACTGACACAAACTCCCTTTAGATTATCAGGTATGCATAGAACCCCTCATTTGAGCAGGGACGTCCTCTGACTCTATACAGAATCGTGTTGGTTCAAAATTTGGCGGTGGTGGTGTTGCTGGGGCTTCAGAGTCCAACGTCGATAGGCGGGAACGTCTAAGAAAGCTTGCGTTGGAGACCATTGACCTGGCAAAGGTACGTCCGCCGAGCTTGTACTCCCCCAGCTTTTTCTTATATGCCCTCAGGATCCCTACATCCTGCGCAATCACCTTGGCTCTCTTGAATGTCGTCTATGTTTGACGCTGCACACCAACGAAGGATCTTACCTTGCTCATACACAAGGAAAGAAACATCAGACGAACCTTGCACGGCGCGCCGCTCGTGATGCAAAGGAGACGCAACTTATGATTGCCCCTGCTCAAAGCAATGTGCAACGCAAAGTCTTCCTGAAGATTGGCCGACCAGGATATCGCGTCACGAAGGTCAGAGACAGGGACACCGGAAAGGAAGGAATGATGGTCCAAGTGCACCTCCCGCAAATCAAGCCCGGAGTCTTGCCTCGGAGACGCTTCATGAGTGCTTGGGAACAGAAGCGAGAGCCGCCTAATAAGGCTTACCAATACCTCATCGTACGTGTACCAGATATTTCTTGTTACCTTCATACTCACAGCCTTCAGGTTGCAGCCGAACCTTATGAAACCATTGCTTTCCGCATCCCGGCTCGCGAGATTGAAGACGAGACTGATGATGCAGGCTACTGGAACTGGTCGCACTGGGACCCTGATACCAAGCAATACAGTTTCCAGTTCATGTTCCGGCTACAATACTGAGCATGTGTATTTCTACCTGTACTGTATATCTGGTTTGACTATAATGCCCATGTAGATCTGACAGGTGTCACATCTGAGCTACAAACTTGAACTGGGACTCGTGTACCTTGTCCCTTGGATTTCACCAGCGCGGGTAGTAAAATGTAACACCTCAAGGACGGGAACAGCACCATGTATTTCCGGTAGTAAGCTTCGCTTCATTGACTGGCCTGAGCCTTCAAGAGTCCTCAGCAAAGTACCGCATGTGAGCGTAAAATGACATTTATTCTCGGGGCTTGGGACTGATTATGCTGTATACACGAAATATGGGTTCCTGTCCACCAAAAAATATGAGCATGCTAGACAACACTCATAACCATGAAGACTCACTCTTTGTCCGTTAAGTCAGCAAAAGCATGTTTATTCCTCTCTCTTTGGATATCTTCATCTGTCCATCCACGTTGCCTCTTAATCTCCTCGATAGCCTTCTGTTTCTTCTTATTCAACCGCAAATTAACCCAGCGTAGGAGGAAGGAGATCCCCAGTTGCACCGAAAGGAGTATCATAATGGCGATCTTCCCGGGTATGTACTCAGGTGCATCCTTTGGCTGGAATATCTCAGAGCCAACGATGTTCCCTACACTGAAAGAGATAAGAGTCATGGCGTTAATCGTGCTCTTCTTTGTGTGGCCACTGGTATTGCTAGCGTTGTAGGCGTAAACGGTGGACAAAGCACTGCCAAATGTACCACTAAGGTAAATAGCTGGTACAGACGCATGAGCCTATGGGGGGAACGAGAGAAAAGGCACCAACCAAAGAGTAGCACTCCCTTTTGACCGGTGTGATTGAAGCCGATAAGTAGAGCTACGAAATACGTTACCCCTATGATTCATGCATTAGATATGAGGCATACCTGCACTGAGAATTGTTGGTACCAGAGCGAAGACGATAGGCACCATCCGTTCATTCTGGTCGTTCCACCGTTAGCTGGAAGGAAGCCGACGTAAATATATTCCGTGCCTTTCTATCTGAATACCAGCCGCAGAAGAGAGTCATCGCCGCGGCCACTGCTCCTCCTGGTGTTGACAGAATCAAAGTCTGCTTCGTCCTGTGGGGTTTCCCTTATCAATGGGATCCTCATAAATCCTACATTTGCACATACGTATATCCGAAGCTCTTGATGATCAGATTGCTGACTGTCAACGAGACTCATTAACTTGGCCGTTTTTGATCATTTTGTCGGCACATACAATTACTGATTCCGCCATTAGGAACGCTCGCTATAATCGCGCACAAATCAAAAATGCAGCCTAATATAACCAGAGAAACTTACTGAGCAAGGTCGTGATGACGATGAGCCAGGTTCGGATGTCTAACAATGCTTCCTTTACTTGTCCCTTCTTCAGAATCTTGCTTTCGGTGCCACCCTGGTCATCACGAACTCGTTCCAGGGCAGCAATGCGCTCTTCTTGTGTGAGGAAATGTGCATGGACTGGGGAGTCAGGGAGCCAGATAAGCACGCAGATTCCCACGACGATGGCTAAGCCACCCAGCAAGATGTAGACAATCTTCCAAGAGGCAAGCCTACTGCCGTCGTAAAATGATACACCCTGATTGAAGATGGAATGAGAATGTCTTTCTGATTTAGACGGACCAGCTCACGTAGGCAACAAAGCCTCCAAAGATCATCGTAATGCCATTCTGCATGTGTCGTGAGACATTAGATTTGAAATTGCCAGTTTGTCACTCGCCATGACATAGAACCAGGAAATACGCCTGGCCTGTTCATTCTTCTTATAGAACATGGAGATAATCAGGATAAGAATCGGTGCGACACATGATTCACACATTCCTGGCGCGGGTCATTAGCCATTTCTTCCACCGTCGCTGGAGTTAGATACATACCCAGCAGGAAGCGCAAAGCGAAGAATGCGCCAAAGGATCCTGCAACGGAGTGGAGCATGAGAATTGCCCCCCACAACACGATGTTGGCCCCTATTCATCCACCTCGGTCAGACATACGACATGGAGGGCAGGAGAATACAAACCGAGGTACTTGGCAACTCTTAGTTTCTGCGAGATATAGGTCGTTGGGAATTCCCAGAAGAGAAACCCTTTAGAGGGAGGTCATTATCGAGCTTGTACACCCCGTCAGAGGTCACCCACCGAGGTAAAATGCCATTGAAACAAGGTTATAGTGCTTGTTTGCCATTTGTGAGCTTCAAGTTCCAATAAATTCTGCTTGACAAACCTGGCCAGTTATCGGAAAACCCATTACGCTGGTTCTCAGTCAGCACTAGGTTATTGGCCACAAGAGAGTGCCACTACCTGGCGTAATTCAAGGAAGTCTTGTCCCTATGGATACAAATGAAACTCAGCGACGCCACAGACACAGACAACAAAAAGCTTACAGGAACTGCGTGAAATAGACGGAAGCACAGATAGGGGGTATTAACATGTCCTACGAGAATGCATTGAGTGGTCTATAAAATGCAGCTGCTGGGGAACATCGCACCAGCTTTCTCCTCAGCCTCAAGTTATACTCTTCGCTGAATTTGACGGCTTTCTCTGCGTCAATAAGCCTCAAAGCCTCATCTCCATTCCGGAAATTCACTGAGCCATCGCTAGAGGTCTCAGTATTCTCAATCTTTTCGTCGATACTCTTCTGGTCCAAAGACGCCGTCGTTTCCCTTCTCCCGGTAATTGATGTCTCGCCTCCGTTCTGGGTCATCATTGGAGGGTGAGGTTACTGGCTGGAGGTATAGAAGTCGCGGAAATTTCTTTCGCATGAACGATAAGCCATCGGTGAGTCCTTATAGCACTCCTTATCGGCGATACTTCCTAGCGGAATGTCGTGTGATGGTACCAGACATCATCCTGAGTGCATATGTCAGAGGTCCCGCCCAATCGGAAGTCGTATAGTGGATTTAGAGCTGGAGAATGGACCCAAGAAGGTATCAGTGTTTGGAGTGGAGGCATTGTGAGCACGAGGCGTGTGGAAATCCTAAAAATAAGCCAGGTTCAGAGAAGAGATAGCCTTCCCATGAGACGTAGTAAATATATATCCGATAAGCCGTAGTTGAAAAAGTTTGCCTGAAGGAGATCCGGTGGGGTTGGACTCAGGGGGGCGCCAGGTATCAGTATACGAGAAGAGAGTGAATGCTAAAACAGTCCCAGTTGACGGTGAAGATATCCTTGGGTTCTACCTCGAGGGAGTTGAGTGGAGTTTATGACAAGTGACGAATTTTTGTGTGAAGAAGCCACAGTTTATGGATCTTAGTCCTCCCCAGCCAACGCACAGCGAACGTGACAGGATCAAGAAGCCAGTCAGCTACTAACCCTTTTTCGACATGGATTTCACAGGGCAAGCATGCGCGAACAGTAAGATAAGCGGGCAGTCAGTGAGGAACAGAAGCTGTTTCGGAACATGTATACGAAATTCAAATTCAGAGTCCGATATCTGCTTCAGTACTTAGCGCTTAGCACAGACTATCCTGGACTATGTCTTTCATGTTATCGCTACGTTGTCCCAACACGTGCACAACATAACGTTCGAACAAGGACTATGGCCTGGGTGGAAGAATGGCCACGTTCAGGTACTTCCGGTCATTCCAGTGCCCAAGTTCTTCTGGGAACCCTAGGACGATCTCAAGGTCCAACAGCACCCGGAGTTGGCAAAGAAGGCAACTTCGTTTCCCTTGACTTTAGAAGTCCCCCAAGCACTTTGTGCCGTGTACTGGGCTAGGTTCTTCAATGTATGCACGGGAGACATATTAATCGAGCTTTTGAATAGCAGTGTGTTTTTTTTCTTCCGTTGGGCGGTTCGTTAAGTTCTTATTCATTCTCGTTACTATCAATTTCATTATGCTATGCCATCAAGAACCACTACATCTCACAAATCATTTGTCGTCGAGGCTCCAGTATGAGTTAGGCAGGCTATTGTGAGCGGCTTAAAGACGTACGCGAGGAACGAAATAAAACAAGACCCACCGCAGAATCGACCGCCGTTGTCGTAAATCACTCGATCGGCTCCAGGACATCCACTGCTGTACACGCCACTGGTCAGAATTGGATACTCGAAGAATGTACCAGAGCAAGTGGTGAAGGCGAAACCCTTGTCGGCGTGCGTCGATTGCCCCGCACGAATCGGGGTAGCAATAGACATACCTCAAAGTTGTGATACTCGAGAGGGTAATCCCTTCAAAACAGCGTAAACACTCTAGCGGTGGCTTTGCCTTGATTTGCTGACCCAGCTCCCCCGTATAATGCCATTCCTCAAGTGGTCGCAGAATAGGATCTCCCTCCACGCCGTACGCATACACCGTCAGTGTTTCGTTCCTTCCTGCAGCGATTTTGGTTGACCTGCGCAAACACATCCAGTTGTTTGACGTGCCTCAATTGCGACACCCTGTGCTTGTGACCGGAACATCGCAAAAATAACGACGAGTCAAGCAGCCGCGCATATCGTTCGCGCATTTCGACACCGTTCACCCACCTCTGGCGATTTATACCTCTGCGAAGACGCTAATTAGAACTTACCACGATGCGGAAAAACCTGAAGCTATGAAACATATGCTCCTCGCCATGTTCGTCCTATTCTTGTCCCAGATAACTAATCAAACATCCTTATTCAGGCTGATAGCAATACATGTAGTATATTTCCTTGACAGGATTTAGTAGCTACACTTGACAAAGCCGTTGCTGCTCGAAGCACCAGTGTGGGTGATGCATCCTGAAAACGGGGGTATCGTCAGGTTGAACGTTTGATTAAAGAACTCCCAATGAAGCATGGGCGGACGACGCACCGCAGAAGTTTTCATTGTTGTCATAGATCACCCGATCGGCACCGGGAGACCCACCGGTGTAGGTCGAGCCGACAATGATCGGGAACTCGTAATAAGTGCTACCAGAGCATATGAAGGAGAAACCCTACGCGCCGCATTATCAAAGGTCAGCATCCTGCACCAGCATTTCACACTCTTTGTAGCTTTACCTCGTAATTGTGGTACTGATGAGGGTAGTCTCTGTTATCCAGTCCTCACGGTAAGCACCTTCTGCGTCTAAAACCCCAAAATGATTCGAGACTGACCCAGCACCTCCAGAAGTTGCTTTGTTGATACCGTTCTGGACAACGGTGGCGGTGTAGCTTCGACCTAGGAAACTCCACTATCAGCATAAAACCGGCAACATATCCAAAACGAACGAACCGGCACAGGTGCAAGCCCTAGCAGCTCTTTCCTCAAGGTCCAACGGCACAGCTCGCGCAACCTGGGAGAGGAAGCACGCAACGACCACAAAAAGAGAAGCAACGGAGTACTGGCTAGTGCGCATCCTAAGGATTGAAAATAGCACAAACAAGAGCTACAGAAAAACAAAAACTCCAATTTCACCTCTTTTTATAAAGCCCTGCTTCCAGAGGCCATCCCCGCGAGTTCGATAAAAGGCCGAAACTCTAGCGATAACAACTCCAAAGAGTTCTACCCAATGAAATGCCATCTTCTTAATCCATATGCACCCGAACCACGGTGTAACAGTCGTCCAGCCGATAAAGAAGCACTACACATGTTATCTATTGCACACGTTCAACGGGTCGTTGACCACATGCGTCCTGAATTCCTGACCTAAACCTTTCCACAGCGCCGCTCGGATGGCATGTCACAGCATCACGATGCATCAACGTATGGTCATGCACACTAATTCTGATAACAACGAAGGGATATTGTTATTAAACTGTGGTTCGTGGCGATAAACGTTTTTGATTAGCCGTGAACGGTCGAGTCTTCGGCGGAAACTGCCCATATGTTTCTTGTTGAAGTGAATGGCACGTGTGATGTCATTCACGACTTCGCTGAGTTTTAAGCAACTCACAATACTTATACGGTATAGCTTGGCAATCAGCAGAAGAGACTATCTAAATGAGGGGCTCGCACATGGTGTCGTCTTTAAGGACACAGAAGGAAATACGCCGCGTGCGGGGTCCTTCATCTGCGCGACCCAAGTAAGGAAACCTCAGCTTTTCGGACAGAGCAAGCAATGGATACCGAACGAGGTCCATCTATAATCACCTGGACTAATTTACAATAACCTTTTATAATACAGACATGGTCGAACCAGAAGATTTTTGGCACTGGCGCATAAACGACAGCCGTAACAAAACATGAAGCAAAAGGAAAGAAAAGCCCAGTCCATGGAAAACAAGTAGATAACCCTGACGAATATAATGGTTATGGCGAGCACGTACGACAGTCATTGATGATCGTCCGAAAAGGAATATTATAAAAAGCCAAGTATGCGAAATGTCTATGTCGCGGAGAACACAAAGAGAACAGAAGGCCGTGATCGAATGCGTTCATTATCGTTGTGCATCATCAATCGTGGATAAAAATCATAGGGGAAGGGTGAAGAATGCGATCAATCAATCACTTCCTCCTGTTCAGAACCTTTTTGTGTGCTCTCTCAGCACCACGAGTATTCCTGTCAGCTGACACGATATTGGCCGAAAACGAAACCGCAGCAACCGGAGGAGCTGGAGGCTCCTTCGAAGGCCGCAAACCTCCAATTAGACTTATTCGTTTGCGAAGCTTGCCGTTTGATGGGGCCATAGGAATGTCTTGGGCTCGTGGTGGTGGAGCAAGAGAAGAAGGTTTGACCTTTGGCGGGGAGGGGTTCCGCGGATAGACGGCGTTTGCCTGAGGATCAAACCGAATTTGATGTGTCGTAGCCTGATTATGCAGTGTCGGTTGAAGAGGCGCAGGCATAACGAGACGTTTCGGAAGGTATCGGTTCCTATGAGGATTCTCCCCACCCTGGGAACGACTCGAGGCATTAGACATCGTCATGATAGACTGTTGGATACTCCTGGTATCGGATTCCCGATCGCGTAAGCTCGGTGTACTGGATGATGGTGGAGTGCCATCTCCGGCTTTGAGCGACGAAGCAAGCATTGACCGGTCTGTGTAAGGTCCTGAAGAACCCAGAGAGTATGTAGAAGATCGGCTGAGACCGGGGTTAACAGGAGCGACGCGCTGCTGTAAAGGTTGTGGCTGAAGGCTGTATATCTCGTGTCTCCTTGAGCGTGAATACTGTTGTGGCGGTGGAGCTTGGCCGGGATGAGGGTGCCAAGAAGTGTGCCGTGAAGGAGAGGGGACGGGAGCGGGGGCAGGAACGAACTGCCCCATAGGTCCTTGAGGAATAAGTCTTGGGTGGGTCACACTGGCGGGTGGTGCGTCCCAAGCTTCGCCCCTGTGATGGATTTGCGTCACTGCCGGCTCCTGCGATCGGTATTCATGGGGGACTTGCGCTCGCGAGGGAGAAGGGCTGGGTTGATTGTGCACAGTGTACGGCGGACTAGGCTCATCCGTTGGTTCTCGCAGTACGATCTTAACTGAGGAACGGGGACTTGAATCGGTCTCCGAGGTGACCACTGTTGCACCTGTGTCGGAGCTCGCATGTGAGTCGTTCTGGCCAGCATCCATCATAGCCATCCCAATCGCCAAACCAGCATCATCTTCGTTGGAATGTGTAGTCGCAGCAGTGGGAGACGGCGTACGATGCCGTGTGGGTTTGGAATCGGTTACAGCAGCCGTCGCCGGATATTTGCCGAGAGAACCTGGCTGAGGAGCCGAGGGAACCATTTGCGTTGGCATCGGTCGCTCCAGCGAAGGCCGAGGTTCGTGCGTTGGTGCACTAGGCTGAGGATAAGCATGGTGCGCGTGGTGATCGTGATGCCTACTATGTTGAGGTTGAGGTGGGGGGTGAGGAGGATATGGATAGGAGTGTGGGTGAAGGGGCTCGTGAAGGAGCTCGTGCGGTGGTGGTGCGGAGTCGCGGGGAAGAATTTGGCCTGGCTTCAAACCTAGAGAGCCCTTTTGTAATGCCACGATTTGAGCATTTCTGTAAACCTGTAAATAACCGGATTAATCCAAAAAAATGAATCCCTGGAACATTTGTGCATACATCACCAGACATCATAAAACCTCGCCCACCAGGAGGCTAGAACACGTTGTAATTAACGATGCTAGCCACGGAAAAGAAACGGTGGAACGTACGTGGGCACGAGTAACCCGTTCGTGCTGTTTCGGAGTCAAATCCTTCTGCACAAACCTCGAAACCGCCTCATAAGGTCCTCCGTGATGTATCGCCGCACCAAATGGGTTAGACTCGTCCAATTCGTCAATCTTGTCCAAGTCTTGTCGGAGTCGGTGATCATCGGCTACACGTCCAGCGGCAGCAACAGCAGGCACAACCTTCGCAGCCTCGCTAGTGCCAACCGAGTTCGTGCGGGGAGGCATGACCGGTCGGTCCGACCGATATAACTCAGGAGCAGACCGTGCGGGGTGGTGTCGAGGAACGTGGATGGGTCTTGGACCCATGTCATATGGCGGGGGTGGTTGCATGCGTAACATGGTGCTGCTGGTTGTTTGCGCTGAGGACGAGGAGGAATTGGGGTTACTATCGCTAGACTCCACACCGGGTGAAGAACCTAGAAGTCGAGAGAAGAAGCCTGGGCGTTTCTTGGGTTCTGGTTTTGACGAAGGAGGATGCTGTGAGTGTTGCTTCGAGGGGTGGGCATCATGTGGCATATCGACTTTCGGATGCACGTGAGGCTCAGACGGTGAAGGGTCGGTGGACGCCGATGACGATAATGCTGATGCCACAGCAGGAGAAGCGAGGTGAATGGGAAGTGATGACGATGAGGATTCCGTGGAAGGTCGATTATCTGGACTTTCGATAGTTGGGGGCCTGGATGGGGCTATGAAGTCAGACTGGAGTCGGGCGCTGGTCCTGTTATCAGGCGCTTCTGGCTCTGGCACTGCCGGAGTGTTGGGCGGTTGAGGGGGGTAGAATTCCTCGCCGTTTGGCGGACGCTGTTTCTTGAGAGTAGGATGGCCGGGACCAGGGGGAGTGCTCCACGCGGGGGGTTGATTGGAGGAAAAGAATGGGTTGGAAAGAGGGTCAGGTGAGAACGCTGGGTCATCATAAAGGTTACAAGTAATAATATTAGGCAACTTGTCAGGTACTCGAGTCAAACGCTTGGGCTGTGAATTGAATTTCATGGACCGGGGGTCCTGCGCCGGTTGAGGAACAATAAAATCAGAGAACAAGGCTTTTATGCCCGTCGTTATACTTTTGTCCTCATCGCCATCACTGGGCCAGACGCATACAGACGTCACGTTTGATTTGCCACTTTTGGAGGATACGTCCGGATGATTGTTGACACGCGTCGAGTAGATCCCTGCTACTTTTTGTTGCTGCATGACTATTAGAGCGGAAATGAGTAGGGAATATGGAAATACCGACCTTGCGCTCAACTTCGAATATGTATGCGTAAAACAAGAAATAGGGACGGCCTGACGGCGATTACGGACGAGAATATGACGTACAAGACCACGACGACATCGAAAGAAGGGTTCGAATGGACGGAAAAATTGACCTCAGATCAACACGTTTTGTGATGACCGACCAAAGCTGATCTTGCAATGTGCAAGATGGCCCCCAAAGACGTTTTATGTCATTTATCTGGCCAATTACTAAATCTAGTTTCCTAACCCTCTGTAAGCCTGCGTATATGCAGACATCACTCACTATGACAGCCAAGTAAGCAGNGCCTATTTCGGTGATGACGTTAGCACGGTGTTTATGTAAGCCCATGCTTACACCCTCGCTTCAAATACCAACTCTCGCACGTGGTGCAGCGCATCGCGGTTTCATTTTCGAGAACAGTAAGGCCGCTAGGGACTGAGGCTAGCAGGAAATATATTGTTTCGTGATGTGCTCTAACCATCCATTGTAAATGGGACGTAGGGTTCATAAAGTGTGTCAAGGGTCGTCCATGAATTGATGTGAAGAAATCTAAACGACGAAAACTAAGATCACCCCAAGAAAGTTAACGAATGTATTCATCATTTATGTTACCCGCCGCAGAGTCGGCAAGCCCCCTGACTTCATACTCTTGGGGGCAGGTAGTCGGGAGGTCAGGGTCGAAGTACGAGAAACAGGCTTTGGTAACGACGAAGCTGTAGCCGAAGCCGTCCCCAATTGAGTAGGCGCCTTCAACCCACTAGGAATGGCACTCGGGCGGGTCTGTGTAGACGGTAGAGCTGAGGTCGAGGGCGCGAGAACCCTTCGGGGTCCTCCTGTGGAAGCTACCGACATCGTCGCCGCTCTTGGGGCAGCAGATTTCAATTGTGGTCCTTCAGAGACTGGCACGCGACGTGGACCCGATCCATTCGTCTGTGTAGTGACAGAGGCACGAGGAGGCATGAGTGATTTCGGTCGCGTCAGTTGAGGAGTTGGTTGTGGCTCAGGTTCGGCCGGTTGTGTTGTCTCCTGTTCTTTTGCTGCTTTTCGTGTCTTGAGAGCGACGATCTTCGGCAACTCCAAGACCTTAGGAGGAGCAGCCGAGACACCTTTCTGATGGGCGTTACCAACAGATCCTGAGGTACCCAACGTCGAATCACTTCGTTCATGTCCGTTAGTCCTTGGTCTCTTGACAATTTTAAGAGCAGGGACAGCTGGAGGAAGTGAAGGGATAGAACTCTCCTTGGCAGGTTTTGGCGTAATAAGCTGAAGGGAACGTCTTCGCTTTTCAACCGGGATAGGCGGGACAAATACGGGGCTGGCGGAGGTAGCAGGAGGGCATAAAGGAGCCCTAAATCCATTTCCATTAGAGGGTGAGAGGGAGAGAGATGGTGATCTGGCTAGAGGCATATTAGATCAATCTACCTTTGAAGTGACGGTCGCTGATACTCACACAATAGATTTGTTGCTGTGGGCGGTGAAGATGTATCGATGAGACGCGGTGAAGAAATTGCAATGGGAATGCTCATGCGCTTGCGGACAGTTTTGAGGTCGGAACCTATGGCCTATGGTAATCAAGGTCGGAGTTACATGAGAGCACACATACCCCTTGTTGGTTGAGCATCGCCGGGTTGGTGAGCAGGAGTGGATGGCGTACTAGGCACTTGAATACAGTCAGGGCCATTGACCAAAATAGAGGTTCTCCATTCCTCACCGTCAACTGGAGTTGCAGGTGCTGGCGAGCTTGAAACCGAAGAGACATCTGCTCCCACAATGTCAGATTCGGGGAGTAAAGTAAAAGATAAGTGTCTTACCATCCACTACGGTAGCCTTGTCTTCTTTCCTGTCAGAATATGTCTTCAAAGCCCTCTCCATATTAATCCTCTCCGTCTCCAAATCGAAGCTAGGATCGTCTTCAACCGCACTCAAGAACGACTCCATTCCATCCTGCGGGTTGAGAAATGATAACTTGTCACTCAATAAGTCAAACGACATATCCTCCGACTGCATCTGCATTTGAAAAGATGCATGGAGGTCGACCGAGACGCGGTTACGGTCATTGGAAGATGTATTAGGTGGATTAGGGCGCAGCCTGGCCGAGGGAGCGTTTTCTTCATCGGATTCTAGTTCTGGCCCAGGCTCGGGAAGGGGCATGATCGACGCATGAGGGGAAGATGGAGAGACAACGATAGAGATAGAAGTGTCGCCTGGAGGGGGCTCAGAAGGTTCAGTCGAGTTGGTGGGTGTGAAAGAGTTGCTCTTGGAACTTTCGAGGCTAGCGACAGGTTCAGCAGAGACTTGTCCTTCAGCCATACTGGGCGTGGATTGGCAATCGGCAGTGACCGAGAAACCGGAATGAGAAGTCTCTCCAAGAGAATTTCCGGTGTCGTCAACCTCGCCGGCAGGAGAGTTAAGGAGAGAAAGCTCCTGTGTAGGTATAATGGGCGAAGGTGGAAGGGGAACGTCTTCAGGAGCAATAGGGGACTTCGTTGCCAACTCGGGCCGCTTCACCTCTTCCGGTACTGGCTCCTTGGGAATGGCATCCTCCTCGGATACAGATTCTTCCCGGATTAGCTTCCCTGAGAGAGCCTCTGACAGGAATGGCTGCTTTATGCGTGCGGGTGTAGTCTGCTCCAGAGAAATATCCGCGGACGGAATTCTGGGTATGGGGAATGTGTTGCTTGTGGGCGATTCGACTACAGTCTTAAGAGTCCTGATTGGTGTCGCAGCTTTCACCATATCCTTAAATGTGAGAGTCGCATCTTCCTCGTCCTCGGCCTGGTCAAAGCAAATACTGAACTCTTCTTCCAGTGATTCATCCAGTAGAGTTTCGGGACGTGAAGCGTCTTCGAGGGTCATGTCCCCAATGTCAATCAGCCGGTGTTTCAGCGGTGCGGGTTGCGGGTAAGTTGCCGGTTTGGTTATTTTGTTAACAAACATAGTCATGGTAAGACTGTTGGGAGAATCGTTGTGGTTCTCCTTGTCTGCGTCTGAGGCATTGCGGTGTGGCGTGGAGGGAGTTTCGCTGGTTGTGGAATTTGCAAGGGGATCGAAAAGGTTAATGATGCTGGGTCTAGGTCTGTTTCCAGACATTCGTCGTATGTCGTGGGGAGTCGGTATCTCTGGAGTCGTCTTGAAGGTGCTGTACGAATTAATTGCAAAATCGAACCAAGGATGACGGCATGGTCCGTTGTTTGTGTTTGTGGACGCGCCTCGCGGTGTCGTGCTCCCGTGACCGGAATTTCCATCTCATGTGTGCACCAAGTACGCGAACCATGATCTCTATTGGCTCTGCTTAACGATGTCCGACGTCACCAGCATTCGTGCTGAGATAAAAGCTTGGGAACGCAGCTTTAAAGAGACCAACGGCAGGCAACCTACTATTGACGATATCAAGAAACAGCCAACCGTTGGTGTGTCGCGTCACCCCATTTATCTCGCGTCGGACTAACCCTACAAATCCAGCCCAGAAATACAAGCTCTACAAGAAGCTCTCCAAAGCTGCGACAATATCTTCGGGCTTGACTTCACGTCTCAATGACCCACCATCCACGCCACCACGAGCCGCGCCATCTGCTTTGAAACCGCCGAAACTTCTGAAATCTGCCCCGCGCGTCGCGGAGACTACTGCTCCTCTTGCAAGTTTTAATCCCTTCTCCCCCCAAAAGAAGGACAAGGGAAAGCAGAAAGAGGCTATTCCATTCAACCTCCCCAAACCTACAGCAAACCCATTTGCTAGTCCCCGGAAGTCCAAAGCCCAGAGTTCCCAAAGGCAGCTCTCCCCCGATCCCTTTCCACTCATCCAACCCACACAGCCCTCAACTTCAACTCAACTGCAAGAACCGCCATCGGCCGTCTCCCGAGCCCGGAAACGACTACGAGGGGAACCAGTCTCACCATCACCAAGTAAAGAGAAACGCCGGCGCGTATTGTCCCCAGCCAGTCTCCCATTCCCAAAGCTACAACTCCAAGGGCTAGAAAACGACGATAGCGACGGCGGGGATGAGGAGGAGGACAATGATCCTGACGGAGGGAATTCGTCATTCGTTGATGATAGTCCTATGAAGCCCGTGGTGAACGGCAAGGCCTTCACAGCTCTCTTTGAGGAGACTGTCAAGCCAACATCCACGACGGATCTGTTTGGTGGTGACGTCTTGAATGTGAAGTCGCAGCCAAGTAATAAGCGTCCGAAGAATACGCTACCTAACATGGACGACGACGTATTCAGTGAGGAGTCTAAAGCTAAGAGCAACACCAAATCATCCACGAAGTCCGGACCCTCTGTGAAATCACAAACCTCAACGTTACCCAAATCACGATCAAAGCTGATCCAGACGACATTACCCATCGCTACCAAGCTCTCCAATGGCGCTCATAAAGGAACATCTCCTGAGGGCCACACTTCAACCAAACGTGTTTTGTCCGAACTCGAGTCGGGACCACACGACGCGATTAACAGCGACACTGCCTTGACATCATCCTCCAATCCCTCCACTTCCACGTTCCAGTTGCTTCCACCATCACCTAACCCGGACACCTCCCGACCCTCAGGGAAGTCGAAACCCAACGGCGCACGCAGTCACCAGCCCCCCAAAGCCGCCAGCCGCAAGAAAGCAAAGCTCCAGAACAGTGATGAGGACATGGTATACGACATGACAAACGACGAGGGGAGCAGCTCCGACGGCTTCAACATGCAACAAAGGGTGGAACTCGTCCATCACTCACGCGGTATCTGTGCCATGTTACCCACTGAGGAGGGCAACTCCGAGATCGAGGATCCCATATTGAATTATGCAAAGCGTGTTCAGCCTCGCGGTAAGGGTCTGGCGTCACCTGTAAAACAAGGTAGCAGTAATGGTATTGACGCGGTTCTGGATGATGAAGATGGAGGTAAAGACGTGGGCTTCGTTGCTGATGACGAGAAGGCGGGAGGCAACTTGCCTAATGAGTTGCGTCGCGTTTTGGTGTTAGAGTCGTTGAAGTCGAAGAAGAATGAATACGAAGAGGAGAGGATTGTGAAGGGATTGTTGTCCGGGAGAAGGGTGGTGCATTATGATCCCCGAAAAGGAGGTGAGATATGGGGTGTTGGGGAGGACAACAGAGACGAGTTCGCAGAGGATGAAGAGGGTGGAATTGATGAAGAGGCAGATGAATGGGAAGGAGACCCTGTCCCCTGGGAGGTTGGCGAGCTATCTGAGTCTCATTATCACTTAGAGGAAATGTAGCAATTATTCAATGTATTCTGGATTCGCTTTTGCATATACTCCATACCCAAGTCTACGTTTGCGCTGTTTGCGAGCTTGTTGTATGAATGGTCAACTTCGGATTAGATAGTTGTTTAGCGCGAAGTCCCTTCCGGTGCATCGTGTGCGTGACGATGTTGCTTTCGATAAAGGAATCCAGAATGGTCTTGTATTCGGACTTATACACGACTAACGGTTCTCGCTAAGTGGACATGGAACGACACTGCTTTCTTCGTTTCAACAATGGTATGAGATCAAACTTGTGGGCAAGGTTAGTCGTGCCCTCCTTGGTTTACAGACACCAAGGCAGCACCTTACTTTCATTTTAGAGTCCAACAGCCTCGTTCCAAGCACATGTCTGCCTCAACCCAGTTTCTGAAGTTCAGCTTTACATCAGGCATCTAATATTAACCGAGACGCCTTATACATACCCGAAACCGTTCGGAAATGAGCGACAGCAGCGTGTATGCCACACAGTCCAGTGCGCAGGCATCTATAAGCCTGGGTCATCGACAAACCCTCTTTCCTCACTCTGCGGACTTCGTCCATTACCACTACTACTTCACACATACTACCACCGTCGTCGCCGTTGCAGGCACCCCTTTGCATTTCTTTTCTTCAAATTTCAAACAGTAGACATGGCTAAGAAGACCGGTCACAACAAGAGGCGCCAGGGCACCCGACGCTCTGCTACCCCCAAGGCACCTCCCAGGCCCGTAATCCGAACCCCTATCCTCTTGATACTTAGCGACCAGGAGGTCACAAAGAAAGTTATGGAGGCGATTTTAGAATCTACGAACGGCAAGCGTACGCTTTCCAGGTTTGCGAGGACTTGCAAGGCGTTCTGTGGACCGGCACTGGATATTCTGTGGCGGGAGCTGGATTCTCTTGTGCCCATTATTGGTTTGTTCCCGAATAATATTCTGAAGAAGGCCCGCAAGCCGGGTTTCGGTCTGGTATGTGAAACCATAGCCCAGTATGTTTGATCACTGATGTGATGTGGGGTGCGTCCAGATCAAGGCGCCAGAGAGCGAGGATTGGATCGATGTCCTAAAATATTGTGACCGTGTTCGTCGCATCACCTACAATGAGGCCACCAATAATCTCGCGGCGGTATTCCCTCTCCTTGAGGATCGACCTCGCCCGTATATATTGCCGAACTTGGAGGAATTGACGTGGAAGGCACAAACGGCGTCCGGCCTGGAGAGGGCAACTTTGTTCCTCAACCCGACCTTGAAGGTTGTCAACCTACAGGTTGAATCGCAGCTGCCCCAATTCAGCAACTTTCTCGCCGACCTTTCCAGTCGCACCAAACTCACTGGCTTCTCCTTCGCGTCTCCTACTTTCCTTCCTGACAATTTCACGGATCTTCTACATAGCCAGAAGGGCTTGGAGAAGGTCGAGCTCGTCGCACCTGGAGCTCTCGGTGCGGACATCGGACGATGGACGGCGAAACTCCCGCGGCTCAAATCGTTGCAACTTGACTTGACAGGTCGCTCGACCATTGCAGTCGAAGGTTTCTTTGACAGAGTCAAGCAGTCGGGCTACGACACCCCAAGTTCCATTGGGAGCCACGATAGCGGTATCTTCTCGAATGAGGAGTTTGAACTCTCCGAGTTCCAAAAGTCTGGGATCAACCTTACGGATGAGGATGAGGACGGTGGCAGTCGACCACACCAGACAGGTCCGTTCAGACACCTGAAGAAGCTTCAGCTGACTGGTGATATCTCCAATATCAACGTCTTCCTTAAGCACATTCCCAGTAGTCTTACCTACCTTGACCTCTTCATCGAGGACCCTCCTGAAAGAGCTGACTGGAACGATTTCTGCACTTTGATTCCCGAGAAGTTCGGAGAGTCCCTCCAATCACTTCGCATCGCAGCAACTTCCAAGTCGGTCTCGAAGGGTGAGCCTTCAAATGTCCATCTTCCCCTCCATAACATCACCTACCTCCCCGAGCTCCTCCGCCTCGATATCGATCTCCTTGAATCAATCATATTTACCCCCGCCGACCTCGAGCGTATTGGGTACGCATGTCCCAGACTGGAGGTGCTACGACTTTGCCCTTTGGCCCGCTTCCAGAACGTTGGGCCCCAGATCAACCTGGAGGCCCTCGGATGGTTGACCAGGGGTTGTAGGAACCTGCAGACCCTCCACGTCAACATCGACGCCCAACCTGGCTCACTTCCCATCCTCCAAAACCGCACATTGTCATCCACGTCTCTTCAACGCGTCCACTTCTGTAACTCTTGGATCGCGGACCCGCTGCAAGTCTCTGTTCTCCTCAGCCACCTCGCTCCTAATCTGCAATCCGTCAAGTGGTTCCAGGACAAGAATAGGGGGCACTATAACGAGACCCATGACAAGAACTGGCAGACAGTGTCCGGAATGCTTCCGCATTTGCAGGCGATGCGTCATATCGAACGGTCGTTCACGAGGCAGGCCGCACTCCCCATCCAGCGGATCCTAATAGAGAAGTGTATCGACGCTACGGTAGAGACGCTGAACATGGGTGTTCAGGTGCGACCACCGACCGTCAGCGCGATCATCCAGGCCACACCTTCGCTTGTTAGTCGCGATGTCGATGCTACAGTCGAGAGGCGTTCGATATGCATTGGCGTAGCTCCCGAGATGGAGGATGTCGGAGTTGGGGAGGCCATATCCCATGCTGAGGTGTCTATTGACGCGTGCCCAGTCACCGTCTCAGTCTCAACTGCCGTCGACACAAGTATCTTCCAGCAGATGGAGGTCGCTGAGCCTCCCAAACCTAAAGAACGCGGTCTGCGGCAGCAGCCCTTCCTCCAGCCCGTCTACGCTATCCTTTCCTCCCTGTATCGCATCTTCATTTTCTACCCCCTCTCTCTCCCCTCCCGTTTTGTCGCGGCAATCAAACGTAAAAACTCTCGAAGAAGCCAAAATGAAGGTGGTGCCGACGGCGAGATTTCGACCGAAAACGACATCTCGATGGAGACTGTCCGCGTTTCACATTAATTATTGGATTAAACTGGAACATTGCAATTGTACTATACTCGCACTCACAGTCTGGACTTTTACTCGATCTATGCCTTTTATGTCCTTTATGCCTTGTATGCCCTATGCATTCTTCTGACACTCTTCATATGCAATCCAGTTCTCTCTTCTCTTCAAGAAAATATTTGAGGATGCCGTTGAAGAAGCAACGGCGAGCAGACTCGCTGGCGAGGAAGTCTCGAGTGAGGAGCACATGGATAAGATAATGATCCCTCATTCCAAATAAGTGTCAACAACATCGCGACGCGTCATTGGAATCTGGTGCACCCAGAATTCAGTCATCCCGTGCATCCTAATGAGCGACAACAAGAAACAAGAAAAGGATTATACCTCTGAAGTAGATGCTCTGCTACCAGAGGCAGACAAACTTGCCAAGGTGCGACAATCCCGTATCTGAGTTCGACTGCAGATGTTGATTTGATCTCAATTACTCTAGTCAGGAAAACTCCAGGAGGCACTTGACAAACTTTTCGTCCTCGAAAAGCAAACCCGAAATGTCTGTATCGTAGTTCTACAAAAATGGGCTTATATTAATCATCTAGCAGGCCGCCGATCTTGCTTCAACCACACGCTTAGCCAAGGCGATCGTCCAACACGCATACGATGCTCGGGATCACACACTTCTTAACTCCAGTATCCAGACACTGAGCAAGAAACATGGTCAACTGAAAGCTGCAATTCAGGCTTTCGTCGAACAGGCAATCGGGTGGTTACCTGAAATCAAATCTCGGGATGGTATCGAGAAGTGGTTAGAGCTTGTCGAGACGCTTCGAAGTGTGACCGAGGGCAAGGTCAGTTCGCTTTTGATTCACTACTTGAAATTTTTAACTTATGCGTTCATTCACAGATCTTCCTCGAAACACCACGAGCCCGCGTCACCCTCCTCCTTTCACATCACCATGAAGGTCTCGCCAAAGAGGCTTCCACGCCACAGAAAGTGAAGGAATCGCTACAGACAGCATCTGACCTGCTAAGCGATCTCCAAGTCGAGACTTATTCCTCCATGGAGCGTCGAGAGAAGACGGAATTCATCCTCGAACAAATGCGTCTACTGATTGCGGTTGCAAGAATAAAGGATGATGAGCAGGGCAAGGGCAAGGATGGAAAGGATACACTCGGTGGCGGTGAGGCGGAGTGGGTGAAGGTTCGGGTTGGTGGACGGAAAGTCAACGAGCAGTTCTTGACGGAGAAAGAAAACGAGGTGTGTAAACTCTGTCCGAGGTCTCAAGAGGCTAATTTCATGCCGCTTCTAGGATCTGAAATTGAAATACTACGACCTGATGATCCAACACGCTCTGCATCACAGTGCTTACCTCGACGTTGCTAAGTATTACTACAAGGTCTGGGAGACACCGTCGATCAAAGAAGACGTCAATGACAAGGGCAAGGCCGTAAGTACTCCCTTTCTCTGGTTCGGTCGCGATCCTCAAGCATCTCAGGCTCTGGAACATATTGTATACTATGTCGTCTTGGCACCCCACAACAATGAACAGTCCGACATGCTCCACCACCTATACGTTGACCCTGCCCTCGCCAAACTCGAGCTACATTAGTGGGTTCGTCTCGTTCTTGAATTGAATATGTCGCTGATTCATTTATAGCAACCTCGTGAAATGCTTCGTGACAAAAGAACTCATGAGGTGGCCAGGCATTCAAAGCATCTACGGAGGTTTCCTGCGCAAGACCCCAGTATTCAAGGCTGAGAAACAGTGGGAGGATCTCCATACACGAGTCATCGAACATGTAGGTACTGGAATCCAACAAATCGCGTCCTGCTCAAACGTTACTCTGCAGAATATCCGTGTCATCGCTGAATACTACAGCCGTATTAAACTCGAGCGACTAAGGTCACTTCTTGACCTAACCCTCAAGCAAACAGAAGAGATCCTGTCGCGTCTAGTGGTTTCTGGAACAATATGGGCACGTATAGACCGACCTGCGGGTGTCGTTAATTTCCGGAGCAAACGTAGTGCAGAAGAGGTCATGAACGATTGGAGTTCGGACATGCAAAAGCTGTTGGGCCTAGTGGAAAAGACATGGATGGGAATGAACGCAGCTCAAGCAGCTCAGGCGAGGGCAAAGGCTGCAGCTTCCTCATCCTAGAAACTTGTACAAAATAATCCCGCCTTCTGTATTCGCATTCTAATGCATTTTCTCATATCCTGTCTAGCATCAGAATGTGAGTGGTATAGGAATCCATAAATGACTATTAAATATTCGTACTACGATCTAACATATAATTGGGATGGGGAGGGCGTCGAAGCCTGTTGGGATTCAGGGGTGGTAGTAGTGAAGCCAGTCGTCTGAGTGACGGGTTGCGTCAAAGCGGGTGCAAAGTCCGCCTTGATATTCTCCTTCCAAAGCCTCACATACTCCTCGCCCTTCGTCCACTCACTCTCCCCGATATTTCTTTCAACAATCGCCTTCCACCTCTTCTTAGCCACAATCGCACCTTCATCAGCCTCCTCTTCCTGCTTCCACGACTCCAGAGCCTTCTTCTCCTTCTCAAACATATTCTCAATTTCCGTGTTTTCAAAGATGGCACCAAACGTTTCCGCTTCGTTCACGGCAAACCTGGAGGCGATATGGTGTTCCGATCGGAGAGCACGGAATTGAGCGACGGCGCGGAGATAGGCTTTCGAAAGGGGCAAATTATGATGTTGGTGGAGATTCACAGCGAATTGAATGGCACTACAAAGTCCCAGATATTTCACAGAGAAAGAAACAAAACTCGTCAGAGAAAGAGGCAGATCAAAACCCCAAAAACACGAAAAGTAACTCACTCCTCTGGAGTAGGGTTCCTCCCTCTTTGCCTCAGCCTCGTCCATTCCTTCCCTCTCACAGCATGCGGAAGCTCAATAGTCGCACCCTCGACTAATGTCCTTGGCCGGAACGCCTCAAAAGGATGGTCACGGAAGAACTGCCTCCGCACGTCATCCTCGATATACTGTATTGGCAATGGCCTGGGTTTCAGTCTCCTCAGCTTCGTGACTTGACTGGGGTTTATGACAGGCTCGGATGGCTTGTGGTCATATTCTGTACGCATAGGTGGTGCCTTTGGTGGGAGGGGAAGAGGAGGGTATTGCAAGACGGCTTGGTACCACGCAGGTTCATTTTTAATGTAGTTTGCGCGCATAAGACGCGAGACCTGCTGGTGGACTTGATTCGCAAACCGTCGCACCATTTTGGCCGTTCAAGGAGTGTGGGGGTGAAGAATGGGTGGACGCGAACGCGGGCGTAGCGAGCTTCGGAGCCAACAATGTTCTCGGCGTCACGAAAATTCAGGTTCCCCCTGGCTTCAAACAGGCACAAATACACACGCTTAAAATAGACGCAGCACTTCAAGAATACGAATTCATGCCAATGATGTACAATGCAAAATATATACATGAAACCCAAATGAAAGGACTTTACAGCTTCGCCTTGACCGGCCTTGGCAATGAACGAGCTTGCTCCCGCAATATGCGTCGTAACTGACAAGGTCATCAGAATTTGATCTTGCACTCAGCTTCTCATACACTCACAATCTTGCCAGAAGGATTCTTTGGAATTGCATCCAAAAACTCGATGCCTCCAGTGAGCCACTTGTATTTAACCTTTGCATCAGCTACGTGCTAGATAACGGTTTCGGTCAGCTGCTGTGGTAGAAGAGCGCTTTGGGATTAACTCACCTTAAACAACGCCCGCTTCAGCTCTTGAGCCGCCTTCGGGTTGTCCTTTACACGAGCCGCTGCATGTGGTTGGAGTACCACATAGGCCAAAGGCAGCTCCCCGCTGTACTCATCCGGAATCCCGACAACGCACGAGTCTGCGACGTCTGGGTGTAGAAGGAGATGCCCCTCAAGTTCAGCAGGAGTAACCTGGAACCCTTTGACTTTCAAGATTTCCTACAGCGTCTTTAATAAAAAGGCGCCGAAGGATTCAGAAAATGCGCACCTTGAGACGGTCCACGATGAAGATCTCATTATTTCGGAAGAAAACTTGGTCCCCAGTACGAACCCAGAAGTCAACGAATGTTTCCTTTGTTCTATACAGCGTCAGATAACTACGCACGGAACATGGGAAGGCAAACTTACGCAGTCTCGTTGTCAAGATAGCCCGAAGCCATAGAGGGTCCTGTAACGAGAAGTTCTCCCTGCTCCCCCTCGCCAGCCAAGGTACCATCCGGCTTGATTACCCTTGCCTTGATTCCAGGCAACAACCTTCCGGCACTTCCTACTGTGACATCTCTAACCTCAGGCGGGATCAAGCAGACGGACGCAACCGTCTCAGTGAGTCCTGAGCAACGGAAATAAAGTGAGGGAACAATAGTGTGATAAACAGGGGTAGGTCTCTCACCATAACCTTGTCCAATGACAGCATTTGGAAGGATGCGCCTCAACGAGGCACAAAGCTCTCCACTCAGAGGGGCTGCGCCCGAAACGCAAAATTTCACGTGGCTGAAATCATATTTCTTGGTAGCTTCCTGCTTGCAAAGGAGCACAATTTGGGGCGGCACCAGACTGGGTAATACAAGGTGAGTGATTTTGTTGTTAATTAGCGGCTAATATACACGTACTAGAGATGAGTGATGCGGTACTTGGCGATGTCTTCAAGAAATTGACCAAAGTTAAATTTGGGGATCACAACTATTGACATCTAACAAGGTGTTAGCCTCAAACCGGGGTCCATCACTTACTTGTACTTACTCCGCAGAACAGTTGATAGTGAAGCTGGAAATGTCAACGACGGACCTGAGTACGACAAACATAGATGACACTCACAATGACGACTAGGCCATAGATATCTGGATAAAATTGAGTCTCGGTGTACATCTTCCTCTAGCAAACCACTTACGGAAGAATGGCAAGACTAGACTCCATCAGCAAACGCAAGTAGCATTCGCACCTAGATATCGAGCTCACCTCCAATTGCAACATCGCCAGGATCCATGAACTTCTTGGGCCACGAGGGGTCATTAATCTTCCAATGAGCCGCCTTTTGCAAGACATTTGCAATTACAGCGAAGTGGGATATTTTGACAGCCTTTGCCAATCATCAACTCGAGGAATGTGTGGTGGGCATGAATCAAGTTACCTTTGGACGACCTACGAAGCGGTTATTGAGCGCTACTGAGCCTTCGTCTCGAACGTTAGGAACCTTTCTCACCAGTTGTGCCACTGGATAGCGACAAGAAGGCAATAACCTTGCGCGCCTCGCCAGGGGCGAATCTCCTCTCCTCAAAGTTCTCCCTGGAGCTCTCCCCGAATGATATCAACGAATCCAAAGTCGGTATTTGTCCGCAAGGTGCATCTCTGAGCATGACCACGCGAGAGTCTGGCAGACCACTTTGTTTGGCTGCTGCGAACACGGTCTTCTGGCAAGCGGGATGGGCGATAACCAAAACGGACTTGGTTAGTTTGATTTGATGCGCAAGTTCCTCTATGGTATAGCTAGGATTTCCAGGTCTGCCTCAGCAGTTAATGCTCTGCTCTCGGTCAGAGACGACAGAAGCGTACGTGACAATGCCCCCAAGAAGATGGACCGCCCAGACAACCACACCATAATCTATCACATATTAGCTCCTGGCAGACTCCCGAGCTTGTTTGCTTACCAACATCATTTGGACTGAATACGCAAACTAGGTTGAAACATCAGGAATGCGCTCATATAGGCGTCGCGGCGTGTAGACATACCAACGTCATTGCTATCTAATAGATTGTTACGAGCTTCCGTGCCATGATGTACGGAGGAGACTTACTAATGCCCCACTTCAGTCGAAGCGCTTTCGCAAGAGCATAACACCGGCGTTTCACCTAGAAGGGATAAGCGAGTGTTGGTAGCTGCCAGGTGTATGCGGGCTCACCTCGTCCTCGAAGACTCCCCGCCCCGTTGCCTCCTCGATGAAGTAGGGTGTCTCGCGGGGGCGCTGCGGCCTGGGCACTACGGTAGTGTCGAACACAAATTGAGGTATCGTGAGGTGGTCTGGGATATAAGGCTCTGGCTCGTTGACGCGAAACTCCATGACGAGATTGTGTAGAGAAGCAGGCTAGGGACGACGCAATAAGGCAATTAGGAAGTGTGGACTTGGCTCAGGGACCGGTGCTAGCAGTGCTTCTTGTAACGCGAAAGGGGCTGGGAAACCTGGGGGCAATGGACATCAGATAGTAAACTTATATATCTGCGGATGGAACATGGGAAGACTGAATTGTAAGGTCCGTCCTGAGCGTCTTGGAAGGAACAGAAGCACGAGGTCACTATCGCCTACTATCACCTAGCTACACGTAACGGATCTTGTATCATCCTTATTAGGCCTCTCTCTCTTACAACACCTACGCTATAATGGAAGACGACGAAACCGAGTTGCAGAACCCTTTCCCGTCCCCTCCTTCTCACTACACCAAGTACACCACACATAACCTCAAGCTTCTCTCCCTCCTGCGCGAACGCGCCCGCGACGATGCCCACAATGTTAACCAGCGCGAGATCCTCTCAGACCAGACAGAGGTACCCGAGTGGCCACTTACGCAGCTGGAAAAACCACGCGTCGACTGGATACTTGATGAACCGGAAGCATACTATGATGTTTTCGGTGACAGGTGGTTTGTGCGCCTTCAGGCTGCCACCCCTCGCCAACGACTCATCAGATTCTCCAGGTAAAGGACAGGATCCTTTCCCTAGCTGACTCCGGGGGAAACCAGCTGTATCCATCGGACCCGACTATCGGTATGCAAGTGGGCCAGTAGCTCATCCCTAGATGCATACTCAACCGGTTTAGACCGTCGACCTGCACTACGATCTATCCTACGCTCGTTGCTTGTGACCTATTCATCATTGATGTCTTCGTTGCTCCTGCCCCCTCCTCCTCTGACGTCAGAGGCACCTCCCGAGTGGCAGCGACATGTCGACTGGATATCTGTGCTTGCCACAAATCTCATGGCAGCTGCAAATGACCTCCGCCCCGTTCAGGTTTGTCGCATAGCCCCCCGGCTTACAAGCAAACTTATCACCGCCACCTAGGCCAGAGGGAATTTGGAATCGATGATGCGGCGTCAGCTTGAACTTCGGAGGGAAGAAACCAAAGTATTGCACGAGTAAGCACAATTGAATATGTCAAGTTGCTCAATTTATCAACCCAACCCACAGGAAATGCGACGCTCTGGAAGCAAAACTCCAAGAGATACGCGCCTCTGCTTCGAACCTCCCGGCATCTCAGCCATCCCAGTCAATGGTATTTAACAACTCGTTAACTGCTCGGAAGAGAAACTCATGTATCGTTGTTCAGGTGCCCAAACTCCCGAAAGTCGAAGCTTCGACCCCGTTCCCACCACCTTCGCAGCCCGTGGGTAGCAGATTCTATCCGGCGAATTCTATTGGATTAACTTGTTTTCTGGTGCTCAGATACAAAAGGATCCGCCGCTTTCGGAAATAGATGTGCTTCGATGGGCGGAACAAATGAGATGAAAGATAAACCATTGTTTGTCCGCTTTTTCACATCGCACCCCAGCCATTCGCGCAATATATTCTTCCATGGACCTCTGACCTGATACCGAGGCACAAATACGCCATAATCATATGGGCTTCCGAAGAGCGTCCTGAGTGCTAGATTCGTGTTCTGAATGCCAAATGGATTAGAATGTTCCTGTGTCTTGCCTCGCCCCTCCGCGGCGTAAGTAAAAGCGATCGTATCCGCAATAAAAATATTTCCTTCACCAAGTCCAAACAACAGATATCAGAGAACGCTGATAGTGTCGAATAAGCCGCGACTCAGCCATTTGTGCGTTAGGTTATAATTCCGCTAGTAATAGACAAAGGAGATGGGCGTCACGTGAGCGCACCCCGCGGGCTGAACCAAATGCAAAACTACTATGATGGCACGGTTAGCCAAACATAAGTTATCGTCCCCTTCGGGGTGACATACGAAAAAATTGGAACGATACAGAGAAGATTAGCATGGCCCCTGCACAAGGATGACACGCTTTTCCGGAGTGGTAGACCTACGGGTCTCAATATTTATTTTATTTTTCGTTCCTTTCAACGAATTTACTCTACGTTTGCCAGCTCTAATCCCACCCACCCAACGGCCAACTGTAAGTGTATCTGGTCCGCAAGGGAACCACGTCCTTAGATAAGATTTTCCCAGTGCTTAACTTTTGACGCGGCGCGTTCATATTGTAGTATTCGATTCGCCCATCACTCACGTCCGCAAACTTCTTCACAATCCTATCATGGCCACACGGCGAAGAATCGGCGTAAGCGCAGCTTCAACAGAGGCTGCCAGAAGACAACTCATGCAACCCGTTCCTTGTTGGGAACGTGTTCTAGTAACTCCGGAAGCCGCACCACCTGGCTCAACGCTCAAAGTCTGGAAATGGGTCAAAACCGACAAAGTCCAGGTATGAATCGCCCTTCGTTTTCTTATATTAAATTTATTCTATGAAAAGGCTAACTGGGATTGATGAGACAGCATTTTAGTGACGACGAAGGAGGTGTGGACGACCCCCTCGTACCGCTACCAGACGAACCAGAAGTAGTCGAAGGTGACGAGGAGTTGGATGAAGAAACGCAAGCTTCGACGGCAGCACCGACGAAGCCAGCCGAGAGTACACCCGCACTCCAAGATGAATTCCCATCCAAACCTGCTTCACCAAAACCTCAACTTTCAATGACGCTATCCGGAGCGGATGATGCTGTGAATGGCGACGGGGATACGGATGCTTTGGACGCGCCTATGGTTGATGCCGAGATGCATGACGCCAAGAAGGCGGGTATGGATGTGGAAACGGGTGTTGCGTTGGATATGAGTGCACTTGGGCCGGATGGGTTGGGACTTGACGGTCCGCACAACCTCTCGCAGATGGACGCTTCGGATGCTCTGACTGGTGGACCTCTGTTGGATCAGACTGGGGATCCTTTTGGTCAGGGCGCGTCGTAATGGTGAAGGAAATGCATGCTCCGCTCGTAGATGCGTTCGTATGTTCCCCTTCACTGTTCCGTCAGAATATGTTTGATCCAAGTCTCGTATAGATTTTTGTACATTATACCTGCTGTTGTATATAACGACCGGAGCTGGACGTGCTGCTTACGGTTATTCATGTTGAACCGGATGCAACATTTAGTTTCTGGCAAGTCAACCGCCGCACTGACATACGCAAGGCTGGTGGCCAGGCCGAACGCTCAAGCGAACCACAACCAAGTGCCAGTGATAGGTGCCGCGGTTGACGTTGGACAACCATGACTAAATAAGAAGACGCACGTCCAGAAGGGGTTTCCGGAAAACTTCTTGAAACAGCAGTCATATGGTTGAGCGCTTCGAGTATCCGGCTATTATCTTTCGGGATTGGAGGCAACCCATTCACCTCATTGAAGTCAAAGACTCAGATGCTAGGACTTGAATTCCCTTGGTGAGGTTGTACCTTGCAACGATTTCCCCGGCCTGCTCGGATCCTTGCGAGGTGATGTTGGGTCTACTCGGTCTTTCACAAATCATATAGGCTCCATTGCTCGTACAACTGGCGTAAGTACTGGTACATTCTTCCCGCTACCATGACTAACGGGTATGGTACACATTACTAGTCACAGTGAGCAAAATGTCGTGCGTTCAGCACCTGCATTCGCCAGGCTTGCATGCACAACTGTGAACACGCCGTATAAATATCAACAAGGAGTTTAAGTAAGGACATCGGCGACACTCACCTGGCACCGCAGTTGCAGGTGTTGCTGCCGCAACCGTTCTGGTTCTTGGGGATGTCGTTGGCGCCGCAGTTGCAGCTGGTACAGGTAGAGGTCTTGGTGGAACACTCGGGCTGGAAGGGGGAGAGGTGCAGGTCAGTGAGGCATTCAAATGACTCGAAGACCAATGCTGAAGAGAACTAACCATGATGTTGAAGGAAGTAAATCAAGTTGGGGGACCATCCGCTGCAGCTGCAAGCCCTTTTATACCTATCGGCTCCTCCGGGGTCGACTAATTTGAGAGGAACAATGACGTTCATCAAGATAAGGCGATGCTTGGATAAGATATCGAAGTAGGTAGAACATGTGAGTGACCTCGACAAGAACGTACAGAATGTATCAGCAAGTCGTGATTGGCACACTGTTGTCAGGGTTTCCTTGGAATCAGAGTGATTCGCAAGACCATGGAAGATAAATTCGGAAATCACTAGTATCCAGGTGCACTCATCGTGACTTGTGGCTGCTCAGACCAAGGTTGAGCGGTTTGTTGGATGTATTGAGAGATTTTATGGATACGAGTGGAGAATTCAAACGGGTTTATGTAGATGCTGTATCCCTTCGTTATGCCTGACACAATAATGCGTAATGCGATATTTTCTGGAGGCAAACGTGTGTCAGCCACCTATGCTCCGTTCCAGAACAGTTTTGCAAATCTAGGGCCTTAGCTCCGTAAGACTGAACCTCGCCATATCCAGCAATTTACGGGCGCTAGAACACATCAGAACGTGGGGAAGAGAAGCATGGTGTGAATTTGGGAGGTGTCAAAATCGGTTAACTCTGGTTGTTAACCCTTCACCAGGTCCACCAACTCGCTGTCGCGTACAGCAACGATGAGGATTCTCGAGCGAATGCTCTTTGACAACCACTCTCATATAACATATGCCAGCCTTACTGGCATTCTATCGATATTCTCCTTGGGTCCCACTCCAGGGATGATCCCTATCATCCTTACTCTATCCATCCTTCTGATTTACTCGCGAAAGATCTTTCCAACGTACGCCCAACACACCTTTCGAAACGCTGCAGTATTATGGGTATCCATCACCCTTGGTGGCTCCATCCCAAGATGGTCTTCATCGATCCACGCACTATCCCAACCGAGCGCTTCTATCGCGTCGCTCTTCCTCCTTTCAGGGTTCACATCAGTACTCAGTATCGTCGCCTTGTTCCTTGATACCAAAGCCAGCAGATTTCTCGGATCTGACTCGGTTTTGGCTTTCCCTGCGATCTGGGCCACATCCTGGGCCACGATTGCGCACCTCAGTCCACTTGGCACGTTGTCCACTTGGAGCCCTGTGGAAGGAACTGGGGCGTATGACTGGCTTGTCCCCCTACTCGGTCCGGAGTCCCTCAATTGGGTTGTGGCTGGGTGGGCAGTTGTCGTCTCGCAGACTCTGACGTCGTTGTACATGGGGTCCAGGGACGAAGATGATTCACCTCCAGCTCCCTTGATCGCCGCCGAAATGAGCACAAATGGCCATGGTCACCTGGCTGAGAGCGAAACTTCGGGTGTACGCAGCACTTTGACGGAGAAGAATAAGACTGCGCTTTTGGCTGCCGTCCTTGTTCTTCTCACTGTGCCATCGTACATCACCAATTCGCTTCCCCTGCCACTTGGAGATGTCAGCCAGGTTACACCTTTGACTGTTGGGTGCGCGCTGCCAACATTTGACGAGTACGGAGTGCATGAACTTGACTTTGAACACTACTTGGCCGAGAGCAAGAAGTTGGACAGCTCTGCACACTTTATCCTTTGGCCAGAGGGAGCTATCCGCTTCAAGTCCGAAGCCCAGAAAAATGATGCTCTGGCAGACGTACGCGAAAAAGTGCGGCATGCATTTGTTGGCGTTGCGTTTGAGGAGACTCTGGATGATCCAAAAGATTCCAGGAAACGCAAGCGTACCGGTATTGCTATTGTTTCCAACAAGAGTACCACCCCCCACCTTGTTTACTACAAGCAACACTTAGTTCCCAGTAAGCTCTCCTTAGTAGCCATGGTTTTTACATCTTAATGGTCTTTGCAGTCGCGGAATCCTTCTCCCTCACCCCCTCCCATGAGCCTCCCAGTGCTTTCATGGCGGAAATTATATACCACGGGAAGCGATATCCAATACCCGGCCATAAACGCGAAATGCCTGTAACTTCCTCTATCTGCCTCGACTTTTCCGCCCCCTCCCTGTTCAAGGATCTAGGCGTGAGGCCTGGCTTGATTCTTGCTCCCGCGCGTACCTGGGACGTCACCGTCGGGTACACCATGTGGAAGCAAGCATCGCAGCGAGCTCATGAAATCGGAAGTACCCTCCTCTGGTGTGATGGGGGTGCAGGCGGCGTTAGTGGTGTCGCTGGACACGGGTACGACGAAGTTATGCAAGTAGGTTCTGGATCCTGGGTTCGCAATATCGGCCTGGAATACCCCTTTGGCGAACACCGGCGCACTTGGTACGCGCGATCCGGCAACTCTGCCCTTTTGTTGTTCTGGGCTCTGGCTGCCGGCCCCGCGCTGGTGCAACGAGGTAGAGACGTTGTGAACTTTGCTCTCGCGAGGTTTGGAAGAAGGTCGGTTTCGTCTGGCCCGCCCGTCGGGAACTTATTAGATGACTGAGATGTAACTTGTGTGGTAAGTCTTGCGTGTTTCATGTTCTTGTCTGTGGCGTCATTTATTTGCTTTCGGTCGTACTAGCTTCTATGAGTCCCTATATCGCGCTTACCCAGTGTTTTGGGTAGGGTTTGCCTAAAGTGTACAGTCCCCCCTGTTGTTTACGCCTTGAGATGAACTCTGAACATGCGTTGTCCATGCATTCGACTTTGATGAGAAGATACCTCGGTGTAATTCATAAGTATGCTTTTGATATATGATAGTATGAGCCTCAATACTTTGTAAAATTTTTGAACGAACGATTAGAGGGAGGGTGGGTAAGTGGGAGAACAATAAGTAGAGCTGCGTCTGAAATGAAATGATGGGCCGTCACGAGTAAGCGCTAGTGCAGTGTCCGAGGTTGTGACGAACAGCGCCAGACCCCGCAGCGAACGACGACCACGAGGCTGTCGGATTTGGATTATTGACAGCAGGAGCTAATTTTTCATTCGACACGCCGATTCCAGCACTTCTGAATAACAAAACCAGACTCATCCTCGGTATCTCTCCCCACGGGTCCATCGTAAGGACTTGTCTGGGTCACTACGTCGCGCTCAAACTCTTTCTTCCAGTCGAAGTTTGCTCAAAGCCTTCGCGGCTCTCTGCGCAGCTCGACCTCCAAGCGTCCTGCTCTTAGCTCCCGTTCGTATCACCGGCACCCCGGGAAATCGAACGATCTACTACTGTCCCCAAGTGCGGAGGACTTTCATTTCATTACAAGGGACGACCTCTACCCAGGTGCAGACCATCCGCAGGACTCGCCTCGATACCGCAAAGGTCCGACCAAACTTTCGCCGCTACGACCTTCGGATTCGACATCGGAATCAGACAACTCTGGCGAATTACCCACCCCTCCCCTCCGCAACCGTATCAGCGACCTCTCGGACCTCACCACTCGGTTCCCGAAACCTCCAACACATATCCCACTGCCTATTGCACAACAATACGCAGATCCCAATAACAGGTCGTTTAGTAGGCATCATTCGAACGGTGCGAGTCTTCCATTATGTGTAAGGTTTCTAATAATCATCGTTGCCGCAGAGTCCAGACAACCTGTTTATCATCCCTCACCACTGAATCCTACTACGAATCCAAAAATTTCCTCGAGGAAGAAAGAATCTGCACACGTTCCGCCACCAATCCCTCCTGCTCCGTCGCAGAGCAAATTCAAGGTAGCCAAATCCTTTCTTCGGAAGCTAACAGGAAAGTTCTCGAAGAAACAACCCAACACCCCCCGCAATCCACCTGCCCCACAACCACCTGCCAGGACCTACGAATTCGTGAACCCTAGCCAACTTAGAGACTCCCCTTGCCCCAAACCCAAGTACGGATATATCACAGGTTCTCCGCGATCATCCTTCACACCTCCGTCTCCATCTTGGCTGAGTCGTAACGTACCGCTATCTCCTCCTACCCATAACGAACACAATTCTTACGCAGAGTTCACTGGAAGTCTCGGGGAGAACAATTCGTTTGCGATCCACTCGACTTTTCTACCTCCAGACTTAACTGGGAATCCACCTCGTCATCCTCACAACGATCATACTGCTTCGCCAAGGTCACCGCTATTAGCACCTTCATCGCCTCCACTACCGACAAAACAAAGTACACCTCACCCTTCGCCTCCTTCGCACCGGCATTATCGACCCCCTACCCCACCTAAAGGTCGACGCCGACGTTCTCGCGAGCCTTCTGCTCCAGAGGAATCCATACTTGGAGATCTTGCGAGCTCACATCACAGACGCAGCCACTCGTCTCCCTCCAACAGAGATACGATATCCTCATCTACAGTGAGTAGCTCTCACTCCTTCAAACCCTGTCCAATGTTATGACTTTGCACATCAGACCCCGCTATCCTACGCATCTCTACCACAAAACCGGGATTCTAACCACACCACCTATCCCCCGCAAACCGACAGCCGACAAACCCAAAACCTCGTGTCCCAACCCTATCAACCCACATTCGTTTCTATCAGCCCCAACATGGACTTCAACCATCCCGGAATGGGTCACTCACCAATGGGCCATCATGCGCACATGGATCACGATCATCCACCAATGGGTCATCACCCACACATGGACCACGACCACCCGCCAATGGACTACTCGGGAAAACGAACGGACGTCGTTGACCATGGTGGTGAAACTGATTATTCAGATATGCAATGGTTCTCAGAACCCCGACCTCCACGACCTGCAGTGCGTTTATCTCTAGATTCGCAGATTCGTTCTGACTGCTGATGTGTGTCTAATCTGCGAAATAGCCCCCACCACCTCAACCTGAGCAGTCCTATGCACCCGACCCGGCTGTGATCGATCAGAATGACGCGTTCGAGTACGCGTTGAGCGTAGCGCCCAACGAGCTATACGCGCGATATAGGCAATATGGACAGGTAAGCACCTACCTTTACCTCTCCTTGCCCATTGTTCCCAGCTCACCCCGCCCATCAATATTCGCACGCAGCTCGGCGTCCTAGCATGGTGCTCCGAGTTCTCAGAACTAATAGACAGCCTCAAAGAGCTCGGTTTCAGGGGTAACATGTTCGTCAGCACACGCACACAAGCACTCAAGACCTGCGAAGACATCCTGAAATTAAAACTCGACATCAAGATGCAGATTATCGTTATGTATTTGAGCTCGCAGGTTGCGAGGCTAAGGAGATTTTTGGATGGGGATCGGGTGTGGGACGATTATCCTGTGCCACAATTCCCGCTGGATCCGCAGTCATACACATGACATGGCGTTCGATGACGGAAGGTCACGAATTTGCAAGGGGAGAATGATAGACGGCGAATCGACAGTTAGCCTTGTATCTTTAGTCTCGCGTGCATTACCTACCACCACAGGCGTTCCTGAGTTATGCTTGCTCTCGGCTTTCGCTTTGAACTTGAATTCTGATTTGAAGTACAGATAACTGCATTGTCTCGCACTTTCGTTTGTAGTCTATGTTTCTTTCCATCCACTCCATCCTAGCAACATGTACTATATGATCAGATACAAATCATGAAATATTATCGAATATCATGAGTGTGGGAGCGAAACCAGGGAAGGCACTGAGATTGTTATCGAATCGTGTGGATGTACGAAAAAAAATACATGTGGAAATCGAACAGCTGTATACCGTAGTCGGGTGGTGATGGTAGAATGCTATGAAGATACATCAAAAGATGAAGTCCATACAATAATGAAATACCGATTGAGAGATGAGTAAATATGTAGAAAGGAAATCAAGGGAAAAGATATACAATGGGGGTATGCTTCCGAAGGTAAGTGTGGAAATCTTTAAACGGGGGTGGCGCCGGCATACTTGTTCCAGTAATCTGAAGCCAAAGGCGCGGGCTCGTAAGACGACTCTCTAGGGGGTTCGGGAAGGGGGTTTGACAATAACGGCAAGTCTTTATCTTGATGCTCCTTTCCACCGTTACCACCATCACGGGCAGCATGGGAGGAAACAGCACCTAACAACCCAGGGCTCGATCCCCCATAGGGACCATGGTACCCGCCATATCTATACGGGCTTATCCCTCTTGGATCTGTTGGAATGTCGTACGACGTGATCGATTCATGCAAACTCGGGATTGTAGGCGGACTTGGACAATACCCAGAACCGGCCATACCCGCCGCCACTGACGGGTGGTAGAATGCCAAAGCCTGGGACTGCTGGTTTGGGTGGAATGAGTTCTGCACAACATAGGCTGTGTGACTGGAGCCATGTATCCCGTTCGTACTTGGTCCAAGGTTCATGCCCATACTCATTGCAACCTGAGCGTCGAGAGGGATGGTGCTGGATGAGCTATTGACGGGTGAAATCGCAATTCCGTTGGCTTCGGGGCCACACATGCTACGGGCTTTCCAGAGACGCTCCATCTCCCAAGCTTCTTTGGCTCGGAGGGCATTCAGATCTGCAGCGGAGGGAAGTTCGGATATGGGACGTGCAGAGGTAGAGGTGGACGGCTGGCGATCGAGGTGTGCTAGGGGGGTATCGGTACTCGAGGAGGCGGCAGAAGGGGGAGGTGGTGGCGGTGGTTGAGGTTTATTCAAGTTGGGTCTCGCAGCTCGACTGTCTCTCCGTTCAGTTTTGCTCTCCCTTTTCTCCTCGCGCTCCTTTTCCCGCCGCCGACTGCTCTTGTCCTTGTCCTTGTCCTCGGATTTGTGGTGGTCGTCTTTAGTTCTGCGTTTGTCCTTGTCATCCTTGGCCCTTTGATCCTCGCTGCTCCTGTGTTCCCCTCTGCTTCTATGTTCGTCTTTGCTCCTCCGTTCCTTCTTTTCCTTCTCCTCTCTACTCCTGTGCTCGTCTTTGCTCCTTCGTCTCTCCTCTTTCTTCCTCTCTTCACGTTCACGCTCCTTTTCTTTTTCTCTTGCCCTCCGCTCTTCTCTCTCCTTTCTTTCCTTCTCCCTCTCCCTCTCTTTTTCTTTCTCTCTTTCTCGCTCCCTTCTACGCTGCTCCTCCCTTTCTCTTCTTAACTGTTCTTCCCTCTCCCTTCGCACCTGTTCTTCCCTCTCCCTTCGCACCTGTTCCTCCCTCTCCCTTCGCACCCGTTCCTCCCTCTCTCGTCTGATCTGCTCCTCTCGTTCTCTGCGTGCTTGTTCCTCCCTCTCCCGCCTAAGTTGCTCTTCGCGTTCCCTCCTCATCTGATCCTCCCTTTCCCTCCTAGCCTGTTCCTCTTTCTCTCCCCTGATATGCTCCTCCCGCTCTCTTCTAGCCCGCTCTTCCTTCTCCCGCCTTATTCGCTCCTCTCTTTCCCTCTCTTTTCTCGCCTGTTCTTCTCTTTCTCTCCTCGCATGCTCCTCTCTTTCCCTCTCCCTTCTGACCTGTTCTTCTCTCTCCCTTTCCCTTCCCCTTTCGCGCTCCCTCTCCCCCTCCCTCTCCCTTTCGCGCTCTCTTTCTCTTTCCCTTTCTTTCTCGCGCTCTCTTTCCCTGTCCTTTTCTCTTTCGCGCTCTCTTTCCTTGTCCCTTTCCTTTTCCCTGTCCCGTCTCGAATACTCCTCTTGCCTCGGACTCGACGGTTCCCTGTCCCTATGATGACCATGCCCGTGATTACTTGATGGCCTCCCATTGACAGCAGGCGGTTCGGGTGACGCCTTTAGCGTATTCCGATGACTCCTACGATGTGTCCGCTCAACCTCATCTTGCTGGTGTCTGCTCTCCCTCCCTCTCTCCCTCTCCCTATCACGATCTCTATCCCGCTCCTTCTCCCTCTCCCTATCCCGTTCGCGATCACGATCACGATCTCTATCCCTCTCCCGTCGATTCTCCCTCCTCTTCTCCCTCTCCTGCCTCTCCACAACTTCCCACTGCTCCCCAGAAACCTTAATCGTCTCCCCGGAAGCATACACATGGCCAGACGCACTCCTCACAAGCTTAAACGTCTCAGTCTGTCTCGATCCACCACCATTAGTACTCTGCCGTATTGAAGGCGAGTCCCGTACAATAGAAGTCACGGTCGCGCGTTTCGAAGCCGTGTGCGAACTTTCCGGTGTTACTTGAGGCGGAGGGGATGATGCAATGGGTGCCTGTGCGAGTGGGGATGTCGGTATTGATTTGACTGATTTTGCGGGGGGAATGGGAATAGGCGGACTTGGTTCGGGTGTAGCAGGCATCGACAGTTCACCAGTATAAGGTGTCGGGGGGTTCGCGAGGACCGAGACGCCCGAAAGTGGGGAATCGGCATAAGAGAGGTAAGATGACCGGACACTAGCCCCCGAGAGGAATGGTTCAGGTTGGAGATGCTGATGTGCAATGGTTCCAGGGAAAGGAACGAAGGAAGTAGCTGTGGGAGCCGTAAGCGAGCTAGAGGCAATAGACTCGACTGTGCTCGTCGGGCGGGGATTATGTGTCAGGTGGGGCGGTTGTGACGGTAGGGACTGTGGTTGTGATGGAGCGGTCGAGTAACGTGTTGATGCGCGTTTGGTGGTGGGAGAGGCGGGTGCTGGTGCTGGTGGAGATATTGGAGCAGGTACGATAGGTGTTGCGTCAGGTTGGAGAGGACGTTCGGCTGGACGGGGTGTCGTCTGGGTATCCGAGATGGTGGAAGGTGCGGCTGCTGCTAGCGTGGCCGGGACAGGAGAATCTGTTGAGTCAACAGGATGGAGCGCAGAGGGGGGACGCTGGGTGGTTGAGATAGGACGGTGTTGCTGAGGAACATCATCCTTTGCAGGGATAGGAGGAGCAGGGGTTGGCGGAGGCGATGGCGTTTGAGGCGGAGGCGATAGGGGATTCCCATTTGAACTGGTTGAAGGCGGATTGTGTAACACCTCGTGAGGTTTCTCTGGCGGTAGAGGTGCGGTGTGAGCATTGGGAGTCGGCGATTCCGAGGGCATATCTGGATTGGCAATCGTGAGCTTGCCCATGGAAAAGGGCGCCTCGACGGATATAGATGAGGCACTATCGCCCTCTGGAGGTGGAGGATCTGGCTGCTGAGGTATCGACGCGGGAGGGACGTCGTCCATCGTTGGCGGAGGTACTCTTTTCACGGAGGCCCTTTCTTGACTCTCCTGTCGTATGTCGAGACTAGCGGGTTCTGGGGTATTAACATTGGTCCTGGTGTCTGCCGCACTCACATGGTGCCAATCATCCTCTGATCGCTGTTTACCATACCCATCAAATGAGCGTCTAACGATACTGAGTTTCTTTGCCAAACGCCCTAACACGCTGCTTCTCTTCTCCTTCTTGAGTGATTGGCGCGAGGAGAGAGTGCCGTTGTGCTCGAGGGGAGGGGCGACGGACATGCGCATGGGCAGAGCGGGATTCGCCTCGACTGTATGCGTCGCGGGGACGTGCTCGGGAGGAGATTCGGGCTCCTTGTCCTTGCCGTTAAAGATACCCATTGCGGGCGGTTTTTGTCGCTTGCTCAGTTTGCGAGGCATTTGAATAGGCGGCATCTCCGACTGGAGGTGGACAGCCGACGTGGATTGTGACAGGGGAGATTTAGCCATGGTTTTGTGTCCATTCTGCGCGGCTGTCATGCTTGCGCGTCGAGGTCTATGAGTATTCTGTTGAACGGCCCCTACTGTAAGCGGTAGTGAGGAAGAGGAAAGTGGAAAGACACACATCGTGGTTATCAACGGAAGTCGAGCCAGAGGGCATTCCGATGTCATATGGAGAGGTGTGGTGCCAGTTGGTGCCCCACGGGTCAGTGACGTCCATGAGGTCGACATTATCGGGAGTGGTTTGGGAGGTCTTACGGGAGCGGGATTTCGAGCCCTCGCCAACACGGGTTTGGGAGGAGGAGGGCGTGGGGAGGGTTGAATGGGACGGTGTCCGGCTAGGACCCGGGTCGCCATGGTCCTGGCTTGACTGGGGTTGTGTGCTTATTGGAGGAAAGAAGGGGGAAAAGAGCGAGGGAGGACGTGCACCGGGACGGATCTGGGAGGGGGGAATGAGGTGGACGTTTCTGTAGTAGCGGGGGCCAACTGGGTTGTGAAGGGGGTAGTTGACCTTGACGGCAGGAAGTGGAACAGTGTCCCAGACGTCGTAGGAGATGTCCATGTTGTCTGGGAGGATGGAGTGTGAGGGAGGTTGGGCGTTTCCGTTGAATCCGTCGTTCTGGTCACCGTCTGTCGACATTGGTTCATCTTTTGTGGCCGGTGGCGGTGCAGTGGTTGCGGGCGTCTGGTTTCGCTTCAGCGCCTTGCGGGGCCAAATAGACGCTCCAGAGCCAGAGTTTCCGCGGGACAGCTTGCGCTGCAGCACCTCCATCAACTCTTCGTACAATGCCGTTGGTGACTTCAGAGATGACACCTCGCCTGGTCTGCCCTGCGGAAAATTAGGTCAGGGCCAAATTTGAAGGGTGTTCCCAGGCTACCCACCGCGACAATTGTCGTCCCGTCGTCACCGGCTAAGGAGAATATCAAAGGCTATCTATTCAACCGCAATTCCCCAAGAGTGTATATAGTGAATACACAGGATTTTGACAAACTGAATTGAAGAATGTGAAGGAGGATGACAGCACGTGCCAAGCGCTGCTTCCTTGGACTCTGTTCACCATAAGTTACATGTGTTCTTATTCCTCTTACTCCAGTCCATTCCAGCCATCACCGGCCACACAATCCACCGTGTCCTACAACTGTCCTGCTGACAGAACACGAGTAAACCTCGAGTGTCTTCGATCCGGCTCGCGCCAACCACCCGATCATCTTCGTCGGTTCCTCTCTGATTCCGACTTTTCACCAATATGACACACGAGTCATGGATATCTTTTCAAAAGAGAGGCAAGGCGGACCAAGGAGAAACGGTGATGGAAGCCATCACAAATTCATAATCATGCCTTCCTTCCCGATCTGGTACGCGCAGATTTTCAACATTTTACCATGTCCCTTAAGATCCTCTTGCTGGGCTCTGGAGGTAGGGAACACGCTCTTGCCTGGCGCCTCGCAAAATCAGACCTCGTCGAGCACATCTACGTCTGCCCCGGCAACGGCGGGACAATCAGTGAATATAAGTGCTCAAATCTTGACGTTATCTCGCAGAACGATTTCCCCAGTTTAGTTGCTTTTGCGTTGAAGAACGATGTATGTTCCGTTTCATTAATATTACTTCCAATGCTTCCGAGATCAACGCCTGCTTTCGATTGTGTAAAAGGTCAACCTCGTCATTCCTGGTCCTGAACAACCCCTGGTCGATGGTATCGAATCTCACTTTCGTAATGGTGAGCTTCCCTTTGGCATCTATATCAACTCTGATCTTATAAGAAGATATCCAGTCGGTATCCCTGTCTTCGGCCCCAATGTTCTCGCTGCAAGGATGGAGGGCTCCAAGGCCTTTTCCAAGGATTTCATGAGGCGTCATGGCATCCCCACGGCCAAATTTAAGACCTTCGGCTCAAATCAATTCGAGACCGCTTCGGAATATATCAAATCTTGTGGCCACCGTGTCGTCCTAAAGGCAAGCGGATTAGCCGCCGGCAAAGGTGTTCTCATCCCGCAAACCACAGAGGAAGCTCTGGTTGGGTTGAAGGAAATCATGGTCCACCGGGCTTTTGGCAGCGCAGGTCCGCCCTTGAAGTCAACTCCATCTAACCATATCAAGCTCATATCGATGTAGGGAACGAGGTTGTCATTGAAGAGTACCTCGAGGGCCCAGAAGTCTCCGTTCTTGCGTTCTCTGATGGCTACACAATCGTTCCCCTGCCTCCTGCCCAAGATCACAAACGGATTGGTGAGGGTGATACTGGACTCAACACCGGCGGTATGGGTGCATATGCTCCGGCTCCAGTTGCAACCACCAAGGTCATGGGCCGCATCATGAAAGAGGTTTTGCGGCCAACAATCGATGGGATGCGCCGTGAAGGTGTCCGCTATTCTCCCCCGTTGTTGTACTATCACTAACCTGTCGAATTTGCAGGTTATCCCTTCGTGGGTATGCTTTTCACCGGCCTCATACTCACAAAATCAGGACCCAAGGTTCTTGAATACAATGTTCGCTTCGGGGATCCAGAGACAGAGGCGCTATTGCTTCTTCTGGACGATAAAACCGACTTGGCCGCTATCCTTCACGTCAGTCCATAGCGCTTTATACCTTGCGCTGCATCTTAATCTCATTCTACTGTTATAGGCTTGCGCTGAGCACCATCTTGACTCCATCGACATCAAGTTCAAACCCGGCTATGCCGTATCCGTCGTCTTGGCCTCTGCAGGGTACCCAGGGGACTATGAGAAAAACAAAGAGATCTCCTTCACACGCGTTTCCTACAACTGTAAGTCCTCCTGAAACCCACTCACTAACCCAACAACGCAAAAACTGACCAGAATGTGCCCCAGTCCGTGTTTTCCACGCCGGAACTAAGGAAGTCAAAGACCGAGTATACACCAACGGCGGTCGCGTGCTCGTAGTCTCTGCCTACGCGCCCACACTTGAAAAAGCTCTCCAATATGCGTACGAAGGCGTCGATACCATTAAATTCGAGGGCAAGACGTATAGGCGTGACATCGCTCATCGGTACGTTGTCCACCGCTCCCCCAAAATACTATACTAACCTATCCCTTATCCTTTATCAGTGCACTCACACCTGAAGCAAAAGCCGCCGCGTCGGTCGATCAAACCGCGCTCACGTATGCCCAAGCCGGCGTCTCAGTAGACGCCGGAAACACTCTCGTCGAGGCTATTAAGCCCTACGTTCGCGCCACACGTCGTCCAGGCGCTGATGCCGAGATTGGTGGGTTCGGCGGCGTGTTTGATTTGAAGGCGGTTGGGTACCGTGATCCCTTGCTTGTGAGTGGAACAGATGGTGTAGGGACCAAGTTGAGGGTCGCCGTTGAAGCAGGTGTGCATGATCTTGTCGGTATGTTCCTCGCACTCTGCGTTTGTCTCGGTGTTTCATTGATGGGGTGTGGTTGTGCAGGTATCGATTTAGTTGCTATGTCCGTGAACGATTTGCTCGTCCAGGGTGCCGAGCCGCTGTTCTTCCTTGATTACTACGGATGCAGCAGACTCAATGTCGGAATTGCCACCGAAGTCGTTAAAGGCATCGCGGAGGGTTGCCGTCAATCCAGATGCGCACTCATAGGTGGCGAGACCGCCGAAATGCCAGGAATGTACCAAGCAGGTCAATCCCCTCCACTTTTCATCGTCTCCCACCCACTAACACCCATTACACAGGCGACTACGACCTTGCAGGTTTCGCAGTCGGCGCCGTCGAACGAGAGCTTCTCCTCCCCGCGACTCACACAATCCAAGAAGGTGACATCCTCCTCGGCCTCGCCTCCTCAGGTGTTCATTCCAACGGCTTCTCTCTCGTCCGCAAAATCATCTCCCGCTCTCAATACACCTACTCCTCCCCTTGTCCCTGGGAGAACCCATCCATCTCCACCCCATCTTCCACCGATCCTCACCCACCTTCACCCTCAAGCCCTAACCAAACCACACCTACGATCACACTCGGTCGTGCATTACTCGAACCAACCAAGATCTACGTGAACCAGATCTTGCCAGTCGCTAAACGTGGACTTATCAAAGCGATGTCACATATTACCGGCGGAGGATTCATCGAGAACATCCCCCGTGTGCTTCCAAAGAACCTGGGATGTTACATCGACGCGAGTGCCTGGCCTTACCCACCCGTCTTCCGGTGGCTCAAGCGCGAGGGTGTGGTTGATGCGTTGGAGATGGCGAGGACTTTTAATAATGGCATTGGTATGGTTTTGGTTGTGAGTCCGAGGGATGTGAAAGTTGTAAAGGAGTTGCTTGAGAGAGAGGGCCAGGAGAATCCGGCGGGTGTTTATGAGATTGGAAAGATTACGTACGATCCGGGTGTTGAGATGAGGAATTTGAAGGCGTGGAGTTCGGATATATGAGGGACCTGTAGGGAAAGAAAATGTAATAGAATGGAGAATTTGGGTTCTCAGTCACTTATCCTTGAAATTATGAATGTCTCCGTAGATCTATCACACTATGTGTCTGTACTATGGGTGGCCCGTAGTTCGAACGGGCCCGAAGTTCGAACGAACATTCCTATCTCTCTCCCCTCTTCTCCAACCACCACAAAAATTGACAGGTTCAATGTAATGCGTATTCTAACCATTGTGCGTGCATTATTATGCAAAAATTTCAGGCGGTTGAGGAGAGCGAGCAATGGGGTGGAAGTCACGTTTTGTCACTCTGGCCGAGGAAGGCCGTGTCGGAGATTGAACCCCAATGATGAGTCCACGTCATCAAGTCTAAACACCCTGCCGACCCATTCCAATGGCCCGCACAAAGGGAGGATCGTCACGCGCTCAGAGTCGTGCCTACAAGGACCCGGAATATGAAAAGCGTATGGCTGCTGCTATCAAGGACTACCGAGAGGGAATATATACTAGTCTCGAGTCGGCTGCAAAAGCTTATAAGGTCGGTCTCTGATCTGGTCATCTCTCTGTATCATCCTGAGCTCGATTGATAGGTTGGCAAGACTACACTCTCTGACCGCCTGAATGGCCGACATAAGGCCTCTCTGAAGTTTGCACAGTCACGGCAAATCCTCACACCAAGCCAAGAGCAGGTTCTCGTCGACTGGCTGATCCTTCAGGCTCGTTCAGCTACACCGGTGGATTACATTGGGTTACGTCGTTATGCAAGAGAGTTGTCTGGTATTACCGTGGGGAGGAAATGGGTTCGCGGGTTTTTCTCTCGTCATCCTGAGCTTGTTACTGGAAAAGCAACCAAACTTGATCCCAAGCGTCGTGACAACTTTAACAAGACTCTTGTTAATCATTACTTTGATCTCTACGAAGAATTGCATAATACTTATGGTGGAATACCACCGGAGCATATCTGGAACATGGATGAGAAGGGGATTCAAATGGGTGGTGGGCGGAAAGGAAATGGCAAATCCTACATCTACTTCCGAAAGATGAAGAATCGATACCGGGTTAGTAGCGATAACCTCGAGCTCGTCACCATCATCGAGTGTGTTTCGGCTGCTGGAGATACCATCCCACCTGCTTTTATTCTCAATGAAGGACCTGAACCTGACCTTCGTTCCTTAAGTGCTGATAAAATATCACTGTGAGTGTATTATCTTTCTCATCATGCTCTTGTACTCATTGGTGAGATGCAACAGTGTTGGCCAGACACCAACAGGATGGACCAATAATGAGCAGGCAGTGGGATGGCTCCAGAAAGCATTTATTCCTTACTCAATGTCAAAGCGCGTCGATGATACCAAACCCATCGTTCTTATCCTCGATGGACATGAGTCACATGAGAATGCAGATATCAAACGAGAGGTCTATTCCATCGATGGCTGCGACATCATCATCTTTTGCTATCCATCGAAATGCACACATCGATTACAACCTCTCGATGTAGTGGTTTTCTCACCAATTGGGCGTGCTTGGCGAAGTCACTGTGATGAACTGCACATCCAACGACAAACCATAAACCGCTACAATGTAATACAGGAATATTTGAAGGTTCGGGACAAACATATGAAACTTTCTTCCATTCAGAGTGCATTTCGGACAACAGGACTCTTCCCTGTAAATCGGAATGTATTTTCTGATGAAGATTTCGCCCCTAGCATGTCATCATCCTCGAAGGCACATGTCCCTGACTCTTTCCCCCCTGACATTCCCACCTCACCATTGGCCATTCCAAGTGATGTCGAGAGTGAAACAGACTCTGAGGAGGTTGAAGCCGCTTCTCACCCTCAAGCCACTTCATTTGTTCAAGCGGAGCTGCCATCAGATGATGACAGTGACAGTGACTTCAATGGGGATATGAGCTCTGATGAGAGCGATATAGAGGATGATACTGGTGAAATATTTACCAGGAGCAACATGACACTGCGGGCTTCACTGTTATCAAGATATCTTGACTTTAATGATGTCTTGATAAAAGTTGCTAATGTCCCTCGAAGCGTTGATGAAGCCAAGTCACATCCAGAGCTTCTCGAAGAAGTCCGAGTTCTCCGATCACAAGTTCAGCAACTTTGTGACACTCTCCAAATGCGAGAAGCCTCAATTCAGGCTGCCAATGCCCATTGTACAATTATTAAGCATGCACTTTCTGATGTGCGTCAGCAGCTGGCAAACACACTAAAGAAGAAGGAACGGGGATCAAAGAAGGTGAAAGCTCGGTTTCTGACATTGCCAGAGCTCAAAGCAGCTTTTGATGCTGAGGAAGAGGAACGGAGACAGAAGGAAGCAGAGGAAGCCTCTAAGGAAGCTCAGAAGGCAGCTAATCTCAGGGAACAAGAACTTCGTATCACTGAACAAGCCACCTCAAGAGTCTTCGACCGTTCACTTTCTTTCTACCTTAGATCTCGGGTGGAGCTTCGGATTGTTGCACGTTCACTTGGAATACCAGACACTGGGACAAAGGAAAACATTTTTCGGCTTATCAAGGAGCATCTAAAACAACATCCAGAACTCCAAACCCATGAGCGGTTTGCTGGCCTCTTCTTGCCTAAAGGGACTCGGATGAGAAAGGTCTCAGCTAATCATACACCACTAGAGGTTGCACAAGCAAACAGTCCTATTCCTCCCCATGAATCTCAATCTCATCCACCACTTTCACCGGCTCAAGAGCCCAATTCATACACTTACCCATTCTCCAGCAGCTCATTCCCATATGGCAACCATTCATATATTAACTCATTTAATCAGGCATATTATTTCAATCACTATCCTCAGTAATCATTCACTTAGTTAGATCAACTGGATTAGCTGGATAGACACCTTTCAGAGGCGCGATTAGTACACGAATATCATACATTGATACCATCACAGTCGGACTTTGAAATGAAGCAGATGGGAAACCGGTGACTGATGTGACCGTTCGAACTTCGGGCCCGTTCGAACTACGGGCCACCCATAGTATGTTTACAATCAACTGGTCAATCAAGATCAAGCTTTTTTATAGGTATCACAAGTTAATCAATAACAAAATGTCCAGAATCCGAAACGTGGACACGTAGGTTTATCTGAGGGTGTAAGCATATGAATCCTAAGTCGAGAGTAGAACACGCCAAAAGGGGCCATACGTGTACGAGCGCACCAGGCAGACAGGAACAATGTAAATATAGACAATGAAATCTATCTACGCATGTAAAGGGGTCGCATAAACAGACATAGAACACAATCATAACAAAAGGAGACAGAGACAAGAGACGATTTTATGCCAGAGGTAAAGTAGAGGAATGTGGAGCGGGGGTGATTGTATATGTAGGTGTGGTGGTAGTAATGTTAATGACGACAGTGTGGATGAGTGTAGTAGTCGTAAATACTAGTGATACTTTCGAGTAATGACCATCAGAGAGAAAAAGGAAAAGAAAAGCAGAGGCGAGAAAAAATGAGACACGGAGAATGAAAATGAAAAAATATAATTCAAGAGAAATAGAAGCCGAACCCCAGAAAAAATGCCGAGGAAATGGGATAGAGGATACAGGGTGGACGGGGGAATGGGCGTGCTTGCATGCTGTGGGAGGATGCATGTGTACAGTGTATGCGAGAGGACGAGAGGGAAGAAATAGTCCCAAGTCCATGTCCAGACAGAGATGGATAAGGAAGGACCTTTTTTATGGTGGTGGGAAGGGGGTGGTGTCAGAGCCGCAGGCAAGCAACAGAACGCACGGGTCGATAAATATGATAACCCAAAGAGCAAAAGAAGTAAGGTAGAAAATAAAGCATCGATAGCGACAGCACAAAAGGATGGGGAGATCAAGATAAGGAACCAGGCGAGAGACACATGTACATCAAGCAAAGGTTCAGGATTCACCGCAAACCAAATTAAATCAAGAAAAATCCGAAGACCCAAACCGAGGAAGAGGATCAGAGAACAATCTAAGCAGAGACAGACACCTCTTTAGGGGTGTCCGAAGTGGACGCCGTCGTTGTTGCTGCCGCGGTAGCTACAGCTGCAAATGAGATCGGAGGCTTGTTCACAGGTGGCTCAGAAGGCGCACTATTGTCAGTAACCTTATCTACTTCAGCTTTTGAAGAGCCCTACAACGGGTTCAACGTCAGCGTCACGTCACATGGAGTCTTCCAAAGATGGCTCGGAACACACCTTTGTCGATGTGGCAGGTGACCTTGGACGTTCAGGCGTGGTTCCTCGGGTGCTACTCGCATCTTTCCCAGTACCGTTGATAGTGGCACCAGCACTATCCTTTCTTGCAGGAGGAGGCGCCTGCAGCACCTGTGCAGCGGTCGGACCATTGCCAGTCAAAGGACTCTTTGAAGGTGGCGTGACAGTCCCCCCTAATACAGGGAACTCGTCAGCATTGGGTACACGTTGCTTCGCAGATGCCTGCACCGGAGGTTTTTGATTCTTCCCATTATGGTGGCTAAAGAGGTTATAGCCGTGGTGTGGGTGATGATGGTGGTGTTTACCACCCTGAGGGAATCGCGGACGAATGCCAACGCCGACGCCATTGACATTGGCATGTCCATTATCGTTGATGTTCAAGGGCTTGTTGGCCTCGACGTCGTTTTGGCCACTTTGTAAAGGTTGTTGTGTCTGTGTAGCAGATGCTGACTGCACACGGGAAGATTCCTGAGAATACGACCATATAATCAATACATGCGGTACTAAAAGGAGGAAAAGAGCGCCTAAGGCAGATCCCTCACATCTCGAATGTTCATATTATTGAACCTTTCTTCTAGGCCGTTACCATTACCATTGCCGTTAGGTTGACCATGGCCGCGTGGCTGCCTCGGTCCACCTCCCCTTCCAGTAAAGTAAGGTGCATGATGGCCAGGAAGTGCAGCGTTTCCATCAGGCATCACGTGCGGGAATCGACAGTCGTCACTGAAAATCAAAATTGAGGAATCAGTATGGAAGGTCCAGAACATTTTTAGAAAAGCAGGAAGATAGTCCATATCGGGGGATCACATACCCATTTTTGCATCGTCCAGCAGGGAAGAAGAGGCAGGGAGGCTTGGGTTTACCAAACGATGCCCGTCGGCCACCACGCCGGGCATGAATGTGTCCGTCACGATGAATAGGGGGAACTCCGCTGTTGTAGCCCTCGGGTGCAGGCTGAGGAGGTTTTGGCACGCCATCAGCCTCTGGTGGGAAGCTTACGTGTCCATTCGGTAGAGATGGCTGCTGAGGAGGATAGATGCCAGGGCCATCTTGCTGCACGTTGAAAGGAGTTGCAGGTGAGGGTGTGAAATTAGTAGGAGACTGAGGTCCAGGATGAGGAGGAAGCTGGCTCTGGGGATGGACGGGCGGCAAGGGGGGGATCGAAAGAGGAACCGGCATCGGTGCAGTATGAGGATATGCTGAAGGCGACATGGGTCCATACGGAACTGGGGGAGGGACTCCGCTAGGGCTGAAAGGTCCCTGAGTGGATGACACAACTTCCGAAGTTGACCTGGCATGAACCATGTGAGGAGGGGGACCAGGCGGCGGGGAAAGCGGTGACATTGGGTGAGGTCCATTAGGCTGCTGGAAGTTGGGCGGTGGGTAATAGTTGGGGGGGTATGGAGGTGCAGCCACGGGATCATACGGGGAGTACTGCGCAGGGGGAGGACCCCCAGGCGGATAGTAACCTTGAGGTGGGTGGGCAAAAATGCACGAGGGACCGTAGCGACAAGCAGGGAAATATCTGCATGGGATGAAACGGGCCACCTCGGGAGGAGGAAGGTTGTTCAAACCTCCAGGTGAATGGCCTTCACCCACGGCCTGGGGTGGGGGAGGTGGGGGATAGAAGACGGTCCCATCAGAAACGGTCGAAAGTGAAGGGTTGATGGTAGGATAGTAGGGATATGCTTCTGGAGGGGGCGGGGGATAGTAGGCCTTCTGGGAGTCGTCGTTACCGTCATGAGAATAAGTCGGTTCAGTGGACACGACACCGTTCGGGAGCGACTTGTTTTTTGCTTGGGCTAGTAGGTCCAATATGACTTGGTCTGTGGTATGCTCCTCCGGAGAGCCGTTGGAGGGATCGGCACCTGGAGTTTGGGGTTGATCAGCAGTCATCGTGTGAGTGGCAAGACGAAGACATGCCTTTGTCGAGGAGAGCACGAACGACATCAGTATGGCCATTTTTAACAGCCTCGATGAGTGGAGTGGAGCCAGACTCGTCTGCGTAAGCGAGGGTGCGCGTAAGAAGGATGCGTGGGTTGGAGAGGGAGATGTGGATGGGTGAGAGATGACTCACCTTTGGCCTCAATATCAACTGGATTTATGTCGTTGAGTAAATCGTTGACGGCTTGGAGGTTACCCTCAGAGCAGGCCGTGAGCAGGGCATGGAGCATGGCTGGATGGATGGTGGATGGGGAAGGGGGGGGTATGAGAAGAAACGGTAAGGAGAGAGATGAGGGCAAGGTCAGCGACAAGATTTGTTCCAACCGGAGCTTTCGGAAATGTGGCAAAAAATTGAAAAAATGCCAGCGTGCGCCTTTTCCAGATCGATCTCGCCCATCAGCCGCATTATGTCAGATTATGTCACCCCCCGATCTCGGCGTGGCTCCGCCCGTCTCACCGCTCCGTTTCATCCATTGTGCACATCGTGTATTATTAGTGAGAGTGTACAAGTATGAATTACCACAAGAAAGCACCCTAGATCTGCGTACAATCCTCTAAAGGCCGGCCTGCATGCTCTGCCACTGAATTAGTCAGCCCTATCGCAATCATCTTGCCGACCATCAGAACAGAACCTACCTGCGGCGCCGGGGAGTCGACCTCCAGACCGAGTTTTCGCAGGAGCTGACGTGCGGGCTTTCCTGCCGTTGGAGGAAGCTCAAGCTCCCTGGAAGGTGGACGCTCCATGAGCTCACGAACCGCCACGCGAGTATCCTTGCCTGTCCCGTGATAATTCATTCAGCCAATCACCGCATGCAACAAATGCAACCTCAACATCGGCTCTCACCGTTATACAACACGTCATAGACCTGTTCCATAAGAAGCTGATCAACGAACCACTCCGTAGAAAAGTCGTAATTTGCAACTTACTGATGTGGCAATGGGGGCAGTTACACCCAGGTCATCAATTATTGTCTTCGCCCCCTTTGCTGTCGGTACACCCTCAGCAACGCTACCTAATGTCTTCATAATCTCATCCAAAGATTCTCCCTTGCCCAACCGATAACCGACTGTATAGTTACGACTGTTGGACGAGCTGCACGTGAGGAACAAGTCTCCGACACCGGCCAGACCAAGGAAGGTCAACGGTGATGCACCGTATGCCGTCCCAATGCACGTCAGCTCGGCGAGGCCCCTGGTGATGATCACTGCGTAGTCGTGGCACAGTCAGCGCTGTTTGCGGGGCCCGAATTCAAAAGTGATACAAACTGGCCCGTGTGTTGTTCTGGAAGCCCAGCCCGTCCGACATGCCAGCGGCAATCGCATACACGTTCTTCAGGGCACCAGACAGCTCAATGCCGATCGGGTCTCCATTAGTGTAGCTTCATCAGTCAGTTGAGGGTGAGTGTATTAATAGCAGGTGGTCTGCTTACCATCTGAAGTGCGGTTGGTGAAAGAGCACAGCAGCCTTATCCGCTTCGGCCTCGGTGAACGAAGCTACAGATACCGACGTAGGTTGCCTGTCGACGACTAACAATGTGTGATAAGCGGCAGGGATGTCGCGGGAGAATGACCGGCTCACTTTCTTTCGCAAACGAAGGCCCAGACTGTCGAGTATGGCCATCAATATTGACTCTATTCCCAGAAGGAAACAAACCCCACGATGAATGTTGCAGCTTTAGCAATCTCAGGTCCACAAGTATCCGCAATAATCTCGAGGGTGAGGGCATGGGTTCCGACCTCGATACCCTTGTTCACAAAAATCATGAGTGGCATATTCTCTACATTGAGTTTCGGGCGGAGCATCCGTAAATTTTCCCTACAACTACTATTATGCGACCGAGAAACGAGCGAAATGAAAAACATGCGCACCTTAGGAATTGAGTCGGAATAGCAAACAGTAGTACATCCATTTCCTCCACGAACTCTCTCGAAGGAAGGGCGGGTCCAACGGCAGTAATATTTTTTGGGAAGGCATGGTCCTTGAGGTATGCGGGATTACGGTGATATTTGTTGAAATGAGCGACGATGTTCTCTTCCCTCGCCCACAAATAGACATCGTGCTGGGAGTCACCGAGATGAGAAGCAAGGCAAGAGCCAAAATTGCCTGCGCCGAAGATGAGGACCTTGGAAGGTCCGGTTGGCTGCCGCTTTGCGTGATGCATGGCCAGACAACGTGGAGAGGAAGTGGTGGAACGGAGATAGCTGTGGGGGCTAAAGGAGGTGCGAGCCAATTGCCGGGTTATATAAGGCATCGACCGGAGAGGTCTCAAGGTGAAGGCGTGCAACAGGGACGAACGATTACACATGAATATGAATTCCGAGCTTCTCCTGTGTCACAAGGGTATCAAGGACCGAGTGTCGTTCTCGGTTATTTTTTATCTTCAAGTTAGACTTAGAGTGTCTTCGCGTTCCACTGGGTCCGGTGGACGGAATTTCAGCAACTGGAAGCTGTGACGAACGCGTCTAATCACGTGTGCCACGTTCACCATGGGTCCATCGCCGTCCCTGCACTGCTCTCCTCGCCACCATTCCTAGCGCTACCGTATTCCCTCCTCTAGAAATACCCAATAATGCCTGTCCAGGACCGCACAAACGAATTCCGAGCATGCGTAGACTCTATTCGCAATCGTTCAGCCACACGTGGCATAGAATCCAAGCAGCGTCTTCTCCAGAAGGACAGGTCCTCCACCAAAAGCGAATTTTCTCGTATGGCCTCGGCAATTGGCAAGGACATTAGTAACACCACCCTCAAGCTCAATAAACTCGCCCAACGTACGTCTTAAACATTCCTTCTTACTCAATAAATTCCCTTAGGAGAAGTTCTGATGCCTTACCCGTAGTCGCAAAGCGGAAAACTCTGTTCGACGATCGACCTGTAGAAATCAGTGTTCGTTACGCTTTTCTCGTCCAAAACAATCCTAGCGGTGCTCACTCCGACCTAACAGGAATTAACGTACATAATCAAGCAAGACATCGCACATATAAACAAGCAGATTGCTGGTCTCCAGACATATGTCAAGCAACGTAATGCTGGCGGTTCGACGTCAGCCGAGGGAAAACAGATGGAAGAACATACGAATAATGTCGTCATGTTGCTGCAGAGCAAGCTGGCAAATACGAGTGTGACGTTTAAGGACGTGCTAGAAGTACGGACACAGGTGAGCCAACACTCTATTATGTCACCTCTCCTTTTCGTTGCTTTCTGACATGGAGGACTCAGAATATGAAAGAATCAAAGACACGGACAGAACAATTTATGTATTCCGCTGCTTCAGCAGCTACGCAAACACCCTCTAGTGTGCACCCCCGTTTACGGCTCCTAGAGAAATGCTCACAACCCCTAGATTCAGTACTCTACAACCCCTCTAGGACCGACCCGATGGGTGACGGTACCTTTAATCGTTTCGACACGAAGGGCAAAGGCCGAGCAACACCCAAAAACGATGAATTGGCTCTCGATTTAAGTACAGCAGAGGAAGGTGAAGGCCAGAACGGCCATGCAGGTGGCGCATTTATGCAGATGCAGTTAGTAGAACAACAGGTACGTCTCCTTGCCCTTTTCAATGATAGCCCTATATTTACGACTCATTTTAGGACTCGTATATTCAACAACGCTCCACTGCTATCGAGTCCATTGAAGCGACCATTGCAGAACTCGGTCAAATCTTTACCCAGCTCGCCAACATGGTCGCAGAACAACGAGAAACAGTACAGCGGATCGATGAAAATGTTGTAGACATTGAAAGTAATATCAATGCCGCACATGGGGAACTTTCGAAGTACTTGGCGAGCATGATGAGCAACCGTTGGTTAATGATGAAGATGTTTGGGGTCTTGATTGTCTTCGTGCGTTTTGCTTCTCTTTGTTGTATTGCTTGTCGCTCACGCCCAATCATCTCTAGTTCCTTATTTTCATTCTGGTTTCATGATGGACGCTAGATATTTCTATTTGTTCACCACATATTTATCATTATTGGGAAGCTCTCGCATATTTTTTTCTTTATTGCTACGGACCGTAATACATACGTGCATTGATTGCCGAGTAACCAAGTGACAAGTAGAAAAAGTAAAATCTGGTGAACAGGTCACGAAGTGGTCATTAACTAGTACAAATTGTCGGGCATGCGTATAATAGTGAACTAATCGGGTTCAGCACACAGATCCCAGTAAAAAGGGATTGTCTCCTCAGCCAACGGGTATGGCGTTCACACCAGTTGCCCAATCCTTCATCTTCGACTTGCGAGACCCACGGGATCGCTCAGATTTCTTGTATTTTTTCCCTCCTCGGTGAACTTCATCTTCGGCAACGTCTCCAACCGTCCATGTCCGTTTCTTCTCAAGCGAAGGTTGTTCGATACCAGATGTCGCTGAATAGCGCTGAGGTTTATCAGGTCTCGAGGGCAACGAGCCGTCTTTTGTATTCTTCTTCTCCGTTCTCTTTTTCTGCAGGTTGAAACAAAAACATAGATTAGAATCAAATATAGGCAAAAAACCGGAAAAGGCTTACTCTCTGGCCCAACAATTCCTTATTCCTCTCCCTAAGTTTCTCCATTCTCTTCTCACTCTTCCCACCTCCACCCGCAGTCAACTCGACATTAATCATCCGGCCATCGAGCATCGAATGATGTAGTTTGAGCGCTTGTTGGAGGGCAGTACGGTTCGCAAATTCAAGAAAGGCGCAGCCTTTGGATTTGGTCGTAATTTTGCCCGTAGTGGAGGCTTTAGGCGTAAGGAGACGGACTTCAGGCGGGGGGTCTAAGAGGCAAAGTCGAAACAAATGAGCACGGAGTTGCAGGCGAGAAAGACCGAAACGCACCACAGGTAGAGAAATGAGCTTTGATTGCATCAACCGAGGTAGTGTATTTAAGATTCCCTAAGCATCTTCAGCATCCGCAACACACGACAGAAAGACGAAACAAGCCACTTACCAACAAACAAAATAAACCTCTGCTTATCCTTCCCCTTCCTACTTCCCTTCTTCCCTTCCCACTCAATCTCACTCATTTCCTCCCCTTCGCCTTCGCCTTCTTCTTCGGCGTGACCCACTCCAGACTCAACTTCCTCGTTTTTCCGTTTCTTGTTGTTCTTTTTTTCTGGGACCCCGGTTTCGCTTCCTTGCCCGCCCACCTCGTCATCCAACTGCTCGCGTTTGCGCTTTTTGCCTTGCTTTTTGCCTTGCTTTTTGTCATTCTTCCCCTCACGCTCCCCACCACGTTCCCTACCCTCGTCTGCGCCAGCCCGTTTGCGCCTCCTCTGCTGCTGCCGTGAGGCCGATGATGGGTTTTCTTGCTTCGTTTCGACGACATCATGAGCCCCTTCCTGACCCTCACCTGCCTCCTCGCCTCTTCCCTCGGCGCTCTCTCTGCTCTGCCCCTCCACTCCTCCCACTTGAGTTTGATCGCCCGAGTAGTTACTGCGATCCGGCTCTTCCATGAAAGCGACTTGAATATCTTCCATTTGAGCGAATTTGAGCTCATCCTCGCTCACAGCCGGGTTCTTCGTCTTGGATTTGGATTTCGTGGATTTATCACGGAAAGCTAGTGCTTTCTTTTGTTTCTTCGTCAACCCGGGTTTCTGCGTGTTGGAAGGGAGGGAAGTGGGGTTGATGAAAGTAGATGGTGTGGATACAGCTGCAGCTGTGGTGTTAATCATCCTGGGCCGTGTGCTCTTAACCGTTATATACACCAGCGTTCGATTGAGTCTTTCACGGAGTCACAAAGCAACGTGTGATTTCACAGGGCCCTGTTTTCCTTTCCGCGTCACTGTGCTATCGGAAATAGCAAGGATCGTCCGAGTTATAGGCTTCTTTCTGATCCAGCTGTTGCGGCACCAGAAGTTATGAGCCTGGAGCAGTGCCCTAGGGAGCGTGTGTGTGAAAGGGTTAATTGAGAAGGCCACCACCGGCTGCGACTTGCTCTTTTGAGTGGTAGAATGAAGCCCGCTAATCAAGAATGGTGTGGAAGGTGCAGTGGAGGTGAGGCAAGGAGTCACTGCCTTGAGAGGTCAAGTCAAGAGGTTTTGGCAGCAATTTGGTCACCACAGCTACCGAGTAATGGTATCCCAGCCTTGGAGGAGTATTAATGAGGACGCGAGTCAGCCAAGCTGTGCTCTTTGTGAAGGACGTAGATGAAAGCATAGTTAAGGATACTGAGCAAGAGCGAAATTTCTCGCACGTGATGACAATCAAATATTTCTGACGACATAGCAATGACACCAGATTTGACTTTCTGGGGTTCAAAGACTGGTTATTCGCCCCAAGTAGAGACTCTAATCGAGTCATAAGTGAACACTTGTTTTGAAACAATACAGCAGACTCTAATATTACATTGTTGATCCAAGGATAGAAAACCCTGACACCCAATAGTTTCAAGAAGGATCAAGAAAGCCCAAAGATTCCCAGTCGCACAGCGACATGCAGCGAGTCCAAGATCCAGAGCTCGATCATCGAACAGCCTTGATAAATTAAACAAATAGAGACCGCATAGCTTGAAGGGATTAGAAGGTGAATGAAGAAAGCCAGGCAGTGCCTATCCCAGTGTCAGCCCGTTCACTGCCTCCCCGGCACCTTCAACCTCCTTCTCTTCACCCTCTCTTCTCCGTATCATGGGCCTCAATATGGGACTCGCCAGTGCCATGCTGGAACGCATGGTTGGACTGGACGACATGGCGCCGACGGAACTGGGGAACCGTGGATGGCTTCCTGAGATTGTCGGAGATGAACATGCAGAGTTCACTTGCGATCCAGGTATACTAATGGGCACGGCTATGGGCAATCGTGAGCTGCTTCCCCTGCCCAGTGACGTTCGTTGACTCTGTTCCAGAACCGCCGGGGAAACAGCTCGCCTTTTGTTGCTCGTTGGGTATGGGTCAAACCGGTCATCAACTGCGAAAAGCCATTGGTTTCAGTGAAAGTGAAGTGTGCGATCGACTCACATTTGCGTTTGTTTGATCGCATTGCGCTTGTAGATGTCGGAGGCGGTGTGTATCGCCACTGGCTTATAGGTGTTGATATCATGGAGGACATTGAAGGTGATCCAAAAGGCTAATTAAAATACTCGGTCACAACTGCCTCAGTTATAAATAGCAACGACCGCGCTTACCATGTCTATCTCCATCGCATTGCAATCAGATGACGTCTCGGAGACGCTCATTATCATTCCATCGCCATTAACACTCCCAGCTGGGGTCAGTGGCTTCTGAATGTTTATGGGCTCACTCCCTCCAGACGATGAAAACGCGAAGGGCTCTTCCCCGGCGTCACATTCATCATCATCACTGGGAGTGTCTTCCCTTTGCGCCTCCTCGTCCTCATGGACAGCTTCTTCAGGGTACCGACCACGATCCGTCACTGTTCTCGGGGTCCGAGGCTGCAGAGGCAATTCTGAACAGGACGTAATAAGGCGCTGGAATGCAGCCTCGGATTTGACTTCAGCCTCTTCTGGGCGTGACTCCGCTAGCAAACCGAGTATGCGTGGAGCCTTTAACTGTAATGGAGCCAGTCTGAGTGGCTTGCAAGAACGACGCTGGAGGTCAAGAGCACATACAGGAAGCGTGATGCGTTTCCCGGAGCTAGTAATGAGACCGTAGCTCTCTTGCCCGTCCATGGTAGTCGATGACTTGCGCCGGGGAGGCGTAAGTGGCGGGACCTTGGTGGATGAGGAACCGGGTTTGGCAGAATTAGCATTGAGATCTTCTTCGCTGCTGTCATTGGCCTTGAGAGGTGGAGTATTGGTCCTAGAGGTAGGGGAGTCTGTGATCATGCGCTCCCTGTCGCTTTCGTACGAGTCCTCTGTAAGAGAGAATGAAGCATTTCGGCTGCGGCGCCTTGAGTGTGTGTACGGAGTGAATGATGAAGCCAGTGGACTGTGGAGGCGGCCGTCTCCAAAGAGAGCGCTTTTCTGAGTAAGTAAGCTAGGGCGGCGAAGCCTTGAGAGCAGACAAGAGGGATCATCAAGGGTTAAGGAGGAAGACGAGGCCAAGGGAGCAGCGGATGAGGAGGGAAGAGCAAACTCAGAGGACGAGGTGGGGAGAGATGGGCGTGGCGGGGCTTTGGGCATAGTGGCAGTCGACTAACAGTACTAGAAGAAGGGTGTGAGAGTGGTGAAAGGGAAAGCGAGAAGAGAGCTCACCGCATGAATCAATGTCTTCGTGGCTTTTCCGGTCTACACTCTTCTGGCGCCCCCGATTGTCTATTACGCCACCCCATATCACTTTCGCACGCTCAGCTTCCCACTTGCTCACCATCTTGCCTTTGTACCTCCATGTCAGCCCGCTGCTCAAGTAATTAAATACAGAACGTTGCGCAGTCCATGTCCAAGTATTAGTCAGGATGATACCTTTATTAATGAAGTTTCTAATCCCAGATCCCTGGCATAAATGCACCTGCAACTTTCTTCTGTTGCCAGCCTTTCACCCCTTATCGGAACTAATTCGCCCACTCAACGGCAAAAACACTGCCAATCAATACAGGGGACGTGTCCTCTGTCCCGGCGTTCACCCATCGCTTTTCCTCGGGAGACACGAGCAAATCTTGCTCTGTCTGGGTTTCCGTTATTGTAGCGCCGGAATCCAGAATAGCGAGGCTATTAAAACAAGAATCTCACCAACACAAATCTCGAAACTGAGTAGGTCTCTCAATACACGTCTCCACACAGTGAGAATTCACCCGAGCATGTTCTGGCGGGCACCCGATACACACAGCATGTCAACGACTGGGCATCGTCGGAGGACTTAATGTCACTCAACCCGCACACAGCTGAACAGGAAAGCTCTTCAGAAGTCTTCAATTCTTGCTTGGCTGTGTACACTGGATCATACGCATGAGTCACGGCCTGCACATTCGGGAGTCTACTCGCTCGGGACACTTGACTTCAACGCACTCTGTTAACCATCACTGTTTGGGCGGTGAGAAGATAGATCCCATCAACCCAACAATATAGGTACATCTACCAACAGGCACGATTAGTATAATGATGAACCCAAGGGAACGTACTCCCAGCAATCGCGATACCAGGAGATGTCTTCGAATCAGTTCATGACTAGGCGAGTCGTGCGCTAAGACGCGAAACTTGCGGTTCCGTTTATTGACGGCGCCTCCGGCTAGTTTAATACACGCCCGACATCCCTCCATTTCCCGTCTACAAGGAACCATTGATACATGCCCATCTGCGCGGCAGCAACATGCCATTCCCGTGGATATGCCATCAACGAGTTGCTAATCGAGCTGGGCAACCCCGCACTCCCAATCACACGTCCTCCAATGGTAACTCTTTACCCTTTTCAATGAATGGTCACCTTGTTAAGCTTGCTTACAAAAGCTCCCGGCAGTTCGTACGGGATCGCGTATCCGATGCACTAGTGCGCAATCAGTCCTGTGCCCTGGCATGATGGACTTGGACCAGCTCCGAGACCCGGCACCATGAATGATGATGCATCAGCAGCAGATTCGTAATTCAACCACGTATCGGTTCTCGAAATTTCGCTCTATAACTATGTACCACCGCAACACCAACCGGTTTGGTGACAGTACACTCAAAGTGGTTACATCCTCCAAAATTCTACACCATGATACACTGATGCTCCAGTGCTTCAAGCCATAATCCAATACCTGACGATATGATAAGTGTTGACCAGCAATAGACCTAGTGGTGATTCCTATGAGCAAGCTCCGACGCTGGCCCATATACAACAAAACGGCTCACCGAGCGAGCTCAAAGTCGACATGTGGTACAAAATGCCACTCCGCTATTTAGACGCCAATCAATATACCGCATACCATCAAGTTATCAAGAAGAAAGTACCTGGCTCGGATCACCAGTGACATATCCCCTGGTATATGCAATCCTGGAGGCAACCCAAATCAAACAGGCAGTCGCAGCAGACTTGGGATAGTTGATGCCAGAAACGAGGATTCTGTACAAAGTCATCGTAAAAACGCGTGCTACGAGGGCGAAACATAGCGAACGCACATAATGAAGATGACAGGAAGCAGCTCAAGCGTGTTTTGGTGAGCACCTGGAAAGTCATCAGAACTGACCAACCCAATACGAACGATCTACCTTACGTTGAGCACAATTGAAGAGGTGGGCATCTCGGGATGCCTGGGCTTCAGCCTTCTCCGCGTACACTAACAGGAACATTGATCAGTGAGTTTCGCCTTGGGTACCTTCATTAACTCACTTTGAGGATAGGGAATTCCAGCCTTCCTCCTGTACCTTCCGACCGTTATCCCCTGTGCCAGCAGAAGGTAGGCAATAGGAACGAGACTGGCGATGACATATTTGTACCTGGAGAGCCTAATGTGAGCGATAGTGCCCTTATCCAAGAAATGATTGCAAATACTCGGAAGGGATGAGGATACCGCTAGAGGGTGCAGTGTGCATTACTGAATGTGGCAACTGGGCGAAGAGTAGTAAACGAGTTTTTGCTTGGTTGACATATCTGTACCTCCGAGCTTATATGTGCTCGGGCAGCTAAAAATAGCCCTAGTTGCGGTCAAACGTCTTACGTGTTCACTTGTGCTTTGTAAAGGAGTTGAAAAGGAACCTACTGCGAGAACTGCGCCGCGCGTCGAGTCGGCGGTCGGCTCAATAGCCAAGACATTTGTGCAGGGTGCATGCTATTGGTGACTGGACTCCGAAGGCCCGCGTCAGGTCAGTCTCAAGCTCCTCATTAGGCGTACGCTAGAAACTAAAGGTTTGTTCGCCAAGGGTTTTAAACAAAGAGTATGAGTATGAGATGTGACCATATGACGCCCGAAAACAAAGTCCTCTTCCGGCCGTTCTAGGTCCGTCCACTGCTTGACCAGTTCAATTCTGATCCGGATGTGATACTTACCAGCCGGGGGAAGATCCGTGACTTTACTGCACAGTTGAAACGATCGCATTTTGGAAGGAACATTCTAGATACAGATAATAATGTTAGAACACGCGTGTTGTATCTAATTTAATGGCTAAGCTTGGCAGAAACACCCTGCCAGACCCATTGAAAAGCTTGCGTAGTCGCAGCAAGCGTCAAACCTGAAGCATTGGTTATTATATCAGCATCACACTCTTCTAGGCGCCTAGTCCAAACGACGTACCGAAGCCGCCGAGGATACCAAGTCCGGACAGAGGGGTGACACGCTTAAAGATAATTAGTAAGAGGTGTTAAGATGGCACAAACGAGTTGGAAGAACCTTCTGAGGATCACCAGTGATATATCCAAGGGTGTAGGAAACACGACCAAGTGACCACAAGCCGCAGACTGATGCAGCAAGGACAGGCATCTTGAGACCAACGATTACAGTCCTGTATAACATGGTTGTGAGATAGGCTAGTTATGAGCATCACCCAGTGCAGGCACTAACGTGGCCCAGATGATTGGGATGTTTTCGAGTGTGTTCTGATGAGCGCCTGGGAGTCGTGAGCGGGGAGAATATTAACAAGAACAATCGGGCGACTTACGTTGAGCACAGTTGAACAAATACGCGTCCTTGTTGGCCTCTGCTTCAGCCTTTTCGGCGTACACTGTCTCTCTTGTTGACCAGCCGGATGTGTTAATCAAACCTAGACTACTCACGCTGGGGATACTTGATACCGGCACGCTTCCTGTATCTTCCTACCACGAAGCCCTGGCCTATTAAGACCCAGACTGTCGAAACCAGGGCAGCTCCAACATAGCGGAAACTTGTCACAAGTCGTTACACGACGTCTGAGCCTACGAGGGTACATACTCACTCCTGAGGAATTTGAACAGTGGTAGACATTGTTGTTGTTGTCGTTGTTGAGAGACGAGATTAAGAGACACAGTCTATAATGTTGATGACAGAGCTCCACCGTTCTGCCATGGGTGGCAGAATGGCAAATGCCGGGCAGGTCAGCGGCGGCAAACTGCGGCAATTCTGCCCAGCTGTCCCTTGGTTTATGTGTTTATGTACCCGTGAATAAAAAATTTGTATGGCATATCGTGACCTATTCCAATGCCGGGTGGAAGATCTCCTCCATCCTTTGCCACTCACAATTTCACGCGCCTCGTGGCTCTTGGAAACAAGTCCGGCCATTACTTCTGGAAGTGTAGACACCTGAGACCAATCAGAGTGGTTTTATATAGGAAAAGTCGTCACATAACTCGAGATGCCATGTATATTTTATCGCAGAAACAGAACTGGTACATTAATCGAGGCAGACAACCGATTCAAAGACCCGATTCAAAAACAATAAGGGATACCTATTTCAATTTGATATTGTCTCGAACAACCGATTTCAATTTGATATTGTCTCGAACAACCGATTTCAATTTGATATTAACCTGTATCCCTTATTGTTTCTGAATCGGGTCTCTGAGTTGGTCATCCGTACCGATTAATGTACAGATTCTATTTCTGTGATAAAATACATATGGCATCTCGAGTTATGTAACAACTTGAAATCCTAAATAAAACCGGGGTGGTCCAAAAACGAAAAGAAAAGTTCGGAACCGAGGGAACCGAACAAGTCAGGGTCTGGTTTGGCGAGGTAGTGGACGATAGCGGCATGGCACTCGAAGCACTACACTACCTTCACCGGCCTCGGCCAATTCCCCGGCTAGAGTATGGGTGGTCTATGCACTTGTTGGAGATCGGGTTTCAGGCAGTTAGTCTAAACGTGTATTAACATATGCTCCAATTTTGAATACAACAATGCCCGGAGCGGCTGCTTTTTTCCAAGCTCTTAACGTCAAATATTCTACGGAATTCCGCTGTGGATATTCGGGCTCGTCGTGGTGGGCTTATTTGAGGTATATCCCAAGTTAGCCTTCCGCTGTACTACATCAGATCGCACCGGGGAACTCAAGGACTGATCGTTCTGCGCATGCATAGATATAAAGCCAACCCAAAATACTTGTTTTCTGACTCATATTCCTCTCATTGGGCTCAGCGGTACTGATATACTATGACAGGGCCTTTGTTACCTATTGGAAAATGATGCCTGAAATTTATGAAACCTGCCCGCTCAGCAATGGTACACTTGTTATTTTCACAGAATTATTTTTTATAGTTTATAATAACTAAAACTATCAACTAGCAGTTACATGAAGGGGTAATGTCCCAGGATATTCAACTTATACGCGCCATTCGGAGGTTGGTGCAAGATGGCGGCGGCTCAGCGCCATGCTTACTGATGGAGCAAACAGCGGGCATGGTCCCGTTATCAGCGGTCATATCTCCTGCACTTGTTTGGATCCCTTCGCTTCTGAACTTTTCTTTTGAATTCTGGCATATACCCAATTAAAACCCTCGGCACCCTCTGCACTGGCTTCCAATCCTGATTGATCTCAGGTGAAACACTGTACAGATGAGAATGGTCCGGGATCTTGCATCGAGGGTTGCGACAACCGCCTTTACAATCATACAGTCGACACCAAATTCTGTCCAAATGCACCCCTGGAAGTTCGGAGGACAGCCCGTACACTTCTTGCAGCAAAAGGAGATGCTCTATCATGGTTTTGACACAAGGGTGCCCTGCTTCGCAATCAATTGCCGGTTATTCCTTTGTAATTGATGGATCAAAGAAGCGCAAGGCTGAGGGACTAATGGGATACATTGACACAGCACTCATGGAGGGCCAGCAACTTAGCGCAAATATCAAGATGTTTCGGTGAGAGGTAGGTTAGGTGTTCTTGTCTAATAACAAAGTCATAATCCAATTACCGAGGGAGTAGAACCGGTCATTGAGAGGAGAGTGGCGCTTTGTTTGTGGGTGAGGGTGGTAGTGAGCATGAAACATTGATAGCCTTCTTTCTGAAGGTGGTGTTGGGCTGTGAAGAAACATAATGTCAAAGAGTGTGTACTACAACTGTAGGTAGATAAAAACCATGATACGTCTCATTGAGCATTTTGCCGTGTTCTGCCACGGTCAGACGCAGACCTAAGTGCGTCACCCATCGTCATCATACTTATTGTCCGCGACAAAACGTCAAGCATCTCGGCTTCCTTGTCAGGCAGGAGATTCGAAATTCAATATTCAATTGACATCACGTGTTGTGAAATTGATCGCCATACGCAAATCTCATCGTTTTGATGGGATTTTTTTGAATATCAGTTATCTATGTCAAAACGCACCGCAACAGAACTTGAGTCATCTAAAACAGTCGGAGAACCATTCCCAAAAGCATCAGGAAGCGGGCAGAGGAGAGAGAATGTGTCAGTTGATGAGATGGGAGAGTTTGAGGATGCTTGGGAGGATGAGATAGAGAGTGACGAGGACGTGGTAGATGCTGAGGCTCAGGGCGAAGATGGTGCGCTCCGAAGGACGCTATCAGGTTATAGATGCTGATGGATCCTTATAGGGATGGACGTGGACGAGGTGCTGCCCGCGATTGAAGAGTCTGAAGAACCTGCGCCTGCACCTCAGGCTTTCATTCCTGGTCATCATGTTCTAGGGAAAGATGAGATCCTCGAACCAGATGATTCTGTCTATATTATGCGGCATGCGATGGACGTGAATTGGCCATGTTTATCTTTCGATGTCCTGCGAGACAACCTTGGTGACGAACGGCAGCGATACCCTGCAACGGCTTACATCGTTGGTGGTACTCAAGCAGACACAGCAAAAAATAATGAACTCATTGTCTATAAAATGAGTTCACTACATAAAACACAAAAGGATGGTGGTATGTTATTGACCTTCGTACGTCCGCTGGAGCGAACTGATCAGATTTATAGCTGATTCGGATGGCGACGACGATGATGACGATGATGACGCCTTGGACGAAGACGCCGTCCTCGAATACAAAACTATACCTCATTTTGGCGGTGTCAACCGAACGCGAGCCCAGCCACTACCTTCTAGCAGTCCCTTACCCCCCATTTCACAACCGTATCACGTTGCAACTTGGGCAGAGACCGGCAAGGTGCACATTTGGAATATACGACCATTAATGGAGGCTCTGGATGTCCCCGGTTACACATATAACAGGGCACAGATCCAGACACCCATATTCACCGTCAACTCCCACGGCCGTGCAGAGGGTTTCGCCATGGATTGGGCTTCATCTGGTCCATCTTCACTACGACTGTTGACTGGAGATATACACTCAAAGATTTATCTGACGACCTCTTCACCGTCAGGGTTCAACGCTCTCTCACAACCCTTCTTGTCGCATACATCGAGCGTCGAGGATATTCAATGGAGTCCATCAGAACCCACTGTTTTTGCTTCTTGCTCTGCAGACCAGAGCATTCAGATATGGGACGTGCGCTCGAAGGGACGTAAGAGCGTGGCTGGCATCATGAATGCGCATGAGAGCGACGTAAATGTTATCAGCTGGAACCGTACAGCAACCTATCTGCTTGTCAGCGGCGGGGACGAGGGAGGGATCAAGACATGGGATCTGAGAAATGTGAAGAAGAAAGGGTGAGAGGTAATACTCTGAAAGAACGATTTGGTCTCTGACAATGTTCCGTAGTTCTGGCGACCCGGACCCAACACCGGTTGCTCACTTCACATGGCACAGTAAAGCCATAACTTCGATCGAATGGCATCCCACAGAAGACTCCATCTTCGCTGCATCTGGTGCTGACGATCAAGTGACCCTCTGGGATCTAGCAGTGGAACAGGACACCGAGGAGACGGGCATGGATGACACTCCTGAAGGGGGGAAAGACGTCCCTCCTCAACTCCTGTTCGTTCATCAAGGTCAGCAGGACATCAAGGAGGTGCACTGGCACCCTCAAATACCAGGGATCGTTATCAGCACGGCATCTGACGGGTTCAACATATTCAAAACTATCTCTGTCTAGGTATATGCAACATCCTAGTATAGTCCAATGCTGTTGTTGGCCTTGGGTGCTCGTATCTTGAAGTTGCATAGATGAGTCTGCGTGGGTAGCTTAGTTTTATGGTAACTTACCTTGGAGATATTCTTGTGGATGAGGTCCGTTAAGACTGCGTAGACATTACGGAGATCATATAAATGCTGTCGGGCAAGGTATAACTGTTTGTCATCATGCTCTATGAGGGCCAGCTAGGGATATTTGAGTCAAAGGCTTGTATAGGGGAGAAATCGAGCTGGCCTTGTAATCCTCGATGTTGGGGTATTTGATGAGTTTCGAGCAGAGCTTGGCCCTAGCGATATAGTCCTGCCTTGTTGTGTCACGGATATTGTAGGCGCTTTCCTGTGCTCGATGTAATTCGCCAAGGACCTCTGGAGACAACGATGTATCTTGCTCCTCAGACCAGTTTGCGAGAGTGAGCATACCTTCTTGTATTTGAACGCCTTCGGGACATCAGCCGAGATGGACAAAGAAGGAGCAAAGATGGAATCTTACCGAAGTTATCGCCACTGCGAAGGAACTTAGTCGAATGTTAGGAACATGAGAAACGGTCATACTCTTCGATCCTGAAGAGCAAGTATGGTCAACAAGCGCAAATGTACAGTTGCCAAAATGAAGTACTTTGGAAGTGTGAGGGTCACCCATAGCTTAACTTGATCCTGCACAAGCGATTCTTTAAGGTTTGCGATGTGGCGAGAACGATCAGGGCACGCACGACCAGAGTGGCAAGCTCTTCAGACTCCTTTTTGATGATTCCATGAACCTTCTCTACCATGTGTTTGTTGGCGGATACGCGACTGGGCAAACGGGCGTATTGAGTGTCCGTGGTGGCGGACGTAGTTTCTGTACGGGTTGTTCTATTTTCAAGTTTTCGCTTCTTGGATTGCGGTTCGTCTAAGGCAGATGACGGAGAAGGAGTGGAATATACGGCCGTATCAGTGGTACGGGTAGTATGGGAGGCATGAAAAGGAGACTCCGGGTTGTTGGTCGTTTGGATGACGTCGGTGAGTTCACTTTCCCCCGGTGAGCAGAATCAAGGAAGAAGTGGTATGCTCCTTACAGTATCTGCATTCATTAGCACCTAAACGTGGTACATAGTGGCGCGCTCACCTTGTTGGGGAACGAGCGGAAGACGATTTCTTCACCTGCCTGGGTGACCTTGTTACGGAAATCCTGATGGCGTCGGGCATGAAATTGGCTACTGATGGGGAAGTGGTGGGTTATACCTCTAGCTTGTTGCTCAAGTCCTTTTCCATTTTCTCCATGCTTATGCTGGGCACATTCGTGTGCAAAGAGTAAGACAGCGAGTTACGCGCGCCTAATAATATTGGTTTTTTATTTCCTTGTTTACCCTTGCTTACTAAACTCCTTTCGCTTGCTGGTGCGTACTTGACATCGACCAGCAGCAATACCAAATACCATCACTCCATTAATTTCATTACTGCACGTCCCCCATAGCAGACTATACCCGCCCACATGTCCAACCAAGACGAGAACGAGGCCATATCGGCTCTGACAGGCTTCTCCCTCAACCATGTGCTCGACGGGCTTCAACTTCCTGCTGGAACAAACCTCACAAATCAACTTGGGATATCCGGCATTCCAACTCTCAGTTCAAGTCAAATCTACAAAGACGAGTGGGATGATGAAGATGACGCTATTGGGGCTGACCAGGGTGAGGATTTGGAGGCAGAGATTGACAAGGAGATGCAGGAAGAGGCGGAACAGGATCGGATGTCGGTCAAGAGGGAGGTCATGTCGCCTGGGCTCCAGCCAAAGCAAAAACGAACCCGCATCATCAAGCGACTTGTCGAACGACCAAAGAGCGTGTACGAACTATTCCCTTCGTTTACTAAGGACAAGATCCTCGACTTTACCGAAATCCTTAAAGGAAATACGACGAGGAAATCGCGGTTGGGGAAACGGCATTACCTAGGTGCATATGCCTGGCAGGTTGCCAAACGCACGTGAGCTAACTTTGTCACCGTCTAGTTGAAACGAGCTATCCGCGAAAAAAGGAAGCACCCAAGGGCTTCCTGGATGCAGTCGTGGGCGACACACAGCGGCAGGTCGAGAGTAAGCGCGTGGAAGAAGTGGTTACTGCAGGGAGTATAGATGTTGATCTTCAGAAGGCGATTGAGGTATGCTAGTCCTTCTCCTTTGTTTCGACTTGTTCAATCTTTGCACAGGAGCGTGAAAATTCAGAAGTTCCTGTGTCATTACCGCTCCATGACCGCACCTTCGACCTTGTCCTGCTTTCTAATTGGGAGGACCAAATCATGTATGATCCCGATGATGTCGACATGGACGCAGAACGCGTCGTCCCTGAAACAAGCTTATCTACCCCAGTCAATAAGACCCTCGAGTCTGGAACGTGGACGAAGAGCATTATCTGGGGGCCAAACGTGCCTTTCAAGGATTTTACGCAGCTGGAATTCAACCACGAGGATGATATTGTTCCCGAAGAGCGACCCAGTGGGTATTGTCGGGATATATGCATCAAACTCAGGCTCATAGTCGTTTATTCGCAGCTGAGACTGTTCGACCTCGTAAGAGGTTGAGAGCAGATGCGGCACAAATTAAAGACAAGTATAACTTGTCTAACGACCATTTTTACGAGGTGGCAAAGGATGGTGGACGTCACCGAGTGCGACAGACATTTGGACAGCTTGTCGTGGAACACGCTTATCCTGCACAGAAGTTGCAGCTTCCCTTCGTAAATCATTTCTCATTTCTCCAGTTACTTCGCTTCTCACCACTTCAACTAGTACAAAACACGTCTTTCAAAGCAAGAAGCTCGGTCCTTCCACCGCCCCGCATTGCAGTTCCCAGCCAACATCGAGATACGCTTCAGCAAGGTCCGAACGGCGAAGAAGAAGAAGGACAAATCCGGCCGAAAGCTGGGCAAAGGTGGCAATGTCGGAGAAAGCCTGCATAGGACGAGTGATCTTAGTTTGCGTGACACAAGTAATTTCGTCCTATGGGAGTACTCGGTAAGTTTCATTGCCGCGCCAAGCGGATATTACTTGACTTCTGCTCAGGAAGAACATCCTCCGATTATATCAAACTTCGGCATGGGGAGCGCCCTCGTAAATTATTACCGCAAGAAGGGTGAGAAAGATGAGTACATACCCAAGGTAATGATCGTTGTTACCGTCCACTGGAGCATCGCTCACGTCATTCAGGCTGACCTCGGCGTCCCGTTCGTCCTCGAGCCCCAAGATGAATCTCCCTTCATGAAGTTCGGATACGTGTACCCTGGACAGACCATGCCGGCCCTCTACAATAACCTTGTTCGAGCACCGCTCTTCCGCCACAAGCCCTATTCCACCGATTTCCTTGTGATCAGGTGGATCACATGCCCTGTTCTGCGAGCCACGTGTCTGACAAACTCATTCCAGGAATACAATGAAAGGCGATTCCAAGTATTACATCCGAGAGATTAAGAATCTCTTCGTGATTGGTCAAACATACCCAGTCACCGAAGTCCCAGGTCCTCATTCGCGAAAGATCACGAATACTATCAAATACCGGTTGCAAATAATCGCGTTCAAGCTACTCAAGAAAAGCCCAGGCGAGCGCCTCAAAATATCTCGGTTAATGAAATATTTTCCGGACCAAAATGAATTGCAAATGAGACAGCGCCTAAAGGTGGGTGGGTCGTGGCCGATGATTGTGGCATGTTCTCTAAACTCATATTTAGGAGTTTATGGAGTATCACCGGCGGGGTCCCCATCAGGGCTTCTGGCGGCTGAAGCCAACAATAACCATCCCTTCAGATGCAGAGATGCTCAAAATGGTCGTCCCAGAACAGGTTGTTCTGACAGAGAGTATGCAAGTGGGCCAGCGCCACTTACAGGATGCGGGTTATAGTATGACTACTGATGTTGCCGATGGCGATGAGTCCAAGCTTTCCATCGAACAACAGCTGGCGCCTTGGATTACGACAAAGAACTTCTTGTTTGCCACACAAGCTAAAGCCATGCTACGGCTACACGGTGAAGGTGATCCTACGGGCCGCGGCGAAGCCTTCAGTTTTATCCGTATCTCTATGAAAGATATTTTCGTCAAAGCCGGTGAGGATTACGAACAGAAGTTAGGTTAGTGTTTGCGCCACTCGACTTCCCTGCAATAGCTCACCTTGTTCCCTGAAACAGCTGAGGCAGAAAATCGGCCGAAGTCTGCGCACCGGTACAATGTCGCCGAGCAGCAGCAAATTTACAAGTCGGAAATAGAGCGTATTTGGAAGGCCCAGTTTGACTCCCTTAGCCGCAAGGATGAGCCTCAGCTCACAGATGCGGATGAAGAGAGGCACAAAGAAGGTGGGGTCCTGCAGTCCCAGTGTTCAATGGAGCTCTAATCTAGATTATGATAGCTGGTCCCGCCGGTCCCTCGAGGCAGACGTCGCCTATGTTCAGCAGGGGCGCCTCATTGGAGCATGACCGAGAAGGAAGTCTGGGGCCCGATGGTGGCCGTAAAGTATTGCGGATCAGACGGCTAGTAAGCTATGAACCACATGCACCGCGCGGTCTAGTCACTTTAACTCTGGGTTTATGAAAACAGATCGACGGGCAATGGAGAACCGAAATAGTCCGAGATGCTGCCGTCATCCGCGCCTATGTTCGTAGTCGTCAGGCTATTGAAGAAGAGCAGACTCTAGCCGATAGTTTGGCACCTACAGGCGACGCTGATAAGGATAAACGTGCGAAGAAGAGGTAAGGATTATTCACGTCACGCGGTGTTTTCTTTTTTTTTTGGCCGAGCCGACTAATTGTTTCTCACAGGCTAGAGGAGGCTATTGCCAGGATGAAGAAGAACCAAGAGCGGCGTTTGCACAGAAAGAATGCTAAGATCGTGAAGGAGGGTGGCACGCCCATGCAACTCGACCGACCTATGAAGCCTGATACAACTGTACGTGGATTCGAACTTCCAGGTCATTCTGGGGAATCAACGTTCTTATAACTAACTGCTTATAGAGGCGTTGTGGCCACTGTGGCCAAATGGGTCATATGAGTAAGTTATTTCATCCTCCGCGGTCCCTTGCAATCAGAACTCCATTCATCCTTCTTGTTCTTTTTTTCCCCTCACCTCCCTGGACAATTCAATCGCATCTATTTTTACCTGCCTTATCTATGGTTTTATTTTTAACATGATCTTCAATTTCATGCTCCGTGGCTAAACGATTGGTTAACTAACGACTTTATCCCTAGAAACGAATCGCAAGTGTCCTCGTTGGGCTGAATTCAACAGCGGAACGGTTCCACCCCCTCTAACGCCTTCTGCCTCCGCTACGAGCCCTCCACCTCCCACGGCTCCGGGATTAACAAACCTAGGATTCAATCGCGGACCTCCTGTTGGAGGAAGCAGCCTCTCGTCATTCGGGTTTCCGGCTGCCGTGCCATCACCGTTGGCTACTAGCCCTCCCATGTCAGCAATGGATGATGACAGTGGAAGCATTTTGCCACCTGGGACGCCTTCTTCGTCGAGCGCATCTGGCCCGAAGATCAAGTTGACGCTGAAACGTAGTTGAAAAATGGGATCAATCACCCAAGGATGAGACGCCATTTTGGGCTGCCACTCCACTGGGTCTTCCTTTGCCCGCTTCCCCACATTCTCCATTCATTGTTTTTCGCTCTTCCTTTGTCAACAGTCGAACCCTTGAATCCATTGTTGTGGTGCACATGGGTTTTGTTGAGTAGTATTTCCGATCGTTTCGCTTCTTTACCCATTCACATGTGTATTTTAATCTGCCTCGAATGGTATTGGTGACATTGAGCGCTTTCTTTAGTTTCTGATCACTCCTTGTAATAGAAACAGGGTCGAGGTTACGTCTATCCTTTCCCTGCCGAAAAGCGGGGGAAAATAGATGTGTAAATCTGTCGGATAGATCGAGTGGAGATGCATGAGAAAATAAATTGTGTAACGAGGGTATAAATAACAAGGGGCAAGAGGAACGATCACCGAGACAGGAAGACCTGGATAAAGATTGCAAGAATATATCACAACAGGTCAAGAAATACAACAAAATAAGCAATTGCCATAAAACCATAACTAATCCTTCAAGTCCTCTATATCTAGTCCAAAGGAAAGTGCCAAGAGAATACCGTGTACACTGGCCCATAATCAACACTGGGGCCGTTCAGGCAGCAGTCATCTCCACGTCCAGGGATGCCTGCGCAGGCGAGGCTAATGGTGTCATTTTCCGCGAGCCGTACTTGCGCTTGAAGTCATTATTAATCGCGACCAAGAGATTTAGTATTAATTCTGCGTGCCTCTTCCTCTGCTCGGCAGGAATCTGATTCCGCTTTTCAAGATCTATCATCCCTACATCGTTTGCTAGCTGATCCTCCGAAAGACGGTCCCGCTGCTCACGCGGTGAGAAAGCTGGAGAAGCGATGGACTTGAAGCTCGGAAGGACGGTGTGCCTAGCTCCAGGCGAAGAATTTGTCGAAGACGGTGTGGACTCGCGGGAATAAGGGGTGTGACGATGACGGGAAGTGGGAGAGGGAGGCGAAGGTGATCGATAGATTGTGCTGAGGGGCGGCAAGGTGATACGTTTATCCCCAGATGTAAGTAGAGGATAGATAGAGCCTGGCTTAGATATGGATGCCAGCTTGTGGTTGCTTGGCTGGCTGGTAATTGACGCAGATTGGGTAGATGGCAGGTGAGGCTCAATAGGAGCCGGGCGATCCGGCGGAGGAACACTCTTGAGTACAACGATAGGCCGCATCGATTTGGGAGGATATTCCGGTGGCGCAAGGTGTGCAACATGGGGAACTCCTCTTGGGGGTCTTTGGAAGTCGAAGTCTGATACTGATAGGGGCGGCTGGGGAGGAGTGGTGGTCACGGGTGTCGAAACGGTCGAATGGGGAGATCCTCCGTCCAATGGAGGTGTGGGATGTTGATAGTGTGATCCATGGAATGAACCCGGATACTGCGTAGATGTTCGACGACCTGGAGTGTAATTCCCGCCGCCGTATTTCATTGACGCTTCCATTGCAGGATACATGCTGGGATAGGATCCTGAGATCGATGATGCCGATCTGGATGAGTATGAACCATTGGCGTAGTGATGCGTGCCGGCATAGGATTGATCACCCGAGAAGTCGTTGGACCCTGGAAGGCCAGGCATGCCGGTAAGACCCAATTGACTGAGATTCGCCGCATCAAAGTAGCTTGAAGAGAAATTCGAATGGGAATCAGAGCCGTGGACGGTTTGGCGGACACCATTAGTAACGTCTCGGCCAAGCGTAACGAGGAATTCATTGACTGCGGCAAGTTCTTCGGGAGTACGAATATCCAGAGAGACTGAACGAGGATTGAAGCCCGCGGAAGTTCCTGCTGGTCCATTCTGACTATATACGATATCGTTCAAACGTTCGGCCATACCTGATAGACTTCTGAGTCACAAGGTCACGAGAGTGGCACACTTATATCCCAGACTCACGAGGATCATAGGATGGATTGACACGTCGCTTCTTCATATCAATGAAAAAGTCATCGACTCCAGATCCATAATCATGTGACCGCTTTGAGCCGACGGAGACTGAAGGGGATCCTTCGGGTCTAAGGACCTCCCACGAGGGAAGAGACTGGTTCGGCATAAACATGTCGTGTGAGGGGTGATGCGGGTGGGTGGAAGTATGCGCCAGTTCTGGCGAAGGCGTGGGTAAGACGCCGTAATGACCTAGCAAGGAAGAGATCGTTAAAAAGTGATGGAATTAATTAAACGAAAATGATTGGTACCATCTGACGTTGCGGAATGCGGTTTCGAGCGAGAAGCGGGAGGCCTGAGAGCGAGATTTGCGGAAGGAGACTTGGAAGCAGCAACGGACTTGCTGTCTGAAGTCCGAGGAGCCGAATCTCCGCGTACCCTTTGCGCGTAGGCAGGGTCTACTACGGTAATGGCCTTGGAATGCTTGTGCTGCATATGATGTTCTTCTGTGTGAATCTTTTCATGCTTCTTGAGGTCCTGAGGCCGCTTGAAGGATTTTTTGCAGATCTGGGAACAAGATAAGGGGAAGTAGTTTATGTAAGTTGGATCATGGGACGCACTTCGCAGACGTGCGGCTTGAGTGGGGTATGGACTGAGATAAGGCAGTGAGGGGGCGAGTAAGAGGCGGTGAGTTGTAGAAGGACATACCACGTAAATGACTGGTGATGTGGTCACGCTTGGCACAGGTAGTGCCACAGTCCTTCCATTTGCAAGTGAGACAGAGATTGTTGGTACTCTTGCGGCCAATATGATCATTACAGAGATGGTTGTAGAGGGTCTCGGGGTCGGGGAAATTCTGCCCGCAATCGACCCAAAGACACTTGAAGGCGGCAGACTCGGGGGGTGAGGCGGCCTTGGAGTCGTCTTGGGGTTGGGAGATGATCTCGCGGGAAGTAGGGGTGGGAGAGTCTGGGAAGGACTGGGGTGGTTTCTCCGTTTTGGTGGCAGACGGGGAGGACATTGGGTTGTTGGATAGCGGGAGAAAGGGGAGGAAGTTTTGAGGCATGATGATGTTTTATGGAGAGCGAAATGCCAAGCCCAGCAGGCAAGCGTCAAGTCCTCAGATCGATCCCAGCCAAGACTTTGAGTGCCAAGAAATCGACCACAAACACCCGCTATATACTCATCTCCTTATTACGTAACCGTATCTCACCCGTCTCCTCCCCACTTTTGACATGCCAAGCCCCCACTGCCCTTTCATCTCCGACCGTGAACCACTCTTAATCTTATCCCCAGCCCATATACCTTCAGGCAACTCCCGCCTTCTGTGCCTGTCTGTCTGCACTCCAGTAGTAGCTCACCCGTCCAATCCATTCTCAGTTTCGCCGACATCCCAGCAATCGGAGCAAAACTGTCATTGATCGAGCCGTCAATCTCCTGCCCAGTTCTAGCTCGTCAGGATGCCATGTGCACCTTCACAAGACCCATGACCACCCCGTTCCAACACCTTTATCCAGACTTGAAGCTTTTGCAGCGGAGTATCAGCGGTGCATCAAAAAGCCAAGAGGCTACATTTTCCAAAACCACTAATCCAAAAGTGCCTGGCTCATATGCCTGGATGCATTTCCTGGGTCATGGGATCCAACTACAACGTGAGTGAACCGACACAGCTTTGGACGCTACGGTTCCATGAACGCAACCAAACCTGAGGTTTATGGTTCAGCCCCAAAACTTGGCATATCAACACACCACCCACCAAGTCATCTGAGGGTTTATGGACTGATTCGGTCTGACCTGAATTCATCGCATGCTGCAACTCAGGACACTCGTTTAGGTCGATGCCCTAATTCAGACACGATGCAAACTTTATTTAAAATCTATAGTGATAATGTATTCTTGTTATCTCTCCACGGTCAAAAAAACATTAAGGGTGTGTCATAAATACCTCACGTACCTATACACATGGTTACCATCTCATCCAAAGCCGCAGCACAGTTATTTCCAAATGCTCTGCCGTTTCCTCGCCGTCTGATTACTCATGTGCTCTGACGAAGCTTCTTCGTACGAGGCCTCCTCAAAACACGTCCCAACGGCATCACCGAAGCGCATACACTCCTGTACACTCCCACACGCAATGTACACCAACTTCGCAGCGGTCTATGACCTCACGACGAACGCGGCGCTGGGAGCACACAGGGAAGACCGCCCGAAACTACGCCGTCCTTGAGAAACTCGACGGACCTTTGGTAGCTAGGCGCCAAGCCTAAACTCGAAAACCTCAGGTTCTCCCAAGAAAAGCCAGAAATGCTTCGAAGAAGGAAATCGGACCACATTGAGCACTTGTTTACAAGCTAGACCTTCCCAACATTCGCATTGGCGCGACAAGCCCAGGAGAGAAAGAAAGAAAAAACAGATCAGTATGAGTCACAAATGCTCGGGTCACGAGCCAGCCATCCAGCTGACCACAACATCCTTCATCATCTCTGATCTTTCATCGGCCAATAGGCATGATGTACCACAACTTACAATCAGCACTATCAGCTACAATCCGGTCTTGGCATTCTGCAAACATAGGTCATCTCGCCAAGACAAACCTCAAAATAAGCACCACGCCAAACTCATTTAGGCTCGGCACACCCAAAAAAGTCAATGTTGCGCCAAGAACTCGAACACATAAGCCATCAAAGTGCCAAGACAACGCCAAGCCTACCCTTGCACTGGGTCAATAGCTCCGGTGGAATTGGAAGGACCCTGTCTCTTCCTTGGAATGGAGGCACTTGGTCTTGCCTCTCCCCTGCCTCTCTCGCTTCGTATACCCTTATGAATCACACCCCTGTAACGCGACATGTTTATTTTGGCTTCATCCTCTCGGTTTGCTATTCCCAAAGTGCTGGCCATTTTGATCACTCCAGTATCTCAGGTTCGCAATCATACTTCCGTAGCTGAGGGTCCCATTCTACTGGTTCTCTTGGCATCGCTTGCAAGGCATATTCATCAGTACTTTGGCTGGATACATAACAGCCTTCACTCACATGACTTAGGAACATCTTGGCGCAGACCTACAAGTACAGCACTGCTGATGGTATAAGCTCACCGGAGACAATCATAATAAACAGTGGAGAGTAGCTTTAGCTTCGCAGATCGGCGAACGTGTCCATGGGCGTCTATTCCACCCTGCCACTCCGATCGCTCAGGTTAGTAAGCGAAACCCACCGAATGTTCACCGTCACGTATGAGCTGCTACAACGGCCTACCGTGATTGTCAAACCTCCCTTGTTTTTGAAGGGTCATACGACCGTCAGAGAAAGTCCAGGCCTCTTTCCGGACCCTAATCGGGAGTCCTTGGTCCTCTAATACATGGGATCTAACGCCACCAACCGCCGACTTCATAATCTACCGAGACCCATTACCATGGATTTGCGCGACTCGTACTCTTTTCAGAGCATCACTTGCTGCAACCACATGTCGAAGACGACCCCACCCCTTAGCGAGTAATGGGGGCAAGCCTGCGAACTATCTATGCGGGGACACCATCAAGCCAGGCTAAGGGTTCTCTGGCATCGCCCTTCTAGACAACAAGAGGCGGAACTTGCTCTTGGCTGACAGCACCCAAGAACTTACGTCAGACTCAACCCTTTGCCTGTCAGTGCTTTTCGGAGCATCGACGGAAGTAGTAAATATATTCAACAGCAAGTTGGCAACACATTATCAATTTACAATCTCCGCGAAACTATATATGTTCGAATGCAGTTAAGCGGACTTATTCGACAAATTAACATAACGACTAAACCTCGTTTCTTCCCTTGTGGATGCTGGAGTCGTAAGTCCCGATCCGCTGTTTATGTCCTTGACAAATCGCGGACACCGATCTCGACCCTTGGCATCTTCGAAAGAGTCTGTTTTTACATAACCCAGCTTGGCATTCGTCTTGACAGCAGCGAGTCGTTTTCTGTTCTTTACAATCGATCAGTTCTAAGCGCGCCCTAGTGTCCTCCAATTATTCTGCGTTGATGTAATCTCACGTTCTACGACGCCACAAGGAGAGGTCATGATCATGACAGAAGCAATTTGTTAGCTTGGCTCCAAGCCTTGCGACGTAGACGCTCTTGGGTTATCCAAAACCGAGGCTAGAACCAGATTGTAACCGAGAGAGCCAAGAATCCACCCAATCAGCAGGACGGTCAGAAAGAACGAATTTCCCGCCACTTACCCACCACACTTACTCACCCCAGTTTGGATCGCAGTGGATCTAAGGAGGAAAAGAGTGGTGGAGTGCTGGTTGTTGAGGTGTTGGATAACTATCAATCCCCGAGAAGGTGAACTCAATAGGCGTTCCCCGTGTCACACGATACTGAGGGTGTATGAGTTCCACGAGTTCCACGGGCAACGGGAGCACCGGTGGATCTGTTAACACCGTCAACATGCAGCAGACAAACCCCCTCCACCCGGTCATATAGTTGTACCAGCCCCAAACCACCCAGAAGTCCTTGGCGAGAAATCGAGCTTCATATGGTGCACCCTTGAAACACGCGCGGTACAGCGGTCATCATTTCCACTAATACATGTAGAATCTTGGCATTACCTTCGTAGGTGGTCCGCTGATAGGACGGCCAGGAGTTGGGTGTCGTATCTCTTAATATGACTACATTGCGGTCATAGTACCTGTCAAATGGACCTTGAAGTCGTAATTACGTCGGACCAGAAAGTCTCTTTCTCTAAATCACATTGGACTTTTGTTCTCGTTCTCGTTCTCGAAGAGGAGCAAGGTCCTATAGTGACGGAACCTTGTTCCAAAACTCTTGGCGGTGGAATTGCTGGTTGCCTTGAGTTCCTCAAGTCGATTCGTAAACGTCTTAGTCCTTTCCAAGCTGATGTGTCGAGATTGGCTCTGGTGTGCAACTGCCAACAAGCCTGTTCTGGTACAATATGAGGATCCGCTTTCGAGTTGGTTCAGACTACGATCTTTACCAGTCCGTTTTGCTGGTTTGCTCATGTATCTCAACTGGAGATACAAACGAGGATATGATCATTGCGGATATGAGCGGGTAGCCATAAGTTAATCAATACAAATCCCAGAGCACCTTAAGAGCGGGGTGGGTATAGAAAAGTTTGTCCTGGGGTAATGGATGGCGATGAAAGGAGATATGACGAGACCGAGTACCTGAGAATGCCAAGAACTATAGTTGCAAGGTATAACTCTTGGTGTCCGGTACAGTGAATCACCTAGACCACAAAGTCCGGAAATCTTGAGGGCATGTCGGGAGATAAATACCGCCGCCGTGATCTCCCAGATACCCCGAGGGAAATGTTGGTGGGAGAATACAGCTCTGATCGGAGCGGGGACTAGGTGCCGTGGGCTGATCAGAACTGCTGCTGTTGACCCTCCTCGTTTTCCTCGTTCACGCGTAGCACCTTAACCCATTCACGATAGTTGAAATTCCCTTGTCTGTCTGTGAAAGGTCCCTTGAGGAACCTATCAATCTAGTAGGCCACCAGCTCAGTCACCCATTTCAATCAGTACGAAGAAGAAAGGGGCTACTAGACCTCGTAGTTGTCCATCCTCTCTCCAACTTCACTCAACCACTTCTTCATCTCATCGACCTTTACCACACCGGAGTCATTCTCATCAAACGACTCAAACGCCTCCAATAGCTCTGACTCAACATCAAACTCGAACAGTCGTTCACTCATCATAGTCAAGAACATGGTGAAGTTGATTCCACGATCATTCGAATCAGACCCTGCGGCAAAGACATCTCCACGGGTCTGTCCACCAGGCCGCGAGTTCAATAGTTCATCCATCATATTCTTGGACGGAGTAATGCCTTCGCGTGTACTATGTCAGCCGAACTAGGTAAATCAACCTCAGCCCAAACCAAACACCCCACCTAAACTCGAGAAAATCTCCTTCAAATCACTCTCACTAACCCAGCCGTCCTTATCATGATCAATCAATTGAAAAGCCTCCTTGAACTGTTGGATCTGCGCAGGCTGGAATAACGAAAACACGCCAGATGGTTCTCGTCTCGCACGCGACTTCTGTGACTTTGAGAAACCACTTCCAGGTTTGGTCGGTGTGATATTAGGTGAAAGATAATCCGGATAACGCGACATAATAAATAAATCGGGGGGGTGGAGGTCGTGGAAGTCGGCAGGGGAGTTCGAAGTAAAACGCGTCGCGGCGGCTGTTGAACTGGGTTCGTTTGATTTGGAAAGTGCTTATCAGACACGTGCATAACAGGTCATCACTATGACCACCGAAATGTGAGACTTTTGCGACTTTCTCTGTTCGGCCTCACAGTCCAACGGCTTCGGCGCAGGCACGGCGTTCTCACCAGATTTTATCTGTACCAAATCTTGAGATTCTTCTGCGTCTTGGAAGAAAAGCTGGAGACGGCAACCTCTTGCCGGCGGTGATACAACCCCGATGTTCCGTCGATATTATTGCACCCCGTGTATTTCTGCCGGAGTAGGACAAAGACGGTCAGTTGGTCCTTTGGCTGGGTTTATGCCCCACATTATCAAGTGGATCATGCACTTTTCTTCTCGTGTCTACCGCTCAGTGAACTTTGATCGGGAGCGTTGCACGGTGAACAACCAGTGGGACAGAGTTCCTTTCACGAGCCTTTTTTTCGTCAATTATGAGCTTTCTAAATGCACAGATACGTATTCACGTCAAAATTTGTGACCCTAAATTCGCAAGGCTGAGTGGATTATGCGGTTTTATTACTTGGGTCGGTTAATCCTTGTCGCTGGTTCGAAAACTACGAAGTTTGCATCTAGATCGGCATAAATATATCCTCAGATTTACGCGGGCACATACGCACTAAACTAATGTTTCTTAGAGTATCTCCTCCACATGATGCTCAAAACCGCGGCCCTTGGCAGCCACTTGAGGATAGTCAGCAGCAGCGAGTGACCGCCAAGGGACATGTACAGGGGTGGGTTCTTCTGCAACGCCTTCGCAACAACCCGTTTCGCGAAGATTTCCGCGGGCATAGAGTAGGGACCTTGACTAGAATAGATCCTATCCATGATATTCGCCAGGTAAGGCTTATAGAGCGAGTCCATGGGAAGAGAGAAGCTGCTGGCGCCAGTGCTAGCAATGTTGGACTTGACTGCACCTGGTGCAACGTGTAAGACCTTGATGCCCAAAGGTCGGCATTCCATGGAAAGCACTTGGCTAATGGAGTTGACGGCTGCTTTTGTGGCGCAATAGATCCCATTCCATGGCGTTGCACTATTAGGGTAAGTCATTGGCATCCTTCGCCTGGGATGAAACTGCAGGACTCACACTTCGCCGACGAGGGAACCAATGTTAACAATAACACCCTCTTTACGTTTGGCCATTTCGGGTATGACGGCCTTCGAGACACGCAGGATGGAAAAGGTGTTGGTATCGAATACCTTCTTCACGTCATCCAAGGAATTATCGATGAGGGGTCCTGCGTATCGAAGCCATATGACTCATCAGCATAACAGCGTCCTTCCGACTTGGTGCAGAAGGACTTGCCTGGGCAGATAATGCCAGCGTTGTTCACCACCACGTCGATCTTTCCTTCCCGACTCACGATTTGCTGGATAACGCGTTGGACGTCTTCATCACTGGTTACATCCAGGGCAAGCCTATGAATATTGGGATTGGAAAAGTCGCCTATGGTTTCGACTCTGCGAGAGGTCGCGTAGACAGTACAGCCCTGTCTGCCAAATTCTCGAGCCCTGGGACGATATTGAGTGTTAGTCAACTTGGTGAAGTCATCATCGGTTGACTTGCAAGGCGTAACCGATGCCTCCAGTTGAGCATCCAGTGACAAGCACTACGCGAGACATAATGTTGCAGAGAAGAGGGTCGTTGGTCAGAGTGTAGTGAGTGCCAAGCAGGTAGGGTTGTTCAGTGGTGCCAGCTGATGGATGTAGCAAATGTCAAGCTGGGGAAGCGGGGGCCGTGCGTAAGGGTGGACTGGGAACAATCCGCGCAGTATGGGTGGATGCGGATAGAAAACGGCGAGGCATTCGGGGCGCAAGAATCACTACATTGCCTGAAGACTTACTTAAGGCGCTGCTCGAGAGTGCGACAGGTAGTGCCCAGTACGAGAGTCTCCACTTCAGTTCACTGCGAGGGCGTGTCCAAGTGCACGTAAGCCGGCGACTGAGTAACCTGTAAATTCTTGAGTGCTCTTTCGTCCTGGTACCCGACGTCAGGGAATCGGAACCTGTAGCACCAAGTTAACAAGAATACGCCATCTTTTGGAGCTGACTCCGACTCTTCGCAGGACCAAGAGCCTGACCAGCCGCGTCGTCGGTAGTCCAGATTCTCACCTCGTATTCTCATATCCTCAGCTTAGTACCAGTTGTTTCTGATCCACGCTTATGGCAAATTCCCCAACTCCAAAAGTGACTAGTGACAGATCATATTTTCTCGTGGCGGCTGTAAGTCCTGTCAGTGCAGGATTGTGTGTGTGGTGGGCATCAGCCACATCAGACAGGAGATCTCAAATATAAAATGAACGGTAGAGTTTGAGCTGCAGTGGCGCTATTCGTTTATAGATGGCTGCAGGGAACTGTTTAGCCGTCATCGGTGGTAATCTCCTACTAGTCTTATGTCCCAATGTACTCATAGCTGAAAATTCTGGTTCCTCGGCCGACGGGACAAGACGACGAATCGACTCGCTAACATTCAAGTTGTGGGGTGTCCTGGGGCCCATTCTCCCATCCTCACATTTCCAAGGCAGGCCGATTCGAGAGATATGAGGATCAGCATTGGAAGATTTTATTGACCCTTTGGGTTGATCGACCGATGGGGGAGCGGTGGTGACAGCTGCCCCTGAGTTTTTTGATACATCATCGGTCGTAGACTCGTAGGATTCCCTGTGCTCACTTCAAGTGTCCGACAGGACTTTGGCAAGAACAAAAGGGAACTCATGCGAGCGCCTGGCATGTTTTCACAATAAGGAGCACAGAATAAATGAGGTGCAAGTGTGCTGGGGGGGTAGTACAATGATCTATAGATCTATAAATGGGAACCTGCCGTGACACTGACGAGCACCGCAGGAGGCTATTCCGTACAAGTTGCGCAACAAACACATCAGTCCCTCCCCTTCCTTTTCTCTCTCACCATCTTCTGTCACTTTCTTTCTTCCTATTGCTTTCTTTTGCTTCTCTTTTACTTTTTGCAAATCTAACACAACTACCTCGCACTGGTCATGCGACTCTCCCTAACCACAAATTTCCTTACCCGGCTTTCCCTCATCCTTCTCCCATCGGCGTTCTCCGTACTCGGCGCACCCCAGCAGGCAAACTCGGGAATTGGGCGCCGTGCGTCAGTGTGCAACGGGCATGCTGAACTCTGCGACAAGAGCTTCGGGTCGGTGGCCTTCGTCGGTGCTCATGATTCGTATGCAATCGGCGTAACTACCAATCGTAAGTAGTAAGCATTCTCGCTGTAAGAGCCAGAAGTATTGATGGCGGGCATCTATCCCCTAGTTGCTGTTAATCAAGCCCAAAACAGTGCGTCCACCTCATTGCTTCTTCAGGCTTCTCAACTCTATGGGTAGTCACAACACAGCTGGATGATGGCATTCGGATGCTGCAGATGCAAGCGCACGGACAAAACGGGGACATTAGACTCTGCCACACGTTCTGCGTGAGTACAATTGTGGTGCTGCGTGGAGATATGTTGTTTTTAACTCAAAGAGTAGTCCATTTATGATGGTGGAACTCTCGCCGACTACCTGAGGGAAGGTGTGTCCTTCAGCTACACAGCTCATCCAATTGTTCAACGAATAATAATTATGTGCAGTCCGAACCTGGATGGATGCAAACCCGAACGAAGGTGTGAACAATCAATCTGCTGATGTGATACCTGAGCTAAATTCGGCTGCCTGCAGTGCTTTCGTTGCTGATTGTCAATATCGATGGTTTACCTGTCGCCCAATATGATGGAATTTTCAAGACGGTGGGCTTGGATGCCATGTCATTCGTTCCAGAGTCGACACCTCTTCCAGCCGCATCTTGGCCAACTCTGGGTTCCATGATTGACTCCGGAAAGCGTCTTGTCACTTTCATGGACCATGGAGCGGATCCCTCGGTCCCCTACATCATTGACGGTATGCATGCTGCTTAGTGTTTCCTAAAATCAACATTCATGTCAAAACAGAGTTCACCAATGTCTGGGAAACCGAGTTCAACGTCGTCGATCCTGCGTTCAACTGTGATATCAACAGGACAAGCTCCAATGTTGATTCTGCTGCCCAGATGTATCTCATCAACCACTTCCTCGATAAAGTCGTTGTGGGCCAACCCGTCCCGTTCATCGAGAAGCTGAATGAGACGAATGCTGCCTCTGGTCCTGGATCACTTGGCGCACAGGTGGACACTTGTGTCGCACAGCACTCGAAGCCACCTAACTTCTTGCTCGTAGACGTAAGTCTTAACTGCTCTTTGATCGAAACCTGATACAAACTGGCGGTTCTTTCCTTGGCAGTTCTATGAATTCGGTGGGGGCTCCGTGTTTGAAGTTGCGGCACGCATCAACAACGTGCAATACAACCCAACTAAGCCTATAGCCGCTCCGGGCTCGACAGGTTCATCTCCCTCTTCTAGTGGCCAGACCACTAGCAGACCCCTCGACAACGGAGGTACTTCTGTATTCGGTGTAGCTTCTTACGAGATGATTTTCTCGTTAGTCTCCGCCCTTGTCGCCATGGCCGTAGGACCTTGTCTTCTATTGTAGTGGAAAACACGGCCGAGGCTACAAGCACTCGGGATGGCACAACTCTGAGCCAGATTTGGCGAATGCCAAGCGATCTCTCTCATTATTTAGATGACGCTCATTTCCTGTACATCTACATCTACTACTATTCAGGATTCATATGGGAAATACAAGGACTCTTCGTGTAAAAACATACGAACATTGTGTGAGTGACTGTCACCGCTTGCGCTCCATCTTCCACTTGTACACGCGAGGCTTGTACATCTCCTCGTCTACTTTCTTGACTGAATTCCGCCGCCTGCCTTTCCGAGCATCGATCTCATCTTCGTCCTCTTCCGACTCCGAGTCCCCGTTCACCTTCTCTACAGCTGCAATCTTCCTGCGAGCGCCTTTGCCCATCAGCAGCCGTTGCATCTCAAACTCGCGTTGAGCGTAACGTAGTTGGGTGTCTCGGCGTAGGCGCGCGGAGAGCTCTTTTAAGAGGCGGCGCTTTGTAGACGTTGTCGACTGAAGTCCGTCGTCCGCCGTGTCTAGGTCATCTGCTTCTAGGTCGGCATTATCAGTGTCCGGTTGAGGGGTAGTGGGTTCTAGTCTATGTGATGGTTTTCGGCGTTTGCGTTTCGGCTCGGCGGATTTCCAGCCGAGGTCAATCTCTTGAGGTTGCGGGTTGCCGGTGGATGTGGAGTCTTCGGCCGAGGGACGTTTGGAATGAGACTGCTTAGTAAATTGATGAGCTATGGGAGGATGGGGTTTAGTCTTTGCACGGGGTATGAAGGTGGAAGTAGCATACCTTCTTCTGCCGACTCGGCGAAGATGATATGTTGCGCTTTCCGTTTACCGGAGGCTTTCGCTGAGGGTCTGAGGACACCTGCGTCCTGGAGGATTTTAAGTTCGTCTTCCTCGAGGCCTGCTTTGTCGTCTTCGTTTAGGGGATCCTTAATTAAGTCTGCCATTGTGGTGAGTTGGTTTTTGATTTTATCAATTTTCTGGTGTCATAAGAGAGTAAGTAATCACACACTCAAGAGGCTCAGCTATCCACTAACTTTGGCATTAGATACTCGCATCGTTCGAACGTAGTTTTCGTCTTGCGTTTTGAGAACCTTCACGATATCCACTGGGAGAGCGACGTTTCCTCTATCTTTGATGTGGACACCTCCCTTTCAACCAATCAATAGCTTTGAATGGTGCATATAATATTCATTCATACCCTTGTCCTCTCCCTGACCATGGAAAAGTAGAATTCATCTTTGTTGCGTTCGGCTGCCTTTTGCTTGAGGCGATTTAGCCGATCCTGCTTGGAGTGGTAGTCCCTCGCTCGCAAGACATAGTCTTTGTGCTTCTCTAGGATACCAAACTTGGTTCTGTGAGCGAGCTGTGAGCGCTCCTTGTGGTTCCTGCGATGAAGAGAATTTCTGAGAGAGGATGTCATGAGTTTGCAGAAAAGGATTCACAAAAGGCTATTAGTTTGGCAATGTGACAGGAGAGGATGAGTGTGACATTAGTGACTTTGTGTAGGGAAGTTTGGTAAAATCGTGCCAATCTCATCCCAAAAAGGGGGACGAATCTGCTGCGACACATTTTATCTCCGGAAATATAACGTCCGGGGCAAAAATACGTGCAATTGACTTGCCTTCGCATGAGTTTCCAGCATTTCCGTCTTGGGGACCTTGCTCTTCACCAACCACTCCAGCACAATATCCATCCCCGCCACCACCACCACCCACAGCAGCAACACCAGCAGCAGGCCCAGCAACAGCAGCAACACATCTCCCCGCAGCCCGTATCGAGCCAGTCCCAGTTTTCTGTCCAGATCGAGAATCCCATTACGACTTTCTCTGTTAGTCTCAAGAAACAACCCCAACAATCGCCTCAGCAGCCACAACAGGCACCCCCGCAACCACAACCTGCGCAGAGCACCAAGCAGCCCTATGGATCGGGAGATGCAGATGACGGGTATACACTCGTCTTTGCAAATCTGCAAGCGTTCAACGAGTGGCGGCAGGCGGAGGAGGAACGGACGATGTGCGAATTCGTAAAAGTGCACTCATCTCTATGCTATCCCTAGCGTATCAGATCTCATAACAGCGTATCAGGGAGATACCCATGGGAGCAAGGCTGTTCCTCCACGATTCAAAGATCATACTAAACTGGTGTGTGCGAGGCATTCGCGGAGTGGGCGCAAGAAATACATCAAGAAACATCCAGAACGCATCAGAAAGGTCCCAAGCCGCAAGGTGGGTAGACCTTGTATCGAATGTGGGATAGCTCATGTATCCGGCGTCTAGTTGGAAGTAGGATGTCCAGCTTCGATCAGCTACAAGACGTATTTCGATACGGAACAGGTCCGAGCATGTTGTATGTTATGGTCCATTTTTCGGCGAGCAACGTGGCCCTTATCAAACCTTAGATATCTCACAACACTCTCATGAGATCGGCTTGGCCAATTTACCTTATACACGCCGTGGGAGGAGAGAGGCTACTATGAGGGCGGAGAAGGAGAGAAATAAACCCACATCTACACAAACGCAAGAAAATACCATTACCTCGGCGACGAATTCGGTTGCCCCAACCACATCTGCGACGAATGCCACGAACGAACAATCTAATACCCCATCAAATCATGTATCGCCTCAACTCGCGTCGTCGGTTCCACCTCCCGCTACGAATTCATTCACGACTGCAGTGTCAATGTTGGCACCTTTACCTCCCCAAAATGTTTACACGGCGAACAGCCCACAAGCATACACATACGGTACCCCTGCACCGCAGCAGCTTGCATACCCACCCGCTCCTCCCCCTCAACCTGTCCCCACTGCGACTCCCACAAATCTAGTGAACGATCGATGGGAGAATATGGCTACGCTCTTTCAATCCATTCGCGAACATGCAAGGAACTTTGAATACCCTGGTGCCAGCGTAGCTGCCTTGGAGACGATCCTCATCCGCCTTTACCTTGAGAGTCCCGTTGGTATGGGTGTACAATCTGCCAATATGAGCTCAATGATGCCGACCATCATGGCTCATGCAAGAGGCGCGGCCAACTCGTCAGCAAGCGTCCAAGCTGGGCCTAGCGGCGCAGGTGGATCGAACGGCGATGTTACAAGTGGGGCAACAGCAGGAGAAGATGGATGAAATTTCCAGCGCAACGACAATCACAATGATCAAATTGAACGAAAACAATTGTTGATATATCTTCCTTGTTCGGTTCTACGCATCTGTACTTGTTTCCTTACCCATGTCTTTCTTTCCCTCGGTTTCAGGATTTGGGGCACTCATATATACCAGTAGCACTGTGCTTAGTTGTCTGTATGTAGCTATCGGATTTGCTGTTCTTTTCTTGTTGTTTCTGTTACGTAATGGACGTTACGGTGCTTGCATTTGTTACTTGTCTTATCCTTGGACTTCGGGCCGCACACTTCAGTTCTGTCCACAATCATGTCGATATCCAGCTTCAACTTCAAGCAAGCCTTTGGCCGCGAGAAACCTCACGTTAGTATCCACCCCCAACTCAAGAGGGCTCCATGTTGACCGATGTTATTGTAGTCGTCGGTAACGGATTGGGTAGAGATCATGACAGGTTCTCAAACAGCAGAAGAATCATACGAAGGGTAAGTTCCTATCCATCATCAATCTAGTGTCGCCCAACGCATTCAGATATGTCCGATCAGTATGCCGGAACTCGTCGATGCGATAAATTTGCAGGCTTCCGGGTGAGATTTCAAACTCTTTACCCCTGATCTCCGGAACTCATGGCTTAATAGGCCGACGGAAGCTGCAAGAGCATTGAGAAAGAAGATGAAACATGGGGGCCGACATCAGCAGTATCGAGCTATTGTGGTGAGCTCCTTCCATGAAAATAAGTTGGGAGCGACTGCGGAAATACTGACTAGTGTGTTCGTGTGTTTTGATATGGGTCCTAGTAGATCATGCGATTGTTACTTGATAACATTCCAGACAAGATGAAAGGTACCACCCTCGTATCTTTACCTCAGCTCACTTCCTAGCTAAGGCGGGCATCTAGTTGCATTTGCGGACTCTCAGTTCCTAGACGTCATCAGAGGGATATGGAACGACCCCTATGTCGATAAACGGGTCAAGAAGAGATTGTCATCAGTTCTCCTCGTGTGGCAGGAGCAGTATCGAGGAGATGCTACGATGTCCACGTACGCTGGGCTGTACGCTCAGCTGAAGAAGGACAAGCAAGCGATGAAGAATGAAGAGTTGATGTCGTACCTGGCTAGTGGGGATCAGTATGCTAACAGGGAATTAAACCCGAAAATAGAGAAGGAGGGAAGCAAGGAAAGGAGAAAGCTGGAGAAGGAAAGGAATAAGGAGCAGGAGAGGACCGGGGAGAGGAGAAGGAGGTCGTTTAACTTTGAGAGGGTATGTAGCTATTCGTTGTGCTGAGATGAAATCTGATTTTGGTGCAGGACAAGGCAAAGGTTATGAACAGTATCGTTGAAGCTTCACAGGCATCTAGCAACCTGATAAATGCAATCATGGTGAGTCTTTCAAACATGGTGCAACTCCTCGTTAAAACCCCAGCACCCAGCGCGTAAATCTTGAGACGGATACTATCGAAGCGAACCCAGAGGTCCAGGCATGTGTAACAAAGGCAAAGTCAGCAAAGAGAGTTATTATGCGGTATACCCAGGTGCGTGAACCCACCATTTCACCAGCTCGATAACTAAACCGAAATCAGCTCGTCGAAAACGATGAGCTCATTGGTACCCTAATTGAGACCCATGAACGCCTGGAAGCCGCACTGAATACCTACACCCAACTCATTACACCCGACGACACAGCAGCTATAACTTCCGGAATCGCAAAGACCACGATAACAGACCACGAGCTCAGCCAGATCCAAGCGGACAACAACGCTGCTGTCGAACACGCAAAAGGCACCAACACCACCAACAGCAATGCTCAACTCGACTCTGAGAAAGGCAAGGACGAGTCCAAGAATCCCTATCAAACTTTTATGCACCCAGACCTCGCGGACTTGGACTTTAACACCTCAGCACAAAATTTACCCCCACCGATTAGACCTACAACATTCTCGGATGATGGTGGGGGGAGAGGTGTCGATGAGGACAGGAGAGGGTCGTTGTCGGATTTTAGTGATTATGAGAGTTCGGATGACGAAACGTATGTTGGGACGTCGAAAAGGAAGACCTACGTGACGGTGTCGGATGATTCGGGCAATGAGCACCCTGTCGTTGCTGGTCCCGCAACTCAGATTGCTCCTGCTGCCCCTGCACCTGCGCCCGCCAAGGCGGCGGTCACTGACGATGATCCATTTGCTGACCCGTTTGCTGACAAGCACTAATATTTTTCTGGAGGTACCCTTATGCTTTGATGTATGATTAGCAGACTCGAGAGAAGTAATAAAGTATGTATTATCGACTGGGAGGACTGCGATGTAGCATGCAAGTGCTGCGTTGTCGGTAAACTCACTAAATTTTAGTTATACCTCGTCCTCCCATCTCACCACTCCCCGCTTATTGTCGATCCAAAACGGCTTCAGTGCCTTTGGAAGACGGATGTACTCGACCTCGCCACTCTCACCAAACACGGCACCGTTCTCCAACAGAGCGACTATAAGTCTCGGGACAGCAGCAGCAGTACCATTAAGTGTATGAGCAAAAGGCAGAGTGCCGCTCTGAGCCTTTTTGGTTTGAGAAGGTGTAGAGCCCTTGGGTGTGAGTGGACGATAGCGGATATGCAACCGTCGAGCTTGGTAATCTGTACAATTGGATAGTGAAGAGACTTCACCCCACATTTGGCGGCCTGGCATCCAAGCTTCCATGTCGTATTTGCGGTAGGCAGATGCACCGAGTTCTTCAGAGGGCATATCAAGGATTCTGTTAGAATGATTCCATCAGTTCGTTAAAATGGTTTGGTAGGAAATACATACCTAAACGACAAACCCAACCCCTCCAAAATCCTCTTTTGAACATCCTTGATAAACTCCATCATCTCCTCGCTCTGGTCTTCAGCCGTAACAGCAAACAACTCGACTTTTGTGAACTGGTGTACGCGGTAGAGACCCCTACTCTCCGCTGACGCACCAGCTTCAGAACGGAATGCATGTCCGACACCGACGACTTTGAGTGGGAGTTGGTTAGAGGGATAAATTTTATTTGCGAACATGCCCGCGAGTGGGATTTCTGCTGTCCCCGCTAAAACAAGTTCTGGCTGGGATGCAGATGTGGAAATGTGGTGATTGGCGATGTGATACATCTGGGATGTTGCACCTCCATGTTCGCGAGGTTGGAAACCACATCGGGCGGCGATGTCTGCACGGACAACGTCTGGAGTCACGACGGGTGTGAACCCGTATTCTATAGCGATGCTTAATGCATATTTTATCAACGCCATTTCGAGTAGTGCTGCTTCGTTGAGGAGGTAATACCATGAACTCCCGGTTACGACCGAACCGCTTTCGAAATCTAATAGATTGAATTTCTTGCATATCGAGAGGTGGTCTCGTGTAGGAGAGGTTGGGAGGGGTGGTGGTCCGTGTATGGAGAGTGTTTTAGCGTTGGGTTCGGGACCGAATGGGGATTGTGGGTGGGTGTCGTTTGGGAATGTGAGGGAGAGAGCGAGGAGGCGGTGTTCAAGGATGTCTAGTTTCTTTTCTTCTTCGGATAGGTTCGCCTTTAGAATCTTTGCGCGTTCGAGGAGTTTGTTTCGTTTTGAAATATCCTTTGATTTGGCGGCTTGTTGGATCTCTGGTCCTAGAGCATTCTGCTCTTGACGGATAGAGTTTATCGTGCGAAGGCGGTCTTTATATTGGGTGTAGATGGTCGTGAGGGAAGATAAGGCATCGACGTCGATTGGAGCCTTGCGTGCGCGTGCGTTTGTGATTTTGGAAGGGAGGCTTTGGGTTATGGCGCCGTATTCAAGTTTGGGTTTGGGGAGTTCACTGTTAGTGAAAATGGGGATGTCATCGTTGGATGAGCTGTATAGTCGTGTACGGATTCTAGAGGCAGAGGTTCTTGTGGCTCACATATTTCAATCAGTTTTGCCTCCGGATTAAGATTGTGGGCGAGCTCACCAGGTTGGAAAGAGATACGACAGCAATAGCGCAGGCATGCTTTTTGCCAGGAGCCGCTTTGCATCATTGCTGGTGACGTCCGGTTGTGAGATAGACGGAAACTGATCTGTCGCGTCGACAAATGAATGTCGTCACACAGGCGCGTGACGGGACGCGTCGCATCCAAGTCTTCTCATTCATCTAGTCTGCCAGACTTTATGGTTTCGTCAACGAGTAATTCGAAAGGAAAGGCGACAAACGGAACGGCTGCAGCGGAACCATATGAACTTCCGTGGTGAGTTTACCCTTTCTACCAATTATCTGGAATACAAACTGAAGCGTCGACGAGTCTAGGGTAGAGAAATACAGACCCAAAGTCCTCGACGACGTCGTTGGCAACTCTGACACAATTGAACGATTAAAGGTCATCGCGAGGGATGGCAATTGTCCTCATTTAATTATCTCTGTGAGTGTCAGTTCGGCTTGGCGGGTTCATCTTTTAATAATGGACGGTTCAGGGATTGCCCGGTATTGGCAAAACGACAAGTATACACTGTTTAGCGCATCAGTTGCTCGGGGACGCGTACAAGGAGGGTGTATTGGAGTTGAATGCGTCAGATGAACGGTGTGTTGTCTGTTGCGCCATTCACTAGCTGGAATGCTGATCCCAGTCTTCGATCATGAAGAGGTATCGAGGTTGTACGAACAAAAATCAAACAATTCGCACAAAAAAAGGTTACACTACCTCCCGGACGACACAAGATCGTCATCCTCGATGAAGCAGACAGGTGGGTAACATGCCTCCCATTCCATGACGTCCAGGACTAACCACGAAGTACCAGCATGACACCAGGAGCACAACAGGCCCTCCGAAGAACAATGGAAATCTTCTCCAACACCACTCGATTCTGCCTAGCCTGTAACATGAGCAACAAAATCATCGAACCCATCCAATCCCGTTGTGCCATCCTCCGCTATGCCAAATTACGAGACCAGGAAATCCTCAAACGACTACTCGAGATCTGCGAAGCCGAACACGTGCGTACCCTCCACAGCACCTCGCTCACTCCACTCACCCCCTTGGCGGTGTGCAGGTCAAATACAATGACGATGGTCTAACAGCCCTGATATTCACGTCTGAAGGCGACATGCGGCAAGCCATAAACAACCTCCAGTCAACCTATTCGGGCTTTGGTTTCGTTTCAGGAGACAACGTGTTCAAAGTGTGCGACCAACCGCATCCAATCGTGATTCAAGCCGTAATTCGTGCATGCTTGAAAGGCGATGTAGATTCGGCATTGGAGAGACTCAAAGAGTTGTGGGATCAGGGGTATAGTGCTGTGGATATTGTGGTCACCTTGTTTCGGGTGGTGAAAACTTTTGACGAGTGCGTCATGTCTCCGTTCTTCCCGCATTGCCTGAATCTGCTTTGGACGGTTTTGGGGTTTGTATGATGTAACCTAAGCCTAGGGCTTTCATTTCCGTGCCGTGTCGCTGTTGTTGTGGAATGGGCTGTTGACTGATGCTGTTGCTTCTCGCTGTAGGGTGCCAGAGTATACGAAATTGGAATATATCAAGGTGGGTGGTAACGCGTTCTCGTATTCGCCGAGCTATTTTGCTCTTTCGGGTCGTGGCTATTGACGTTTGACGGATTTGATAGGAAATTGGGTTTACACATATGCGGATTCTGGAGGGTGTGGGGACATTCATTCAATTGGCTGGGCTGATTGCGAGGTTGTGCAAAATGGTGTGTGGCTTAGGACTAGTCTCCGATGCTGGCGCTGACTTTGCCCTTTAGCATCTCAAACCAGAGCTCTTTAGGGTATAAGGCGCGTTAGGGATGTTGTCCATGTAGAGATCCAGTTGTACTGTATATTTCCTTCCATGTCATTTAGATTTGACATTTTTGAGTGATTACTCATCCCTCCATTCATTTCGCGATCAGCTCGACATAATGATCGCATATATTTTCCCTCCCTTTGACGCTCTCCTTCCTCTCTTCCCTTTACCGCTAAACCGCAATAACGATGTCAACAGCAGTAGAAGATACGCCAGTGACCCGGCGACTGCAATCAGTCAAACACATCATCTTGGTGCTTTCCGGAAAAGGTGGGGTGGGCAAGTCATCGGTATCGACGCAGCTGGCTCTCAACCTGTACGCGTCCTCGCCGACTGCACGAGTGGGAATCCTTGATGTGGATCTCACTGGACCCTCGATACCGCGGATGCTCGGGGTGGATGGGCCACAGTACGCAGTGCACCAGAGCACAAGCGGATGGGTACCTGTCTACGCGGATGCCGAGTCGGGGGAACAAAGGCTGGCAGTGATGAGTGTGGGATTCTTGTTGAAGAAAAGGGGGGATTCTGTAGTGTGGCGGGGACCGAAGAAGAATGCAATGATAAGACAGTTTCTGAGTGACGTGCGATGGGGAGAACTAGACTATCTCGTTATCGATACACCTCCGGGTATGTCCCATTTCTTCTAAAACTAGTCAAGAAGTGAAACAAAGACATCGTATTCAGGTACTTCGGATGAGCATTTATCGTTGATGGAACATATGGCTGGGGTTCGAGAGAAGGTTTCTGCTGTTGTTGTGACTACGCCTCAGGCTGTTGCATTGATGGATGCGATGAAGTGTTTGTCGTTTGCCCGTGCTGTGGAGCTGCGCGTGGCAGGGTTGATAGAGAACATGAGTGGATATGTGTGTCCGTGCTGTGGGGAGGTGAGCAATGTGTTTTCGACGGGAGGAGGGGAGGAGATGGCGCGGCGGGAGGGGCTCAAGTTTTTGGGGAGTCTGCCTGTGGACACGGAGCTGGTTGATGTGCTGGACTCGGGGGGCAAGGTCGGGGACGGGGAAGGCGGAAGAAAGTTTTTGTTGGTGGACAAGTACAGCAAGACTGCGACGGCAAAGCTGTTTATGGCAATAACGGAGCAGGTGCTGGTGGTGTCGTGACCCGACGCGGTGCTTTGATGGCCTTTGTACGCGTCCTTACGTCAACTCTCATCTTTTGCCTGCCTCGTGCCCTTTGAACACCATCCTTTTTCTATCAAATGCCACTCACCTGAGCCCTTTCTTCTTCTTCCTCTCTCTCTCATCTTCTTATCCCTCTTCACTCGACGTTCTCCACACGGCGCGACGACTCTCAAGACTCTCTGCTTCCACCTCACCGGGAATGGATGATCCACCATATACTACTCCCGAAGAGGATCCTTTCAACGTTCGCCCCCTCGTTCAACCATACCATCGGCGCAGGAAATCCAGCATACTCGACAAATGGATCCAAGAACAACAATGCTATACCTCTCTGCAAGACCCGTCTACCTCGGAATCCCTCACCCACAGCCGTTCCCATTCTTCCCCAACTGCTCATGCATACCTTGCGTACCCAGAGCTTAACCGCTCATTCCTCGACCGTACCGGTCCTTCCGAAGCCGCTGCGTCGGAAAATGGCTACGACCTCGTGGACGATGATGACATACCTCCCAGCCTTGCAGCCGAGTTCCTCAACATGAAGGTATGTAAACCTTACTTCACCCCAGGGTAGTCGATTTTTTTTTTCTTTCTGACTTATTTAAAACCTCTCCCGTTAGGTTACAGACACACATGCCACTATCCGTGCCAACAGACCCAACTCACGCATGTCCCTCTCTCCTACCTCTTTCCGTCACTTCAACCTCGTCTTCCGCTCTCCCTCATCCAACTCCCAAGTCGAAGACTCCCCCTCCCGCCCATCATCCCGGATCTCCCTCTTTTCCCGCTCAAACAAAACCAGCTCCGGCACCATCACTAGTAGAGGCACCATCACGCCCCAAACTACTCCCCAAAATTCTTCGACTCGATCATCTCAGATCTTCACCAACATCACCTCTTCCCACCCATCCCCGTCTCCCCATACCCCACCACACGGATCTTCATCATCCTCCAAGTGGCGTCCCAGCGTCCTCGGGCACTTTACCCCATCATCGCACGCACACGCCGCTTCCCAGTCATCTATCCACCCACCACCCTCTGACTCCAACTACACCCCGTCACGGCCTAGTGTCTCCTCATCCGTTGACACCTCTCAGGCCCACACATCGCTTACCGTGCCGAGCGCTGAGGGTAGTGCTAGCCAGTGTTCGCCGACGCACTCGTCTCCCTCGGCCTCGGAACTAAAACAGGGCTCGTCACAATCGACACGGCATGTAGGCTCTGTGCGCTCGAGGACGAGTGCGAAACGTTACTCGACGCCCACCTCGCAGCACTCCCGTTATAATAGCCAAGAGATTGGTGGCAACTCCATCTCGGGAGCATCATCAATATCATCGCGCTCGCAGGCCTATCCATCTTCAGTCAACACCAACACCAACATCCACGACCTGTTCAGTTCGGACCTCGATTTTGCCTCGCCTTTGCCCACACTTTCGTCAAACACACGAAGGGGGCACAACCCGCAGGGCACGTTTCCTCGGATGTATCCATTCGTATACAACAACGGTGTTCAAACTAGTGCGCGGAGGGGCGCTAATGTGTTTGATGCCTATAATTTCCGGGAGTGTGCCGAGGAGGGCGAGGATGATGACGCACAGCAACAGTCACAGCATCGGGAACAAGCAAAGAAAAAGAAACCGCATGTTGTTTATTCTTCACAGAATGGGGGCACGTTGTCGAGGATGACGTCGTTCTCGAATCTCGCTCTATCTAGGAGCAAGAGGAAGAAAAAGAAGCTTGTTGTGAGTGGTGTTGCGGTTAATGATACGAGGAAGTTTGAAGGTGTCAAACGGTGGTGTGAGGTGTGTTTGCTTTTCTGTCATTCCTTTTGGTTTTCTAATAGTTCGCAGAGTTTCGGTGAAGTACGCCAGATCTTGCGCATGCCCAATGGCGACCTCGTCGTCTCGTTCCAGAGCGCAGAAGTCGCTGACACTGTATGTCGTGTGCGCGCTAGAGTTTTCATTAAGGGCGTTGGAAGTGTACAGTTGTCCTGGACGACTGAGAAGAAACGCTAAACTGGCCACATTAGTTTCACGTTCTTGAACTGGGACTCCTATCCTCTCGGGTTGTATATGACCCCTTCCACCCGTCGATTTAATATTGCTTCTCGCAACGCCCCTCAAAAGAAAAAGAAAAAAAAAGATAATCCACAAGGACATTGATTGTCCTTTTCTATTCTCCTTGAACGTATCTGCTTTCGAACTTGGACAGCTTTTCTTTTCCGATCACGAACCGGCTACGACCAATTGTGCCCCTGACGATCTTCTATTTAATCACCTTATGACCACCCCCTTACCCCGACAGTACATATGCAGTGTGTCTACTTCCTCTCCCTTTACATGACTATTCTTGACAAATTTTTCTTAGCTCCCCTTTTCTGCAATCCGTCTATATGCACATCTTTTTCTCGCACCCTCGGACATTTTCTCTTATACCTACATACCCCTCCCTCTCACCCATCCGATATTACACTCCAATCTGTGTAACCATATGCTTTCCTCACCCACCCCTACCCTAGTGCATCCATTGTTGTCCCGATCCTCTTGTGACGATAATTAGAGCATCACCCTAATATTCTCAATCTATTCTGACCTTTAACCTAACACGCCGCTGTGGTCACAAAAATTTTGTATTGCAAACGGAATGGAGGATGTTACTAAAGGAGAGTATAGAGTTGAAGAAGTTTTCGACAACCACATCTCTTTCTTGATATACTAACATCGAGGATGTTAGTTTAAAGAGAAATGAAATGAAGGGGAAATGAATAAAGGATCGGACGGAATGAATAGGATAGAACAAACGAATAAGGTAATGAATGGAAGGCGGCATGACCGTATATGCCTCTGAGACCCCTCTGCATATCTGGCATTCTAGTGGCTCCAATCAAGGGCGCCCACAGTTCCCGTCGGACGAGTTGTCTCCTTCCACGTCTCCAGTGAAACTTTGATTATGAATCGTCCTTCGTCCCTTGCGACCGATAGATGCACGAGTAGAGCAGTCGACATTCCGACGATGGAAATCCCTCCCGTTCGCTTCCTTCCTGCCGACATTTGATGGCGGAGCATTCGCACTACCTCCGTTCTTGTTCTCGCCAGGTCGGGGAGTAGGATCAAAGCTATATCCTGGCATGGCTGGATTTGTGACAAGACCAGGAGGTATATGCACGTACGGCGGAGGCACAGGGTTCCAAAACGGGTTAGTGGGGACAGGATATGACCGAGGAAGAATGCTGTTGGCTGGAGGCACAACGTTGTGGTTCGAAGCTGATCCCAGAAGCGGGAGGGTTTGGGTAGATGACCAGGTTGCTGTCGTACTGATGGATTGTGTCGAAGTGGAAAGATTGCTACCGCCGTGACCATTGCTGCTAATGCCCTGACCAGCCATGTACTGGTCCAGTGCTTCAGATGGGTAGACAGCTATCAACGTGCCCCGGTCGTTCTGAAGAAACCCAGATGGTACCAAAGGGGCTCGAGGAGCTTGGACGGACGCCGATGGGTTGTGTTCTACATTCGGTGGACCAAAATAAGGAAGGTAAGCCTGCAGAGTCTTAAGTCAATAACATCAAGACCTTGCAAAGGAGACGCACGTTGTACACCACGCCTGGCCAAGAGTGGCCTGCAGCAGTTGGCCCATTTACTTCAGAACCTGGCGGTGCCGTAGGAAACGGCTGGATCGGGACTGCGGGAACCGGATAACCAGGATACGGGGCATAATAAGACAGTTGGTGGGGGCCAAGTTGCGCATAAGGGTGAAACCAGGGCATGGGATAATGACCGGGAACCGGAAAGGGCACCGGCACCATAGGGGTCGCCAGAGGAGGTGCAACGGATCCGTCAGAACCACCAGAGTCAGGCGGTGATTCTGCTACAGGGGTATCATACCACTCGCGGTACTTCTCTCCCCGTGTGTGCTCCAGTACTCGTGCCATTGGACTTTCTGGTTGCTGCCTCGTCGAAGGTGTTTTATGGTGCGTATCCTCGGCCTCTATGACGGGAGCTACATCTCCCAGGACGGTCTTATTAATCTCAACAGCATTAGAATCGCGTTGGAGAGCCAGAGTAGTCTCATTGTTGTTGGGATTATTCACGGGACCTTGCGAGAAAGCAATCTTTCGAGGCGGGTGGCAGTGAGAATAGCGGCCACGCCCCCTGTTACGCCTCCATGTGCTGCGAGGGTTTATATCCCGAAGTTGGACTTTTAACGCACGACCAGCGTAAATGCGATTATGCTAAGGGCGGGGATCAGCGCCATAAGCGGAGGAAAGCGAGTAACACACCTCTTCCAAGATTGCTCGTGCGGGGGATTCCGTGTTATTGTATTTGACAAAAGCAAAGGCGGCGCTACCATTAGCTGATCAATGTGTGAGCAGAAAGATCTTTATAATAGCCAGTACTATACTCACGAGGTCGGATAACTCTGACAAATTCAAGACCTTCAAATCTCCCAAAGAGGACCCGTACCTTGTCTTCTGTCCATGCTCCAGGCCCATACATCTCCAGACCACCAACAAACAATGACGTGGGATCGAATTCCTTGGCTGGGCGAGGAGAGCCGCCGCTAGCTCCTCGAGCGTCAGGTTTTGTTTCGTAGTCTGAAAACCCTGAGTCGTAGGTGTGATGGACTGGCGTAGTGGGAGTTTGGGGCAAGGTTGTTCCAGGCGTTGGAGGAGACGTCGCCAACCCAGGTGTAGGTATCCCTTCAGCCTGGATCAAGGGAGAAGCTCGAGTTTTTTGAGGAGTAAGGATCCCGTGAGCTGATTGGGAAGCAACGATGGGGGGTAATCTACCCAAAGACTTGAGTGAGACAATGCTTGGAGGAAGAGAGTGCTCACCCGATGTCCTCTCCGAAGTGTGCCGTCTCACTCAAAATGCTCCAGTCCAGTTTAGAATCACATTCAGAATCCGTGTACGACGGAAAATCCGTGTCTCCCCAGTCGATTTTGGTGGCATTGAATGTGGATGGCAGTTTATGTCCGAGTTTATGTCCGAGACCAGGAGGCGTTACAGGATCCATCCAGTACTTAGGTTCGTCGACGCAAGAGATAGAACCATGGTTAAGAATAGTACGGCTGTTATCCTCGAGGACAGGTTTCAGTCGGGCTCCAAGAGTGTTGCTATGAGGGGAAGTTGGTCCCGAGGGAGGAACGAAATTGGGGGAGAAGTAAGACTGAAAGCGGTTTATTCTGGGCTGGGTGCGAGGAGCATGATCCAGGGCTTGTTGGTACCTCTGCGGGTGGTAGCGCTGCTCGACGCGTTGGGCTTTAGGTCGATGAGCCCATGAAACGGACATATGAGGAACTCTACATAACGTCTGCTCTTGATCTAGACATTGAGATAATAGCTCGGAGAGAAATCGCCCACCATTAATGCAGTTACGCAGTCATCGCGGTGATTCCACTTTACTTCCCAACAGCTTGTATCCATGCCCTTGATCCGGGGCATGTTGTGCGGAGGAGGGTAACATTCGGGGGTAAAATCACTCCCTTCGGGAACTAGTAGGTTGCATTAAGATAAATATTCCCAACTACGTAACTCGGGCCTACCTTTGACCAGGTCATGATTTTCCGTTAATATAGAGACCTTCTCCAGGGGGCCAAAATGCCTCACGAGCTTGATTAAAGACTGCAGGAGAGATTGATTGTCATCGCTTTTGTCAGTATAACCGAACAATTGACCAGTACCTCCGCGTCGAATTTCAGTGGATGCAAATAAACCGCAGCATCTTTTCCAGAGGTTGCGTCATCTTTGGGAAGTGTCCGAGCATATTGTTCTGCTTCAATAGCTTCTGCATTATAGGCGATGCGATGGTATCTGAAGAAAAGCGTCAGAGGTGGGTATAAGTGCATATATGCACGAAAATTGTCTCGTTTACTTTGTGTTCCTTGGTTTCCAGAGTCGGATCGCATGGGGGAGCTCGAGATCAGGAAGTTCACCCTTCGTTCGCGGAGAGAGCCTCCCGAATCTTTCGGACATTGTTACTTTGGATGGCGCTCTTTGGGAGGACGATGTCATCGAATATCAACTGTAACCAACAAGAAGACTTGCCTGTAGGAGATGAGGAGTGTTCTGAAAGCTCGGGCAGGCTCATAACGCAAAATTCGACCTAGGAACGGTTTAGGAGGGCATGACTGTAAGCTTTGGAGGAAGGTCGAAGCCGAAGACTCGTCCTCAATAGTCAGCAGTGGCATGGGTGAGCGTAGACGTGTATATGCGACAGCGCGGAGCCTCACCTCGCACTGAACAAAAGCACACACACCTCCCTTTGAATCACGAATAACCTTGATGCTTTTGACTTCCGTATACTCCGAGAGGTGCCCGACCAAGAGGCGGGTCAATTCCGCTTGATCGATATTAGACGGGAGGCTGCCAGAGGATGGAGCAGTAAGCAATGGCGACACTTGATAACGTTGAGGATCAGACAAACCTCCCAATAAAAACGCTCGCGTTGTGCGGCGGCCTATCGGCCTTGTCCTTTACTTCGGTGAGCTGACTGGTCATTTGTCCCTCGCCTAGCGTTGACTCGGGAGAAAGAGAGGACGGCGTTGGTAGTGTATCGTATCGTGTACCCCATGTGCGCGTTTGGTTGGGCTGTTTAGGAGGCATAACACCTAGTTGAACGATAGATATGTACTAGTGGGTATTTGTGATAGAAACCGGATGGTAGGACGGTGAGAGTTGAAATTTGAGCGAAGGATGACTGAGGTCCAAACAAACACAGAGGCTCCAAGTCCGGGATAAATCGTGAAGCAGATCGACCGCAGCTTATGCACGTATATAAAGTACAATTAGTACTTCTCAACGGGTTGTCGCGGAAACACAGCAGGACTTCGCGCCTCAGAATTATTCGGACTATTCGAGAGCCGATTTTGAGCCGCTTCTGAGGGGCAGCATCATGGGTATGCCACCGATACATTGTCCCTGGCAGGGAGTGATAAACACGTTTGACGGTGCCCGATGTGTTTCCAACGATATACGACAGCCAAAACTAAGGTCAACGAAGGTCTATTTTCGAGATGTGTAACTTGCTGTCATGTCAGAAGCAAGGAATAGCCATCCATGTCCGTTCCCCTTGGATGTTTGTAGAACCACCAGTGCTCTGGTTACGAACAGGAGATGAGAAGTAACACAAGGGACCCTAGAAAGGGAGTGATTGTCTGGATCCGATATGAAAGAAGGGTTCCCCGAATAGCTCGAGGTGATCATCCGAAAAAGCATAGATATCCATGACCCATCTTATACTTTGCTTTCCACTTTCTATCTCTGGTTCAGGTATGTCCAGTCCAAGAAGAGAAGACAGATGTACGAAGAACCGAAGGACTACACGTCATTCGACTAAACCAGATCCATGGAGGTACGATTCGGCTTCCGCGGAAAATGAAAAATGGACGACCAGGTATGAGTCTTCGAGATCTGAAAGAACCTCGTTCAGCTGGAGGTTGTTGCCGGCCTAGAGAAATTCTTTACGTAGGGGATGCCGGTTGGCAGCGATTCCAGCACGACAGTTCGGACTGGCAGTGATGCATTGATGAACGATGAGATGATTCGTAGAGACCATGATGTCGGTTCGTCAACAAGTGCAAAACGAGGCAACCAGGATAGCAGCCTTTCAGGCGTTCTCACAAGTGACCATCTACGTAGACAGAGATCTCGAGCATCCCGGCTCAGTCAACCCATAGCCATTCCGGCACGGTGGCGCATCATGCAAAGTCGATGACGAAGGCCAGGAAAGTTCCGTAGCAGTCGGTCTGCGACGGGTGATAGATGTAGCTCAGTTCTAACGTTCAGGAAGGGAATCTTGGCATGTGACAGTGAACAGGCTGGACCGTCACTGTTTCAGTATACATTCTCAAGGATGATGAAAACCCCCCGATGGTATTGTGAAGACCAAGAGCTCCGGGCCCTTTGAAAGAAGCCGGTGCCAGTGTTATATCGTTTCTACTGGAAGACACGGCTGGTATCGCGAAGTTTTCCGCATCAAGTTGGAGCAGATAGTGTTTTAGGTGCGGGAGTCAGGTATCCAAATCTGAGGTGACTAGTGATCGGTCAACAATCAACAATCAATTTCCCCTGAATGACTGGGCAAGCGCGTTATTTGTGTTGCCAAACAAAAGTATTTCTTCTTTATTGACCATCATTCACTTCTCTCCTGCTGCTGCCGCTGCCTCTCCTTATCACTTCTGTCATCAATAGTCCTAGAATACAATGTCTGACGACGGATACGATGGCGGAGCTGTTGGAGATGACTACGACTATGGCGGAGGGTATGTTGGATCAACTCATATAGTCCCTTAACTAGCTTATTCACGACTCGTGTCCTAGCTATCAGGAGGAGGCATTCGTATGTCGCTTCAATGGTTCGCGTGTCGGAACTTGGAAGTGATACTCTGTTCTTCAGGACGAAAACTACGATCTCCTGGCCCAGGAACAAGAAGGAGAGGGTGCTGGAGAGGGCGAAGAATCCCAAGTCAACGCTGTCAATGGCGCAGATAATGACCACCCTATGACGAATGGCGACGAAGCTGCAACAAGCACGACTGTAACTGGCGAGAGACAACCGAACAAGGTGAGGGTGACGACGCCCTACCTAACAAAATATGAGAGAGCGCGAATACTGGGAACAAGGGCCCTGCAAATCAGGTGAGCACGTTTTTGTCCTTGATATGCCCATGGATATTGAAGTGCACCATGAACAGCATGAATGCTCCGGTTCTCGTTCCACTGGATGGTGAAACAGATGCTCTCCAGATCGCAATCAAGGAGCTTTCCCAGCGCAAAATTCCACTCGTCATCCGTCGTTACCTTCCAGACGGAAGCTTCGAGGACTGGAGTGTGTCTGAACTCATCACTGATTGAACATAGAATTGTTGTATGATAGGTCGACCTTGCTTTAAATATATATCCTTAATTGATGTTGTGTCCAAGTGTCAGCCTGGTAAGTATATACAGATAGACGTAGATAGATGCTTCTTCCTTCCACACCTTAACATCTTCCTGTATATTCGATACACTTATTGTCTACTCAGTAGCACTCGAGGGCACTCACCTTAGTGGAGCCTACAGGCTTCCACCAAGCTCGCTATTTTTCATTATAGGGCCCAGCATCAACATCGTATAATGCATGAAAATAATATAATACATGATAAATAAAATGAAAGGTCATTTCGACTGGTATGGTGGAAAGAGCGAACGGGCAGGGCAGATGTCGCGATGCAAAGAGGAGATAACAGACGAAGTCATGGGATGACGACCTCAACACGTTGTGTGGCTCGCCGTTTCGCCGTCGATGCAGCTCTAGTAGTTGGTCTAGTTTTGTTAGTTGCAGCCTTGCGTGTGGTCGGGGTAGGCTTGACCGGAGACTTCTCGATATCCGGTTCGATGTCCTGCATGGATAGCTCCACCAGGGATATATCCATTAGGGCAGTATCATCGGATCCAGTTTTTGCATGGTTCGTACTTTCTCCAAATAATAGTTTGCGCTCTGAAGCAGGTAGGGCGTGTTTGATGGGTCTCGAAGCGACCATGGACTGACGTTTCGAGGGGCTGGATTCGAGGTTGTTGTAGTGACATGTACCTTGTCGACGTTTGCTGGGCGAGAGAGGTACCTGAGGAACTGAATTTGACCCTGCAGGTAGCTTGTTCTCGTCCTGAGGATGGTTGTTCTTCTTGTTCACAACTAGGACGACGGATATGAGGGTGAGTCAACGGAGACAAGAACTTAAGAGTTACCTTTCTTCTTCTTAGTAGCCTCAGCACGGGGATTGGCTACCTTGAAAGGGCTCGCCACGCTGGTATCCCCGTCGAGAGTTTGCTGTATCTCCCAGTCAGCAGGCTTGTTCTTTTTCCAATCCTCGAGAACCCTTGCAACCCAAGCGTCGGTTTCACCAACGACGTGATAATCGATCACGTCAGCCCACTCCGAACCAGGAGCCGTCTTGTTAATAAATATAACTCGGGGTTTTGGCTTCGAGGTTAGAGTACCAGTCTTCGGGGCATTTTCACGGATCGTCTTGGCAAAGTCCTTGACGAGCTTCTTGAGTCCATGGACCTTGAGCGAGGTGCCCATAATGATCAACAGGTCCGGCTTGCGTCCGACATCCGCCGCTTGAATAGAGCCAATATCATCACCCAAGGGATGAGGTTCGTCGTAAAGAACAATGGCAGGTCTCAATGTTCCAACTTTGATGGGCCGGGCGCTTCGAGCAACTCTGGCTTCAGCTAAATAACGTATTAGAATCACTAGGATAGCATATATAATGCTACTTACAGCGTGTAAGACATTCAGGACAATCAGGAGCTGTCCCTTGGCTGAATATGTTTAGATGATCTCCTGTACAAGGATATTCTGCTGCGCAGGAGACGCATCGAACACGGTGAATATCCCCGTGTAGCTGGACATTGCGGACATCCTTGGTCTTCAGTTTACTCTTCCCTTTGCCGGTTGCTTTTGCGTCATCACAAGACGTTCCGAGAAGTCCCGCTCTTTCCTCCAGCCCATCTATATTTTGCGTATACGAACGCAATAGCCTCTTCTTAGCGTCGAGAGTCTTGATGAAATGATGTGTGGGTGTGGGTGAAGCAGCATCAATCGAGCGTTTGAGCTCAGATATGAAAGTATAAAAAACGGAGGTTGAGGTAGGATCCCGGAACAAGGACGCGTCGAATAAATCCCGTCCCTTTAAGACAACGTCGGGATATTTCTTCTTGACAAGTGCGTATAGGCCGTCTGAGGACCGGAAGTCCTGAACTAATTCGTCAGCGACCTTTTGTTTTTGACTCGCAGAGGAAACCTGTTCATACAGGTATACCACAAGAACACGAAATACCAGCGCCTGTGACAACCACGATCCGCTTGCTTTTAACAACGGCAAGCGAGAGCTCCAATAGAGTACGCCTCGTATGGACGTCTGTTGATGCTAGAGGTAGGTCAACAGTGATGGTCATTGCTGTCGAGAGACAGGTTGGTGGCGACCAGGAGTGTTCTTGAGACACCCACAGTCCACGCTCCAAAGTTAGCACATCAACGTCTGAACGCGTTCTATCACGTGGTAATCTCTGGCAACGACGCGTCTCTGCGTCATTAGCGCCCAAGAACATTCCTTAACTCTCAAAGAATACGCGGGACACTTAACGACACGTATAGTCTACCGAGAGCACAATTCGACTCCATAAACACGTCCTTCTAAAACTACTAATTAAGTGCATTGTAACGACTAAACGACCATAATGAACCCAACGGTGAGAATAGAAGAAATCGCAACAATGGTCGACCAAGCAGCACTGAGCGACACAGCTCCGGAGGATTGTGTCGGGGAGGGAGCATCGCTGCGGGATGATGCGGACGTGCCAGACGTAACAGAAGTCACCAACCCTCCAGGTGAAGGAGTAGGCGTGGCACTTGGACCGGGAGCTGACGAGGCTCCGGGAACAGCGGTCGTTCCCAGCTGGACAGCAATCGGATTAGCTACTGAGGTCTCGGTTATAGTAGCCACTTGACCATCCTGTGTCCCAGAGCAAACCGCTACAGCGCCCTGGAAATTACACCCGTATGCCATCGTGAACGTAGTCGACGGGCCAGACCCAACGTAGAAGACGGAGGCGTAGTCGGGGCCCTGCACAACGGTGGCTACCAAGATTTGAAGGTCAGCAACAGGTAAAATGAACGACCTTTGAGAAAATAGTACACTACTTCACCTGTACCGGGCAAGATGTCATCCTCCCAATTAGGATCATGACCCGCCTGAACCGCCCAAGTCGTGTGGCCAGCCGCGGTATCCACTCCAATAACGTCGGCACTGAGGGGTTGTGGATCAAACCCGAGAATAGTCAAGAAGGTTGACTGAGCCAATGCAGCTGAAAATTAGTTCGTGAGATGCTTGTACGTAATTTGACCTCATCCACACCTACTTTTAAAAGCTGTAAGAGCAAGGAGCGTAGCAAATGTAATGGACTTCATTGTAAAGTGGGAAAGGTGCTAGCAGAAGGAGGAAAGGAGAGGGGATGTAGGTGGCATTTTTGTTCCCAACTCTTAAATGGATTTTACATGCGGTAGAAATCCCATCTCAATTGAACCTTTGGGCCTTAAACGGCCCATTCTGGTTGATCGCATGATAACAGAAAAGCTACGGACCAAATTTTGATGGAATTTCGGCAAACGGGCACACACGGCATGTATATCTGGACCACTCAATGCTGATCACAATACCATCGATTTATGGGCGGGGAACCAAAATATTATAATTTATGTACCCAACGGACTTTCGGCCAACGTTATACTAGGCCTCTTAATTTTCGACATCCTGTTCACTACCGGGGGTGCGTTCATAGTACCAGATACCATCGGTCCTTGTACAGCTAGATTTGGTCGTCGAGTCGACGGACTTATAGGAGCCGAATTGTTCCTGGAAACATTTCAGGTCAGGTACGGAGGCCGCAAGGAACGTCAAAGAAAGAAAAATCAGGACGCACTGTTCCATACACGTGGTTAAAGTACCAGACCTCGCTGAGGACGGTTCCATTGTTTACGCAACCGAAGTAAGGAACGGCGCCGGTCTGGGACCTGACAATGGTCTCGAGGTCATCAAGCTTGTAGGTGGTCTTGTTGGACGGGACAATGCCTCCACTGGACGCATCATAATTAAACCCGATATAAGCCAAAATGAACAGCGAGGGGTTGACGTACGCGGCAAGGAGTTTGTAGGTAGGGAAGAGTTGGAATGCCCTGATAACAGCCCCAAAGTAATCAACGACCTCAGCATGTTCGACATAATCCTCTCCATAGCAGGCGACGTCAAAGGTCGAAGTGCAGGTGGCGTGCTTGGAGAACTAAGTGGAAATGTCAGTCATGATAAGTTTTTTTTCAAAGGATGGTGTATCTATAATTCACCTCGTGTGCCCAAAGCTCTTCATTGGGTGCATCGCGATTGATCCAGTACTTGTTCACTTCAAGCTCGAAATCAGGGGAAAACCAGGTGTCACGTTGGAACCCCGAGACGCACTGTAGTCCAATAGCCCACTCCTTTTGAACTTCTTGACAAAGGTGTCAACGCCTGGGCCCGTGTAGGCGGGAATCACGGTGCCGTTGGGGAAACTGGCGGGAGAAGGGGCGGGGTCGTACTGCCTTGAGAGGTCACAGTATTGCTCAAAGGACCTACAAAGGATGGTTTAGGTGGCATCAAAAGATGAATCCAATGAATCAATACGCACCCATCGCAGTTGTCTGGCCATAGGCCATGGATACCCCAACTGCCTTTGGGCAACTTCTGACCCCGGCGTTCCAGTCCAGTGTAGGTGTTCCAGAATTGAGTTTGAAGAACGAGACCACCGGGTGTTGGTGAGCAACAAGTATTTCTTATAGGAGTAGCGTTCTCGCAAGAAAAAAAGGAAGGTTCACGAATGCACGCAGCAAGGTTGGGATAAGTGTGCAAATCGCGAGCATTGTGATCCGCACCATGACCAGATCTCGCAACGGCACTTGCAGCGGCGATGGAGAAGAATAGAAGGACTTGTGTCTTCATCGCAACCAGGCTCAGAACCAAGGGAAAGCACGGCCTAGGAGAAGAAGCTCGACCGACTACGCCTTATAGCCGAGAAACGGTGCGTATGTTCACGAACCACATGGTGCAGAAATGCCAATCACATCTGCCTGTTGAAGCAAAGGAACGTTCGCAACCTAAATATAGAAGGAACTCTTTATCTCCTTCATAACATCAACGCAGCTGTCAGGGCCACGTGGACGATTTCGGTTGTCAGATTCCCATTGGCACCAACGTTTTATCAATTTATTGGAAAGCATATGAGCAACAAAATTGGAAAAGCTTGCTTCGAGGATTTTAAGTTGAAGGTGCAGCAGCGTTAAAGACTCCAAGTGCGGAATCCAGCGACGGTTCTCAGACATCAGCCCAACCTCCTTCGTCGAGTTTGTACGAGGCTTCGCTTTCCGGTCGATCCGGGCTGTCAACCAGCTTAGCGACACGTTCTTCGGCGCGGCCTGTCAAGTGAACAATTCAGACGACGCCAAATGGATTTTAATAATCAAATTCGGGCTACCTTTCCGTAGATAAAGGCGAGTGGCGGAGGCATGAGATAAGATGTGTCCACCAATAGGTTTGAGGGCACCGCCTGCGACAAAAGTCATAGTAGCACCCGGATCCGCTATGGCGAGAAGAATTAATGACCATCCACTACTACAGGGATCGGGTTACTCACACTGTACCTGGTTGGTGAGAAGGATCGCAATCTGGAAATTTCGGGCACATTAGTAGAGCGCAAGTCGAAACGAGAAAGCCAATCTCTACATTATACTCCTCGGACAGTTTTGTTAGCTTGGACAACATCTAACGATCATGCCATCAGGATCGAGAGAAATGAACAATAGCGTCCGACTTAAACCTGTGCAAGCTATAGAAGTGGTTAGCCGCTGTTCCGTCAACCAGAGTCGATGGCGTGAACTACTTTTTGCTGCCTTTCACTGAGTTCACCTCTGCCTGAGTAATCCACACGGAACAGTGCCATTATGCTGTCAACAATCTTTGGAGCGTAAGTTGACGACCAGGTCCTGACCGAGGGAATGCACCAAGAGCCGGAAATCCTTGTCCTCGGCGAAGCGTAAGGAACATTCGTTGATGAGTTCCATCTGTCGTTGATAGTTAAGTTGTCATCAATAGATCGTAGCGAAAAAAAATATATACTTGATGTTCGCTGTTGAAAGCACGCGCTAAAAGTGGGATTGGGCTAGCATATTTGATTGAGTGGAAATAGACACTAACCATAGAGAATGTTCTCTAGTGCCATACTGCCATCTACGCCGAATCTATCAGCTATAGCTTTGATGCGATCCGGCCGAAAGGTCCCTATTGTCCCGTCAACGCCTACGCTAATACAACGAGGGGTGGAGTGAGGGGGACACCTTCTGTATCGATGTATGCGACCTTGCAATTGTTTAAACCAAGTGAGAGAAAGGCGTTGCAGGAGGGACACACCTTTCCCGCAGCACCACCGAGGTCAGGAGGGAGCTGAGCCACAACGCTCAAAGTATGGGCCAGTTGGGTTTTGCCAGTCCGGAACTCCCCATAAACTGGTTCCATATCGTTAGATATGCAGTTGCACAGAGATGTGGACTCGCCTTCGGATATCGACTGCGACATGAGACCTCCTAGACCCACGAAACAGTAACTCGTACATCAAATGCTTGATGCCTGGTATAAGATCGAGGCTAATGACTTACCGCCGAGGATAGCGTCGACGGATTTACTTCCAGTGCTGATGATATGTACTCTCTTCCGCCGCTCTTGTACCTCGATACCCGTAGCAAAAGATGAACCCTATTCGTCATATGCACTGAGTTGCGCGAGTGGTATCAGAGCATCTAGCAAACCAACCAAGATCTTATGCGCAGCTTCCTACCCAAGCACGGGACAATCTCAAGTTGGGTCTCATCATGAAAGCGCGTAGGAAAGTAATGCTGACCTTGATTTTCTCGACTTTAGCCTCGGACATGCCCTATATGCGCACGGAGAGTAGTTAGGGACTAAGAAACCGTGTACGTATATGTTCTATGCCGACCTTGATCTTCAAGAGTTGTCGCCTAGTTGTCATGTTGACACCAGAGACCGTGTTAATAGCTGCCGACTGAACTGTCTGTGAGCCTCAGTCAGTGTATGCACGACAAAAATACTCATTTTGAGTTTGAGAATATCTTGAACGTTGATTCCCTGTCACGGTAACACTCAAGTATATGCGCCGGGGTTTGTTTGGCAGAAGCTTACATGCTGTTGAAGTTCATCCACGGAGTCAAAGTATGGTGTCTGACGACTGATTAGGATAGGGTGTATGCGATCGGTAAAAGTAGTGATGCCTCGTCCTCTTCAACGACAGGGCTTGGAGCGCGTGAGGCAATGGAGGGAATGGAAGGTGCTCGACGGGGCGGCATTGTTAGAGTAGTTGTTGGCCAAGGAAAAAATAATAAAAAGGAGTAGAAACCGGGACATAAATAGGCTCAGATCTGGCGTCCACGTGAGTGCATACAACTGGTAGGTTTCAGGATCCTTCACAGAGCACAGAGCAGGACGATGTAACACAGAAGCAACCTATATTGTACAAACAAGATAGCAAGTCCGACATTATATTACAGGCGATGAACCCAAACCAACGTACTAGTCGACAACCAGTGTACCCCTCGATCTCCGGATACGATCCTCCAAGCCTCCTTCTCCGCTATAAACCTTCTTGTAATCTGCGCTCATGAAGCCTCCGAGCCCACCAGATTTGGCAGATTTGGCACGTTCTTGTTCCTCCCTTGCCATCTCTGCCTTCTCCTTCTCCAGAAGTTCTGCCAGTCGCTTCTTGCGTTCCTCTTGCATATTCGAGGCGTTCGAGGACATGGCGGCCAAACGAGCAGCACGTTCTTCGGCGAGGGTCTTAGCATCCTTTTCCGGCGGACGAGTCTGACGAGGCGGTGGCGGTGCACGAGTTGGTGGGGGTGGGGAGCGTTCTACGCGATAGCGTTTAGAACGGGAGTCATAGTCATCATATCGAGGACTCGGGCTTCTTGAGCGCTTGCCAGTATCATAGAGGGGACTCCTGCTTCTGTAGTAACCATTAGACGTCGAAGGACCAGCATATCCGCCACGTTCCCTTCCCCTATCATGACGTATCGGACTTTGACTGTCACTTCTCCGATGCGAGTCAGGACTGTAGCGTTTCAACGATCGGTCTTTGTAATCGTCGTAATGAGGCGAACGATGGTAATCTCGATCCCTGCTCCTGGAACGCCGTGAATAAAGGCTAGGTGACCGTCTGCGTTCATATGGGCTTCGTGAACGCCGTCGCTCGCGGGGACTTAGTGACCGAGAGTCCCTTTCGCGGCGATGTTTACGCTCGGCCTTCAGCCTCTTTCTTTCCTCCTTCTCCTTCTTTTTCTCTTTCTTGTCCTTCTTGGGTTTAATACCGTTCTTTTCTTGCAGCTGGCGCAGACGCAAAGGGTTGGACATGAGAGCTTGATACGCATTTTGTTCCTGCTGTTTGATGGCGAGGAGAGGATCTTCCCGAATCTTGGCTGCAATATCTCGAGCTGTGTTTGCGTTCTGGACAGCAATGAAGTTCTTGTGAGCAGCTCCGAGCTGGAAAACTATTGTCAATCGACGAGGAGAATGGAATTTGCTACACGAACGTACCTTGGCATTGTCATCGGCAGTCAACATCTTGTCAACCCTCTTCTTTCCCAACAGATAATCCTCCAAGTCGTTTGGGTTCTGGCTATTCCCTGTCGCTGGCGTGGCATACATCCACTCTAGCTTTTCCTGCCTTTTCTTCCCAGTCTGCTCTTCCTGCAACCGCTGCAGTTCTTGAAGTTGACGCTCTTCCTCTTTTTCTTTACGGAGTTGATCAAGTTTCTTCTTCTCCTCCAGCTAGAATAACGAGTCGAGTCAGCGGATGACTAAAGGGAATTGAGGAGAGATACGTACCGCCTTCTTTTCCTCGAGCCAAACCCGCTCCTGGTTCTTCAGCAGGAGCGGGTGCCAGGACTTTTTCATGTTAAGATCTCCACCACCCATTTTGATGCGGTTTCTCTGGAGACAGATACAAAATACGAAGAGAAGGGGGGGGGATGAAAGGACGACGTTGGGTGTCCGAGTTGATTGCAAGAGGCAAGAAGGCAATGACTCTGTTTGCCAATGTATGTCATAAGCGGCGATGTGACACGTGACTTGCGAAGGCAGTTGCGGAATGGCTCAGCGATGGTGAGAAGGCGGCTTGCCGCAAACACACGGGGTAGTTGTCAATGGCCCAGTCAACACAGTACCCACACGACCCGGAGTATGAGGAATCCCATCATTTAGACTCTGACGTGGAAGACTCTCGGACAAACCCCCAACCTGTGTTCGTACTACCATACCTCCCCTTTCATGCCTGTACACTGACATGCCCTTTGCATATACCAGACCCACCAGATCCATCTATGCCCTTACTCGCGAGGAGATTGCGAGAGGTCTCGCCAACCGCTTCGTCCACTCCCGGACCTATATCTTCCTCTATCTCGGAATGGCTGCGCTCTCGGTGACCACCGTCGTACTCAGTTTAACTGATGGGTGTCCCGGCCTAGCATTTTACATCCTGGAAGTAATCATCAACGTAGCTATGATCATTGAAGTCGGGATTCGCTTTGTGGCACTTGGTCGGGTGCGTCTACTCCCCTGGTCCTTTGGAAATGTCTCCAATAGTCGATACAGCAATTCTGGAAATCGCCATTTAACGTCATGGATGTAATTCTTACTGCTTTCTGTGCGCTTACACTCCTAGTGCTGGCCTTTGCTGAGTGTAGCGCAGGAAGCAAGGAAGAGGAGGTATTTGATACTCTGCTCCTGGTGGCTCGGAACATTCTTCAGTTTGGAAGGCTTGCTGCGGTGATGCGACAGTGAGTAGTAAACTGGTCTGAGGTTATTTCGGCGTTGACGTTGCTTTCAGATCTGGCCAATCCATCTTTTCTCGTCCTAAACCGATTGATATCAATGCGGCGCGCCGCGCTGGATTTGGCATGGAGCTTGATATTGAAAGCGACGAGGAAGACGAGTTGAGCCGCCCGCTGGTGCGCAATCCTGTGTTGTTTGATGTTGAGGCGAATGGCCGATCAGATGGGGAACAATCGTCGAGAAACTATCAGGACATGCCGCGCGCAGTTCATGCAGCACATCATAGGGATACTGACGATGTTTGGGCTGAGATTGGGTAATTTTACGTCTTCCTCATATCCATGGTGGCCACTTTGAAAGTTCGGGACATTTTGTAATTTATTTGCTGAGTGTTAATGGATGTGGAGTAGGTTTTGATGGAGCTGGGGGTTGCTTATAGGGGACGCGAAGGTGTGTCCATGCGACGAGTGACACGTATGTCTGTTGCGAGGAAGGCGATCCGGGTGCAAATTCCGCGAAAGTTATGTAATATTTTGGCATAACAACGTTGGGGACACGGTGATGGGAGGCGGAACAAACCTGGAGCAATGAATGGAGAATCCGGCTTTCAGGTTGATTCGGGACGACGCATGCTGGAACATCATGAGGAAATGACGACGGACATCAAATTTCGGACAGTTGTGGTGATGTGACCCTGGTGTTGCATACAGAGGACGTATCGGCTCTGTGCCGCGTGGGATTAACATATCAAACATCACTCCACACAAGAGGAAGGATGGTTGGAAATTTGATACATATGTTCGGAGAGACGAACGAAAAAACGGTTGTTCTTCAAAGTGGGAACGAGTCATGATGATAGATAGGCCAAGGTAAGAAATTAAAGAAGCAATAGGATTAGCGTTAGCGAAAGATGTGATGTGCCAAGGGGTGTGGTAATCAAAGGAACGAGAGGGACATTGGACCTTCTTATTTGACGACTAGTTCTGATTTTCTCTCATGCGCCTGTTCTGAGGTGCTTTTCCTCTCCCGTTTTGGTCTCCGCGCCCCTTCACTCCCTTTCTCTTCTCCCACTCCTTTCTTTCTCTTGACACTTCATGTCTTCTGCTCTTCGTGCGGAGCAGCCCTCCCGCACATGGTGGTCCCTCTCTTCAAAATCCTCGAAGCAGGACCTCCACAACCAGTTTGCAAACGACAAACCATCAGGTTCCATATCCAGGAACTCCTCTGGCCGAAACTTTCCCTCTTTCGCATCTGTCATTGGACTTAAGTCCAAGAAGCACCCTACTTTAACCATCCAAGACCCTCCCTCACCTCTTAAATCGTATTCTAGTTCTCGGCCACACCGAGAAATTCCACCCCAATTCCACCCCGACTATCAGAGCAGAGCGCGACTCAAATCCGCTCCCCAACCATTATCCCCCGCCGATTCCGAGCTTATAACTCCTGTGGATGGTTTTCGCGAAGGACGACAGTCTTTGTTGACGTTGTCTGATACCGACCCTTTCGCAGGTCGAGGGATCACCATACATGGATCTCCTAGTCCAACATACCTCTCCGCTCATTCAAATAACTCGTTTCTCGACGTTCACTCGAAGCAGGACAAGTCTTCTCTTTATGTCCGGGGCTCATATTCTTCCTCGTCTTCAAACTCCCACTCACCTCGCGAACCTCAGCCCCATGACTTGCTCAAAGTTCGCAACACTAGCGCTGATATGAGGACGCTTTCTTCCTCGTAAGGAACCTGCCTTTGCTATAACCGTCTTGTTGCTTATGTCCTTGTTAGCAAATCTCTGAGTAACCTGCAGAGGAAACCCAATCATGCCGACCCTGAACCCCCATTACCTGCTGGCCCACAATCTAATAGCCAACCTAATTCTCGTCCACCTACAAGATCTCGAGGAATGACTGAGAGTGGTCCCACCAGGCCTCCATTTCTGCAGGAAGCACATTCTGGGACTAGACCCAGACGTCCTTCCTCACCGGGAAAACCCCCTTCCGCAGCTTATGCCATGACACCTCCACTTCCTTCGTCTTTGGGCCTCGGAAGTCAGCCCTCTAGTCGTCCTTCTAGTCGTCCTTGCAGCCGCCCTCCTTCAGCTGGACGTACAACACCGAATCAACTAGCGTCGGCTGCACCCGTAATGAAGACTCAACCCCTCTCACGTCAAACTTCCATCCAACGTCTACAACCCCCAACTGCGCCCCCAACACATGAATTACCTGCTCCACCATCAAAAGTTACGGAAGAGCCGACATTAGAGGATGAGTTGGACATTCCGCCAGCTTGTGACGGTTCCATGTCTTCATCGAGCCTTTCTTTCGTCTCCTCAACATCGTCAAGCAGGGAAGTTATCGCCAATCACTTGGATCGACGAAGGGAATGGGAGAAGCACAAGCCTGATTCTGAGAAATGGTCATTCGTTACAAGTCTCAGGCCCAGCCCTGAGCCGGATGTGAATCACTCCCCGCCCTCTTCTAAATCATACCGAGCACTGAAGAAGGCACCTTCGCACTCCTCTCTCGCTAAGCGGCCGCCTCCAATACAGACGTCAACATCCAGCTCCTCAGAACCACCTGTAGAAACCCGCAAGACTCTTCGGAAGCAAAAGTCTCACCACCGACTCCCAATTCCCCCAATATCATTGGGGTTCAAACATTGTCACACGGCTTCCATCAGCACACCATCATCTCCCCAGACATCCGAGCCCTCCGTGGCTCCTTCCACCCTGGAACAGCGCCGTGGAAGCGCGACCAGCCAAACCTCAGTGCCAATAATACCCGTCCGAAGGCGGGTTTTCTCCGGATCTAGCCTCCGTCGACCTTCGACTTCTTCGGGGGTTGCACTCCCACCTAAAGAAGATGATGCTCGCTCACTATTCAGTTTACGCTCGGACCATGACGTTTTTACTGGTGCCTCCCCATTCAAGCCCTGGCCGACGAACATGTCAACGCTTGGATCATTTTGGGATGACCAGCCACCGCATAGCCCTGTCCGCTCGGAGTACGCGCCTCAGCCTATCATGTCACCTGAGGACCTGGCCAAAGTTGAGGCTGAACTTGATGACATATCCGTCGTAAGCGCGTTGCCGCCTCCAGCTGTGCCTCCTTCCTCGATGCGAGAAAGGACTATGTCTCAATCAACGGTGCTCTCTGATAGGGATAGTGAAATCATCCCTTCGAGCATTTACTCTATACCCCTCTCCGAGTCTACTAGGTCTCCCCAAACTCCTGCAAATTCTATGAAATCAGGAGTGATATCTGCGGGTGAGGCGGGAAAATCGTCGGGAGCAGGTGTTGGACGGGTTGCATCTATGAAATCCATGTCATCGATAGCATCCCCATTGTCCCGTCGGCCCGCTACAACCCCGGGGACCACCACACTTGGACCCGTCGCACCAATGTCGACTATTCATGAACCTGAAACTCTGGAGAATACTGAAAATCTCGGCACTTCCTCCGCTCCTACTAGCGATCCTTCACCCACTACTCCCACCACTCCTCTTAATGTCAAAAAAGCTCCAAGGAAGGATTCAAATGCCAGCAACAATCCTCCACTGCAATTAAGAAGCTTACCACCACCACCTCGACCACGAGCTAAGGCGGAGGTCGTCACCGTGGCCGCAGGGCCACGATCTAGCTCACCCGATAAACCTCACTTCCAGAGCGATTTGAAAGCCCCGATCGTTGTTGATTTTGGTCACGAACAGCGTAACGGGCATGCTGTATCTCCCTCAATCCAGTCTATGAACAGTGGCTACTCGATGCATTCCGTGTCTGCGGCAAGCATCAATCCGCCCTCCTACGCACCTCCTGTTCCCCCTAGAGCCGCATCACGGCCTCCGCCACCCAGCGCTCGAAGACCTCGAGCTGCTGTGGATGGCCAACAGCCGCCGCCGAGTGCTATGAGCGCCAAGATATCACGCAGAATTTCACTCCAGCGGAAACCCTCGTTCTTGGATATTGACGATGATGATGACGACATGGAATCGGAGATGAACTTGGATTTCAGTGCAATTATGCGGATGAGCAGTGCTTCTGGCGGTACCAGTTTCTCTCGAACTGATTACTCTACGGCAGCAGAGAGTTTCCTGGAGTTCGGGAGGGAGAGTTTTGATACGGTTAGGAGTGTCGAGTTTAGCTCAGGGAAGTTCTGAGAGATCTGGATTGACACTGGCTCAAAGGGAATGTGTGTTTGTATTCATTTTTGGTTATGTCTTGGATTGCTTCCTTCATTCATTCACTACCCCACTGTTTCTTGTTTGCAAGGGTATTGCCTTTAACTTAACGTTATTTGTATATCCTTTTTTATCGTACTCATTCATTTCGTTTCATGCTGGGTGTTTTATTAACCTGTCGAAGTTAATCATTACTTCTGCTTCATCCCGGTATTGGTTGGTTCGCACCGCCCATCCAATGATGTCCTTAATTTGTGTGTTCTATCGTATATTCTTCGCTTTCTTAGACCCCATGGGCTCATTTTTAACGTGGGCTCATTTGGTTACTCTGCGGCTGGTTCCGCGACTTTTCGGCGTTTTGGAAGGAAAATTAAAGCTAGTAAAGTGAGAAGTACAATCATTCAGTAGACCGCATCATTATATATATCCATCTGCTCAAATAATCTTCGCCATAACGGAGGTACTTACAACTCCAGATTGACGATCGCATGACATGTAGGAACTGCTGGGTGATGATGTATAGTTCGCCCCCATCAACCCAACGTGAACAATTTTTCGTATGAATTAGAGACGTGATCGGGAGGGACACTGGGAATACCCAAATATATCCTGAGGTCTGAGCCGAGGTACGCCAGGGGACAACTTTGTTGAAATCTCACTTTTAACAAGAGTGATGACCCGCCAATTTTGGCCTAGTTAGGAACATCAACCTCGATTGAGTGATATGGGAATGAGATGTAAGGGTCTTTGGCAGGCCTGATGGCTTTGAACGCGGACGACATGTGTCAAGGCATTGGCATTAGTGCAATCGGAAATAGATTAGAGGGGGAAAAGTATACAAGCGCGATATTCCAACGAAAACGGACAGAAAAAAACCATCTACTGCTAATTTCGCAGCCGAACTCAATCCAGATCTTACTCCGTTTCTTCTGTATGATATCCGGCACGGCGCATAGCACCCAACCGATGTCTCGCAGCACCCAGCTCCTTTTCCAATTTGAGAATCTCCACTTGTTGTTCCATCTCTCGCTTCTTGAACTCGAGCACCGCCATGTTTTTGTAATCGACCTCCTCTTCCTCGATCTCTCTCGCGGACACGGCTTTAACTTGACGGACGAGAGCCTTGCAAGCCTCTGTGACAGCTTTGGCTGCCGCTTCAAGGCGTTCTTGAGTCTTAGACATGAGGTTGGCTTTGACGCGAGATGCAGCGACGAGTTGGGCGGTGGCGCCTGCAACTTCGTTCGAAGCAACGATGAGTTGTTCGAGCGAGTGGGTACCGGAAAGAACGCCGTCGGCACTCTCGATCAAAAGATTGGTAGCGAAAGCAACGGTTTTAGCAGCCGAGATAAGACCCTCCGTCCATCGGTTGTTGCGTTTATAGAATTGCTGCGTGGTGCTTGAACCCTTTCCTTGAGCAACGATCTCTTGTTGAGATTCCGTGGCGGCCTTGATCAAGCGAGCAATCGCGTTCGTGATGGCCATAGCTGACGCGAGGATTGAATCGTGAACTTGAAGATCGACGGCGCTGAAACGTGTCGAGTCGCGTGGTCGATCCATGAGCTGTTGCAACCGTTCTGTGGCCATCTCGATAGCCCTTGCGGCGCCCAACATCTCCTGCTCGACGATATCACCAATATCGCCATTGGCACGGGCCAGAGCACCACCTTTCTTCGCAACTAGACTGTCAACAACTTCCGATAGCTTGGTGAGGGCAGCGCGAGCCTGGCTATTGTTACGGGTAGGAACCTCTTTCCTCTGGGAAGGTTGGAGTAGGTCGAGTCTGTAGGACTGCAAGTTGTCGAAGAACCGCAGACCAACGTCACCAGCAGCCTTGGCAGTGTTGATGATCTTATCGACAGCGTCATCGTCACTAGCTAGACGAGTGATGCCCTTGGTATTGGTCAGAACATCGGATAGAGACTGGGCGAACTCGTTGGCGGATTTGATGACTTCAACGTGATCGCCACCAACTTCACCACCAAGGTGAAGATTGTAGATCGTCGCGAACTCGGTGGCATTGTTGACAGCTTTCTCGATCATTGAAAGCGTATACTCCGGCGTCGAATTGAGGTTGCCGGCTTGGGAAGGCGACTCAAGCTCATAAATAGCATCATCCACCTTCTGGACGCAGGCTTGCAAAATGGAATCTATGGAAAAATATGAGACTCGGAAGCCAAGGATGTAAAGAAAAAGCATAAGTACCAATGATCTGATTCAGCTTCTTACGGTTATCCAAGATCAATGTGTCGATCTGAGCGTTCGTGGTTTCGTCCACTAAGCCTTGATTCTAATGATGATAGACAAAATCAATATCACGCGAAGTCTTCAGGTTGACAGTAACCCACCGCCTGAGCTTCTGACAATTGTTGGATTGTGGTGTCCATTCCTTCTTGCAAAATCTGAATCTCCGCGTCCTTCTCTTCTCGCAAGCGCTCCAAGTCTGCATGAGCATTGTCCAACTTGCTAAGCAGTTCATCAATTTGGGTTTGCTTGGACTGAAAAAATGGGCCCAGAGGTCAGCATTGCACAGACGCGGGAATGCAGCTCAGGGTAACCCACCCTGAGAGAATCTTCAAGCTCTGACAGCTGCCTGTTGTACTTGGACATGACAGTCGACACTTCCTGATTCTTTGCACGGGAAGAGTCCTCGGCGCGCTCATTGGCAAAGTTCAATTCTCTGCGTAGGCGATCCATTTCCTCCTTATGCGAGGATTTCTGGCGGTCCACTTCAAACCGTGCTCTATCACGCTCGCGCAGCATGTCTGCCAATTCGAGATTCTTAGCTTTGAGATCCCGCTCCATTCTTTCCACTCGGTCGTTGGCTTCCTGGGCTGAATTGGCTTTGAGCTGCAGTTGCTTGAACTTGGAGAGCATGTCAAGATGCTCGGTACGAAGCTGACTGTAAAGCTTGGCGAGGGCCTCGTATTTGTTCCGCCATAACGTGACTTGGTCTTGTAACTGCTTGATGAGCTCATCCTTAGACGCGAGTTGCGAGTTAACGTTGGCGGTTACTGAGCCGAGTTCTGCCTCTAGGGCTTTTACACGCTGGAAAACCACATCAGCTGTTTTGTCGGAACGAATAACCTGTGATTCACTCACGCGATCATATTGTTCCAGGAATATCTGATCACGTTCATATTGTCCTCGCATAGCAAGAATCTCCTGTTGCAATTGCATGACTTCTTGGTTCACCGCAAACTGCTGCTGCTGCATTTGGGCCTGCAATAATTGTTCTTGGGCGAGGCGCTGAGCTTCCTCCTGCTCACGTTGCCTTTGCTCGAACTCGCGTTGTTGCGCCAATTCTGCTTCCTGTCTACGACGCTCCTCAGCCTCACGCGCAGCCTGAAGCGCGGCCTGCTGATCTTCGTATTGTTTGAGAATGCGTGCTTGTTCGTCGATTTCGGCTGCTGTCGGGGTCGGTGTTGTAGGCGCTGCAGGACTCTTGGCTTGTTGTGGACGGGCAGGTAGGTCAGGAGCGTCTCCGGTGTCCATCAAGTTAGGGGGTTCCTATTTCATTCCAGTGAGTAAATGCGCCCGTTCAACATGAATGTATCATACATGTCCAAGCTTTGGCACGTTAATGAGGCCAGTAAGATATTTGAGATTGGAGCACTCATAGTAGAACTTCCGGAGGCTGTAGTGTTGACCGCCGTAACGTTCCTTGAGAGGTTCCAGGGCATCGACATCGTTCGTTCCTATGTAACAAAGTCAGGCGAAGGATCACGGATAGTGGGAAGGGTATGTACTTCGGTACATGGCACGCATCATGCTCGTGATGAACCTATAGATACCCCAACTCTCCTTCACCAGAGGTACAAGGGAAGAGATACGACATTCGTTATTGGCAGAGTACCTGAAATGCGAAAACACCATCTTTTGGAACGACTCGATTTGGTCTTGTAAGTTCATGAGATCGCTAATCGTCTCATATCTAGAATGTCAAATAAGCCGGTATCCCAGGTTACGCGCAGAGTGCACTCACCCCTCATTGGGATCATCGATGCCCTTCAATGTAACGTACTCGTCATAGTCAAAGAGTCCATTGAACTCGGGACGCAATCGGTGGAATCTGAGTTTCTGCAGGAGAAACTGTACGTATGTCCTGATTAGGGGACCATAGCCTGATAGATATGAGAACAAGATTGCTGTTGTCATCGCAAAGCGCTCACCCCGCGCGCCATCATGTCCCACTGTCCGAGCACAAGTCTCAAGCCATGCCGTTTGCCCATGAGCTTCTTTAATTGTCTGAGATTGTTAATCAGCACAGAGGGCACAAGTAAATGACCGGAAAGACTCACGATAGGGTGTCCTTCCTGCAGAACTTTATGCACCGTAATCAGAGCCTTGAAAGTCTGAACTTCGTCAGCGAGAATCGGCTGGACGCGCAAGCCACTCCAGAAGGATATTGACGAGTGATAATCCCACGTGTACACGATACATTCTGGCCAGGAATAAGCGCATAGAACGAGGTCGATGGACATGAACCTACTTCGGACGTGCTTCTGTTTTGGCGCAGTCTCATCTGGACTAGTGGCTTTTTTAATGTTAACAACGAGTTCCTGTTCTGCTTTGTCCTTGTCTACGGGCCGCGTTGGATAGTGAACCTCTTCGTCAACATCGAATCCGCCATGGCGTCCTCGACTGCCACCGAACCTGTGTAAATGATCAGGGTGCTATGGTTTCTGTGATTATGGAGAGAACCCACATTTCTTAGGTAGATGGAGTGCCTAGGCCGTATAGCCTTTAGGTAGCACGTATTCACGGGTTGGGGAAGGATAGGATTCAGCGAACGACAGGGGATTGTGGGCCCAGTTATACTCGGACCTGTTAAGTGCGGTTACGCAGTCGTGCGAAAGGTCGTGGTGTGATCAAGCGGTCCGGCATCTTCCCCAAAAGGCAGGCAGCAGCTCTCCGGCTTTCATGCTTTCTCTCAGGCGTCTCACCCAGTCGCGTCCACAGGCCCTGTTCCAACATAGGTTCCAATGTTTTCGGCAGACGAAGCGCACGTTATGGTGGCAACAAAAATCTGACGTTCCGGCCATTTACAAGCCAAGGAAGGAATCATGGATCACCCCAACGATGGTTGTAGTTGGGATTATTCCGTTTTTTACTTTTGCGCTCGGGACGTGGCAATTGAAACGCCTGAAGTGGAAAATCAATCTTATTGACGAGCTTGAGGAGAAACTGCAACTACAGCCTCTTACATTGCCCAGCAAGATCAAGTATGCGCTTAGCACTCTCCCCGGATTCCTTTCCTAACAGAAATAGCCTTTCAGTCATTCCCGATTTCGTTTTCCGAAAGGTTGCATTAAAGGGCAAGTGGGATCATGCACATACTATGATATTTGCGCCTCGAGTCCGCGAAGGCGTGCACGGAGTCCATGTCGTTACACCACTGGTTCGAGAAAACGGCTCAACAGTTCTGGTTGACCGAGGATTTGTCTCAAAAGAACAACTTGACTCTGGTGCATACCTCCAAGACGATGGGGAGGTCGAGATTACCGGAATGCTTAGAACCTCTCAAAAGAGGAACAGGTTCACCCCAGATAACAAGCCCGAAACCGGCACCTGGTACTGGACAGATGTTGAGGCCATGGCGGAGTACGCAGGTGGTGAAAAGGCTGGTGTCCAGCCAGTATTCGTGGAGCAAATCTTTGGTGAGCCCCCCTACCTTAGGGAACAATGGCATTCCTTATTTGTAACGCCTTTTCTACAGAGGGACATGCTGGTGAAGCGACTTCACGAGTTGAAAAAGGTATCCCTGTTGGCCGACCCCCAACCGTTGACCTGAGAAATTCCCATCTCTCATATGTTATTACATGGTACGTCCAATATTCATTGAGGGTTATTGCGCTTAACCTACAATTCTAGGTATGCGCTTTCTGGATTGACGGCGTTCATGTTCACGCGTTTGATGATTAACAAGAAACGGAACGCTGGTAAACGGATGCCTAGATTCAGATAGGAATGCAGATCTAAAGCTGTCTCGAAGCCATCTGCTACCTCAGTGCATGTGAGGGAAAAAATTTGTCGGCTTATAGATGTTCCTTATATACTTGGAGTTCGCGATTCACCCACACAACTACGCCTGGGACTGTAAATCCATACCCTATAGTACAAGCAGGCTAGTCGGAGATCGAAGACCTTTGCGTCCAGGGTTCAGAGGTCGATGTCGGGCATGCAGAAGAGCACACGGAAATCATTTCAGCTACACATGACATGATTCGAGCAGGGCGATTGAAATTCTGCTCAAGCAACCACGATATAGTTCTCGGCACTTCGGAGCCAGCCTAAGTGCCTAGCAACACCCAATGACACACTTGTATAAATGAGAGGCGTCCTCAGTCGTAGCGGCAATCGACTAATGTACCTATCAAGCTTTAAGTAACTACGAGTAGTAGTAAGTATCAAGTCGAAAAGCAACAGTAAGGTCAGCTCACCTCAGCCGTAGTGACAATCGACTGAGGCGGTACGAAAAGGAAAAAAAAACACCCTATATATATCCCAGCTCCTCTTACAAGAGTCACGAGCTAGTGAGCCAAGTGAAAGGAAATTATGATAGAAAACCTGAGATGAAATTTGCTTCAACTGGTACCTCGTGGGTCGTTCCTGCTTCACCAAACGCGGAATCCCTATTGATGCGTTGATGTTGCCCGATCCTTGCTTCAACACGTCCTAAATTTATGCTAACTGCCATTCCATTCACGGGTAGAATGGAAGGTCTACACATCTCTTAGTAAACATCCAAGTCATACAGTACTGCGGCGATTAGAATAGCTCTGATCAAGCAGAGATATCCACTTTGACTTGCACTGAAGGGTGCACTGAAGGGTGGCCATCATCCCTGTAATCACGTGAATCTCATCCTAACCCAAATGACGCTCGTTCGGGAATCCACTCTATTCACAAGTTTCTTCAGCGTGCAACCTGCACCACATTTTACCATCCAGAGCCTTCACAAGGGAACGCGAAAGGCATTCTCTTGCATAAGAGATGGAGCCTTCGGACGCGCGTGACTCACGGAGTTCCGACGATGTGTTCAGTACTCCTCCCGAGCAGGCACACCCACATCGTTCCAGGATTTATTTTCCCGAGAGTCCCAGCCCAACTCGCCGAAAACCCTACTCTGTTGAAGCTCCCGCGATACACGCGCACATGACTCCTCCAATTCGGCGAGGCTCTCCGTTGAATCCTCAAAGGGCCCCTGGACAGCGCCTTAGCTCTAGTGACGGCCTCAATCCTACTTCTGAACCGTTATTTCGGACACGACGGTCACCTCTATTAGCTCCAATGGACGACCAGCTGTCACAGAATATTCGGAGCATACCAGAGCTGGATGCGGGTGTCAATGAAGTGAGCGCATTCTCGGATGAATATGATCTTTGTGAGTACGTCCTGACTTGTACCATAACGTCGATCTGACTTAAGTCGCAGCACACGAAGGCAAGCTTCTACATTACGCGACGATGTACACTTTCCTAACCTTCATTGATAGATCCTAGAATCCTCCAAGATGTCCAGCGAGCCCTCAAAGTTAAGGCCAAGCGAGAAGCCAAGATGAAGGGAGCTCAACCCAGTTCCGACTACCCTCACCATGCATTGCCCTCGACCAGCATTTCCCCGTCATCTAAGCATTCAAAATCTCCAGGAATACACCCCTATCCCCGCTTCGCATTGCCTGTTCCTTTGTCACCTGTTTCGTCGTCTCTACGGAAGGCTAGCACAAGCGCTTCTTCCGAAGTCGACTTCAGTCCTTCAACTAGACGGCCTCAGATTCAACCATGCCTGCACCCCGTTCCGTCTTCGTTAGATAACGGCTTGACGTTAGATTGGGGATGTTCCACGTTTGATGAAGAGAAGGCTGATAGGAGATGGTCAATATCTGTTCGGCGGAAAGATAAGGACAAGTTGCCTCCCCTCGAGTTGATGCAGGATCAGCAGGAGAAGAATCATCGAGGTTCGCTGGTCCACGCCTACAGGCTTCATAACGTTCTGACATCTAGATAGAGAGACTCAGCAAGCTTCGGGCTTCGGCCTCCTCGAAAACTCTTCGGAAGGCCGCGATGACATCTGATCAGCTACAGCGACATTACGCTCTAATACAGGGATCGCTAGACACTAAGTCTGTCCCTTTAAACCTCGCTATGATATCCCGCTGGTACGGGTCTCAAAGTGAAGCGAGGCGACAAGAGCTTGAAACCGTCGAACCTTTAACCTGGCTCAAACACCTTCCCCGGAGAGCACAACGACTCTCGCGATGGCATCTATCGGCTCGAATAATGGAGGAATTTATTGCCGCTCAAACATCACCTCGACATTCAGAACCCCACCGCATGGAATCTATTCCAGAAGGGCATTCGCTACAGGCACTTCCTCGTCCCCTGATACACTACCAATCGTTAGAACGCAGACGGCCATCTTTTGATGACAAGTTCCGGTCCCCGCGAAGTTCGTTTGACGTCGAGTCAAGAAGAAGTGGAGAGTCCGTATCAAGCAGCAATGTTAGTGGATCATCGAACCCAGTCGTCTCGTCCATCCCGTCCATCAAGCCATACAGTCGACAAACGGCCTGGACACCCTCGTATCCGGAAAACACTGGAAGTGGTACAGAAGATCTCGCAAGAACGCCTCCAACCATTGAGACGAGCCCTGACAAGCCTCCTATCGAGAAGACGGCATTACCCCCGGGTCTTGGAGATCTGGGGAACGGGGCTCTCATAGATCTTGGGGACAACCTGCCAAAGCTCGTCCTATCTGTACCGGACCGTGACGAGGCCACCACTGAAAGTAAACCTTCACCTTCACCTGCCGCTAGGTCGCGGTCGAACCTCGAATCACCGGGTATGAGCCGGAAGTTCGCGTCGTCGCCTTTATTGAGGCATCCTCCACCATCCGACGATCCCCAGAAGGATATACAGGACGAAGAGGCAATGCAGAGGGAGTACGAACAAAAAATAGCGTATGTGTCTTTCCTTGCTTACTACGGAGCATGTGTTGAATTTTTTAGTCTCTTGGAGGATACAATGGCTCATAACCAGCGATTACGGCAGCTTCTGAATCGCATCTCTATCAGCGTGAAGGAGTACGATGCCGCGCAACGCACAGCGATGAACGCTCTCGGAAAGAAGTACCAGGCTCTTCCCAAAGAGCTGGTAGAATCCTTCGGTCATGATCCAGCAGCTGTTACGGGCGCAACAAGGCGTCTCAGAGGCTGGCGAGCAGTCGAGGATATTCACCAACGGCTGACCCGACAGCGAGAAGTTTTTTCTACTTTCATTGCGATGGAATCACGTAGGACAAGCGATCATGGGAGTATCCTGGACGATAAGGTTTCTTCCCTTGCGCGGAGCTTGGCCACCCTGGAAGAGCGGAAGGAGAAACTGGCTGAGAGGGCGAAAGAGGTGGAGAGTGTACTTAGGGATGTGCAGAAGGTATATAAGGACGCGAAGCAAGACTATGATAAGACAGTGTCCTTGACTTCTGCACTCTATCCTGAGGTAAGATCGTATCTTTTGACATCAACTTCAATATCCTCGGCTCATCTCGAGTTATTATTATCATAGCTTTCGCAAGCCGTCGCTTTGGAAGAAAGTTACAAAGACCAGTACCAACAGTTCTGGGAATTCGGAATGGATGCGCTAACACTCCTCCTGGATACTGTAACACCTTTCTGGCGAACCTATGGTAAAACCATAGGCGAAGACATCCGGGACTTCCTCATCATCCCACTTTACCGCAATGAATTCACAGGTGAAGCTAGGCGGTACCCCATTAAGGCCCTTCCGAAACGTTCCCTGCGTCACTGGCTCGGACTGGTGGTGTTCTTCCTTGCTTCCATCTCGTTGACCACGTTTCAAGTACGTGTGGCGATTTCGTCGACGATGCATTTGAAGTTGAGGTGGATACCCTCCGATGGTATGCGGTATACAGCATTACCGTTTTTCTGGATAGGCATTCTGGTGCAGTGGTGGGCGGTATTTATGGAGTGTGGTATTGTATTGATGGAGTTGGGGGTTATTGCATGGTGGTTGGGGTGGTCTGTGAACCTACTGACTTGAGCTCTTGACATTCTTTTTCCTTGGGACACTTTCATCGATCCATTTTTACTGCATTCTTTCTCTTTTTCTTTTCTTTCTTCTTGTTCATATCACCTTTCCTTTTTCCTTTTTCCTCTGGATGTCTCTTAGATACTTTTTTAAATTGATGCATACTTCGCTTTTTGATTTATTTTCATCACGCTCGTTTAGCTTATCACTACTGTACACAATATTTGCAACTTGTATGGTGTATCACCGGATGTAGAATTACGTGGAGATATTTTATATACTCAAAAACATACAGGAGTAAGACCGGAACTGTACATGAACAAAATGGATAGCGCCGTGCGAGAAATCAAGCTAAGGTCTGAGAATAAACGAACAACCGAGGTAACACAAGTACGAAGAGCGGCTCTATGTGTTGGGGGTTGGTGGTTGTGCATTAGGAGCATTTTCGGAAGTTGGCGGCTTGGTATCTGGAACAGTTTGAGGCGGTTGAGGAGTAGAAGGAATGGCTGGTGATGACGCGGTGGGGGTTGGGACTCCTGTGGTTTGCCATTGTGAGGGCGTTGAAGGCGCCGTTGTAGAAGCCACAGACATGGCCACAGCAGAGGAAACATAAGGGGTAACTGCGTATGATGATTGGGAGCCTCTGGCGGGTAGTTGTGGTATAGCGATGTTGGCTTTCCCAGCATCGACACATTCCCTACAATATCCTATATCCCACAGTATGAATAACGCTATCATGATAAAGTGTGTAGGAAGATACTCACGTCCGCCCAGCATAAGCGGCACATCTGTCTTGAAACAGGAGAAACATCGTATTGGCATGGGGGCTGGTTTCGCCGTGGACTGGTGGTATCGTCGGCGTTTTGGTCTCTTGGGCTCCTTTGGCGGTTTTGTCGGTTTTTCTGTTGAGGCGGGAGCAGTGGAGTTGTGGTTTTCGGTCGGTGTTGGTGTAGCTGGTACTTCCTGCGGCGGGTGTTTCTGCTTTTGTGTTGGCTTGCGCCTTGGCCGAGGTGGGTTGGATGGGCCTTGTTTCAGTGGTTTCATGGTATAATTGGGTGTTTGTGCCTGAAGAGATTGTTGAGGAAGTGCGGATATAGGAGCTCAAGAGACGTACAGCCTGTAGTTGGGATAACAACGCCCCCTGAGAAAGGCGGTGAGGCAGATAGACCTTCTGTCTCTTAGGCTAGTGGACACATCCCTATGAGTAAGGGCAAAACGTCAAGGTCATAGATACTCACTATCTTCGCTAGCGCCGCCGCATTTTCCCTGTTCTTATCATCCCCACCAATCCACTCGAGAACAAGATCATAGACAGCATTCGGTACCTGACGTAGCGTTAGTTTGACAGGATGTGGGGGCGTCGAGTCTGACGGCGTTTTTTCCGAGGTGTTTGTTTCGTTCGAGGCCGTGGCTTTTGGTTGGGTTTGAGGTAGAGGGAGTCGTAGGGTGAGAGACGCGTCCGATAAACTCGTACTACCTTTGCTCACCAGACGCGAGCATGAAGCAAGAGTGCCCCTTGGCATTAGCCATCGTTCGTTCGGCGCCTCATTGAATTCGATGACCAGATCCCATTCTCTTACAGGCGGCAGACGAACATGTTGTTCGGTGGACAAGGTTAAAGAAGTCGGGACTCCGGTGACTCTGACACCTGGTAGATGTGGGAGAGCGAAGGCGAAGTTTCTTATCTGTTCTTGAGTCGCGTTTGGATCTACAGCGAGTCGGAACTTGGTGGCAAAGATGGGGTTGACGGATGCCTCATGGTGAATTCTCGCAACGAGGTCCGATGAGACTGTATATTCCGTTCCCCCTCCTAAAGCGAGTTTTATACTCGTGTCATCCGATGACCCAGGAGTGGTGGACGTTGTAGTTGTGGAAGTAGTAGACGGCGCTGAGGATGGTTGAGCTGCACTGACGGGATAGGACGAGTAAGAAGTCGTTGGTGCCGGGACAGACGGAGTTTGAATAGTTGGAGATGTGGATGCCGGTTGCATGTAATGCACCTCGTAGAAGGTGGTGTCTCGAAATTGGTGTGGACCGATAATAAGGTCGCATTTCCCTCTCGACATGATCGTATGAGGCGGTGGTGGCTCTGGTGCCTTTGCACCACGAGCTTTACTGGTGAATTTTGGAAAAGTGTGTAGCAGGAACTTCTCTCTAGCTGAAGCATTGTCAAGTCCCATTCATTGACAGCAAAGAGTTGTAGGACGTACACTGACGCAATGAGTGCGCGATGACACAGCTAAAACGAACGATGTCAATCAACGACCAAAGTCAATATTGCCAAGACAAGACATCACCTCTCTGGAATTGACTTGAGGCCGATGTCAGCATCAGCAGTGTCGAGTTCCCAGTTTCGTTTCTTGCCATAAGGGAAGTCGACTTGAGCCATGGGACGGAGGTTGAGAAGGAAGCTTGGCGATAATCCAATTTTGGACAGTTGGCAGGTCCGTGTGTTCCGGACTCTGATCGCTTGCCTTTAAACATTTCTCTCATGTACATCTCTCATCTTATCTACAAATGTTTCTTTCTCCCCAACAATCTTGATCAACGACATTGAACACCCCAAACATGAGCAGCAGAGTCCGTAAGTATTATTCTTTCTTTTTTTCTCCGCCCTGCTTTTCGCTCAACCCTGTCTCCACACTCTAGAAAAGGGGAGCACCGTTTTTAAGCCCGTTGCCAAAGCTCGGTCGCGTCCGCCGACAGCAACTCCCGCACAGTCCTCGACGCCGTCAGACCTCCCAATCATTCCTGAAGCCACTCCAGCCCCAGCTCCTCCAGCCGCGCCTGCCCCTTCATTGTCCCTTCCCATACCCTCCACAGCAATCCCAGGTCGCGAACCACTCAAACAAGTCCCTCCTCCCCGTCCAGACTCCATTCCCACTCTACCACAACCTCCACACCATGTGGTCCAGGAACCCCCTGTGCTTGCTCGAGGAACGAACACTCCTCCCACCATTGTTCCCTCTCACTCTCCCCCCGTTCTCGTCAGTACCTCTCATTTTCCTACACTCACTGGCGTTGGTCGTTCCGCGGCAGAACCCGTAAATATGATCGATATACCAACTCGTCAGGAGAGTAGGCCACCCATGATTATGCCCCATCCATCCCAGATTATGAATCCTGGGCTTCCCGTTATGCCACCTGGTCTAAGTCAGTCAAGCACGGTCATCTTCACTCCTTCAGGGCCGGCTCCAACTGAGGTCACAAATACATTAATTCCGACACCCACTCCCGAAAATTCTCAACAGCCATATACATCTGGATCCGCACCTCGAAAACAGTTGCAAGACGACTCAGAGGAGAAACCAAAACGGAAACGGAAATTGTCAAAAACCACCAGCGACGGCGAAACAGAGGATGGCCCATCCACTAGGAATCCTAAATCCCGTAGTACCACCCCTCGCCAACGGCGGTCTCGTGGACCGTCACTCCCTCCTTACGACCCCGATGCAGATCCTGGTGAAGACATCGACCCCACTATCGTGACAATGGCGACATTATGTAGCGATACAGGTCAAGGTCGCGTCAGTAGCAAAGCAGCGGAGATTTTGAGCAATCATGCGGCATGGAAGGCGAGGAACAGGGAGAGACGAGCGAGGATGAGGGCTATCATGGAAGCTAAAAAATATGGTCGACCAGTCGACGAAGAACTGGAGCAGTCAGGTCAACCGCCCAATCCACTTGCTGGAGGTGAAAGCCGGAACGCCAACGGTCCCTCGGTAGCCCCAAGCACCTCAGGTGCAGATGAGGAGACCGGAATCGATTATTCCCAGCAAATGGAGACCAGCCGTTACAATGTTCAGGTTCGAATAGGTCCCAATGGCGAGGCTATCATCGATGAAGACTCCCTTGTCGTTGACCGTACTGAAAACGAGGATACGTCTAATTATACACACGTCATAGAATCCGACTATACCAAGTTCGTCAATTCTGGGACGTATGGAAAACGATATCGCGGTTCGCGGTGGAGTGCAGAAGAGACGGAATTGTTTTATAATGTGAGTTGGCCGCTTGATTGAGCCTTTGGATACATACTTATAGTCTTTGCAGGCTCTCGCGCAGTATGGAGAAAACTATGAACTTATTGCTTATGTATTACCTGGTCGAGATCGTAAATCATGCAAGAACAAATTCAAAGCGGAAGACAAGAAGAATCATGCTCGTATAAATAATTGCCTCAATAACAGGATACCAGTTGGTGAGTTATGCGCTGGCGACTCCCACCGACACTAGACTAAGCGCATGTATTCCGCAGATATGAAGACGCTAGAACGTATGACAGGAAAAGATTTCTCTGGCCCTGTTCCAGAGATTCGCGCTCCGCCACCTCCTGTTGTTCAACGTGAACCAGTACATGAACAAGAAAATAGAGAGGAGAGCAGTGTCCAAGTAGCACCCGCAAAACAACCAAAGAAGCGGGGCCGATCGAGAACAGCGGGGTTGGAAGACGGTGTGGTTATTGTTGGTAGCATAGACAACATACCATCGTAATCGCAACTGGTGAGGGTGCTCGCTCAGGTGATACTCTCCTTCAAATATATCCACTGCAGCCGGCCTTTGGCCAACCGTACTCCTTATCATCGCCCCGGGCTCGAAGCTAAGACCTCACCATGGACCCATCATGGCCGAATCTGACAGCTGGCGGGGTTGCTGCACAGGCCCTACGTCACTGACCTTTGCACAGATGTCGACAACATATCGCTCGAATACGCGATGCCGTAGTCTACCATTGTCTCCCAGTATACATTTTAATGCCGTCCAGCAAAGTTGTCGCATGCGGTCCAGGGATCTTAGGTGAGTCAAGCACTTCCAGATGCCTTACCAGCCCCAACCTATTATGTGCGCTCCCAAGACTCTCCATCAATTTGCTGGAACACCAACATTCGACGCAGCCATACGCCGAGTTTAACTCTCTTCTTGCAATCCTCGACCTCTCCGTTCTAAACTCGAGGAAGAGATCCCAAATGGCCTTCTACCACCTGTAGCGCTAGACATAACCAAACCACACACCTTACCACCCGCCTTCGAGAATGCAACAGTTGTGGTTTAATCGTTGGATTAATGCATGTGTCCCCGCAGCAACCTGATGAGATCCAATGGTATGGAGCGGAAAACGTCGCAAGACCAGCGAAACAAGCCGAAGCGAAACTTGCGCATTTCGGTGCGATAAGGGCTGGCTCTGACAGCCGGATTTCATGCGCTAGGACGAAAGGGCTACCGTAGAGGTCGGTTTTGGAGATTTGCCCGAACGCGACAATCATAAGGCCGAGTTTGATTTCTGGAACGGAGGTCTATTTTTTCAATGTGAAAGTCATTCGAAATCTCGGAATTTGGAGTTCTGAAATGAATGCGGAATTGGTGATTGCACTGGATGTGGCAGAGGTTTGCCAAATTAGCAAAGTTCTTGCTTTTCCTACCTGGTGGAACCACACGGTTCCAGCCTGTTTATATTAGCGATTTGGCTCAAGCAGTCGAAATTATTTCCAGGCTAGAACCAGCTACTGAAAGACAGGTTAGCGGGATGATCATCGAAGCGAAGGATCCTGATGGTCATTAATGCATATCTGCTTTCTTTTGCTCTCACGCGGTGGCTGACATTCCGTGTACAGTTTACACTTTCAAGCAACTGATGGAACCCGTCCTAAAAGGTACTCACCAACACTGGTCTATTATTTCATTCCTCTATTCCTTTGGATATGTGCGCAGTTCTCGAGAAGCTTCCTGTCAACCCCTTCACAGTGACTCGGTGAGAGAATGCCACCTTGATTCAACAAATTGCTGTGACTCATTTTCCCATCAAGCCAGCTTCGAAGCGATAACACCGCCACCGAGGGTGGTCCTGGCACATTTTTCGCTCAACAATCTAATAGAGGATGGGTACAATCAGGCGTCATTGAGGTCTCTGCCTGATACCGCAATATCTACTAAGTTGTCCGGGCCGTTAAAGGTACTCGCACAATATCTGGTCCAGATGTTTTACCCTGCGAATCCAAAAAATTTCGGATAGCATACCGAAAGCTGAAAATAGGTTGATGTGACTTTCCCCTTTGGGTGCGGCATCCGCACTTATGCAACTGAAAGACGATCTATTTATGCGGCATTTTGCGTTTAAATACTCCCATGCAATCCACCTTTGGCTCTCTCTGACAAATTGCCCCACATTTCTTGACGACTTTCTGTAACGAGAATGACGCAAGAGCATGAAGAGAGGAAAGTGGAATCAATACAGGACACCCCTTCAGCTCCTTTGAATGAGGTCTCGGGGCTACCAGAGGAGAAACTAGAAAACGAGAAGAACCAAAAGGATCGACCACCTCAAGCATACGATGACAAGAATGTGTTCACGAAAAAAGAAAAGTGGTTAATTGTCGGGATAATCGCATTTGCTGGGCTCTTCAGGTGAGCCGGATTGCCGAGGACATTTCTGGTGCTGCTGCTAATGAGGGTGTCGTTGAGGGGATCAGTCCATTTACAGCCAACATATATTTTCCTGCGATACCTACATTAGCTGTCGTTTTCAACAAGTCCGCAGAGCTTATCAACCTGACAGTGAGTCGCATGAACATCCGCCATTCACCTATTCACGGACGAACGTAGGTTACAATGTACTTGATACTACAGGGCATAGGCGAGTGGCTATATTAATGTCTCAAACTTTTTCTTTCTAATGAAGAATGCAGCACCAATGGTCTGGGGAACGCTCTCGGACAATGTGGGCAGACGACCTATTACAGCCGCCTGTCTCACTGTACTCTCGTTATCGTGTATTGGCCTGGCTCTAGTCCCTACTTCGGCATACTGGCTTCTTATGATCTTACGGTGTTTGCAGGCTGCTGGTTCTGCAAGTACTATCGCGATCGGGGCGGGCGTAATTTCCGATATATCCACTGCCGCCGAACGCGGTGGGTTCTTTGGATTCTTCACTCTTGGACCCATGGTCGGCCCCGCAATTGGACCGGTCATTGGTGGTGCGTTGGCACAAGGACTGGGGTGGAGGTTTGTTTGACATCATCCTTCCCCGGATATCTCTCTCACCGTGCTCCTCAGGTCAATATTCTGGTTCCTCTGCATTGCTGTGTCTGCATGTCTCGTAATCATCATAACGTAAGCTTTTACTCGTCTGACATCGAAGCGACTACTGACAGGTCGTTGAGTATCATGCCGGAGACTCTCTCTGCGGTGAGGTATAGGAAAGACAAGCTCTCGAAGATCATATATACTCCGATCGTCCCAGTCGTCGGTAAGAAGAACAAAGGCGCTCTTGATACCCAAGCCCAAAACCCGCCTCCAAGGAAACCATTTCAGAATCCGCTCAAGCTATTTACGAAGCTCGACATCGTCTTCCTACTACTAATCAGCGCCTTTGTTTGCGCTGTATTCTATGGCATTGTAGCGTCTATATCCACGCTGTTCGAACGAACATACCCATTCCTGGATGAGACGAAGATCGGGCTGTGCTTCCTATCTATAGGAGGCGGGATGGGCGTTGGAAGTACGATCAACGGAAAGCTGTTGGATAGATGGTACCAAGCCGAGAAGAAACGGTTTGCAGAGAAGCTGTCAGGCGACTCGGCAAGGCAGGTTGATGTGAAGACCGTTGACAAATTTCCTGAATTTCCCCTGGAGCGGGTGAGATAAAAGACCATCAGCGTCTGGTATCCGCACGCATGCTGAAATCGATGTTTGGGTATCTAGGCACGTCTAAGCTCCATGCCTTTCCTCGTTATCATTCTCGCAGTTTGCACGGCTGGTTATGGATGGGCAATAGAAAAACATGCGAACATTGCTATTCCCCTTATTCTTCAGTTCATTAGTGAGTGTAGTCATTTGATCATAGGGTCGGAATTAACATGCTACCGCAGGCGGATATATGTGTATAGGCATCATGAACGGTTTATCCACAATCATGATCGACCTCGCTCCCGGCCAGGGTTCTGCAGTCACGGCCTGTGTCAGTACATCTATGTTTCATGATCGCCGATACGTGCTCACCTGGTTCACGTAGAATAATCTCGTCCGTTGCCTCCTGAGTGCTGCCTTGGTATCCGTTATCGAACTAATGTTTAACGCTATTGGTGTTGGTTGGACGTATATCTTGTTGACCGGAATAACGTTGTTGTCCCTGCCTGTGATATTCCTTGAACTGCGGCTTGGTCCCAAGATCAGAAAGAAGCGCCTAAGAGTCCAAGTGGAACGGAAATAGATACCGCTGAATATTCCGAACTCGCGTTACGAACATCATATGATTTCTCAATCTCTCATTAGATAGATATCTATTGCAACCGTCCATATATACATATACTACTTATAACTCTTTTGACAACGCACGTTTTCAAACCAACCGGACGGCCATTGGTTTTCAGACTATATTTTGCACGGCTCCTAGCCATAGCTGGTTAGACATCAATCTCAGACCTTGGGCCATAGATGCCTAGGTGTGGATAGGATTACCGTCTACGGTCCTCCCGCCGCCAACCCCTGCCTGATGGTAAGGGCTAGGTTTCGTGTGTCAAGGGTTATAGAACAAATTCAGGCCACGACATCTTCGAGCTCTAATTCAAGCCACGGGTAAGACTGTCAAGTTTGAGAGCCACGTTGCTGCACAATCGTCGTTGGAAACTCCGTTGGCATTTGGTTGGCATTGAAGCCAGTAGACCTGACCGTGATGGTGTCCTGGCATGTCACGCCAGCTTCAAGTTACCACTATACTGCTTCTCGCTTGGAGTCATTCTTCAGTTTGCTCTAGAGTATGCGGGGAGGCGCTGTCAGGATGAAGTTTTGGAGAAATTCCCAGCGACCCCAACCCAGCCCGAACGCAGGCGAGAAGATGTCGAAGTTGGCGAGTTGTTACTGATGCTGCCACGTCCAATAATTTCAGAATGATGCCAATGTCACCAAAAAAAGCCGCCGGGGTATTTTCTGTCCAACGAGCCAGCGACAATAAAGTCTTCATGTCCATTGCTGACATCCCAGCTTCACCTGCTGTGGGTCCGAGCAAACCAACGTGTCAATGGAGTGGATCGAGCTCAAGGGGCTGAGCTAGAAAGGGAGTCGCAGACTAGAAACATCATATCATAACCTCCGCTTCACGTCTCTGGATACACCATCATTCAGCTTGATGTCTTCGTTGATGCAATGCCCCCTGAGAATGGGTCCCATATTTACGACGACAGGAAATACGAGTACTTAAATCCATACCTGTGAACATGCGGTCTCCCTCTGACCACCGGCCAACCGTCCATAACCAGCGATGCAGGAGCATTCTTCTGAGAGGGGAGAGGTGGAACTACCACATTTCGTGTTCTTGACCTCTGGTATTTCGACGGAAACCTTGCCGGAATCTTCGCAGGAAAGACTGGTGGCGGGGGAGGGCATTCATGGGGGCATACACCCAGGAGTTGATAACGAGGCGGCCATCTTTACGAACAAAGAGAAGTGGTTGATCGTAGGTATGGTTGCATTTGCTGGGATCTTTAGGTGGGTAAACGCAGAACGTGGCGCTGGAAGTATTATTACTGACAAGCACGCGCTGTCCTTACCTCCAGTCCCTTCACGGCGAACATCTACTTTCCCGTGGTACCTACTCTCACAGCTGTGTTTGACAAATCCACGGAACTCATCAACTTGACCGTAGGCGAGCTATCTTGGCGAACTCAGTAAATAACTAACGGCATATACATGTTTAGGTGACTCTGTATATGGTTCTCCAGGGAGTGGGTGGGTCATCTAGAAGTCCGTGAAGCTTTCACGTCTAACAACGAAGTTCCCAGCTCCGATGATCTGGGGAACTCTGTCAGACAATGTTGGTCGAAGGCCCATTATAGTTGCTTGTCTCCTTGTGCTCTCGTTATCATGCATCGGGCTAGCTCTGGTTCCTACCTCAGCATATTGGTTGCTTATGGTGTTGAGATGCTTTCAAGCGGCAGGTTCTGCAAGTACCATTGCCATTGGGGCAGGTGTGATCTCCGACATCTCTGCGCCCACGGAGCGCGGAGGATTCTTTGGATTCTTTATGCTTGGACCCATGATAGGTCCGGCTTTAGGTCCGGTGGTTGGTGGTGTGCTGGCGCAGAAATTTGGGTGGAGGCATGCCCTCTGTTCGCAATCTCAGCTTCGTTTTGTTTACTCGCGCTGTTTAGATCAATTTTCTGGTTCTTATGCATCGCTGCATCAACATGCCTTGTTATAATTTTAATGTAAGTCCTCATAGTACTTTCGTCACGCTGATGATGTGGCTGATAGAGGGTTTAGTATCATGCCAGAAACACTTCCTGCGGCTCGGCGCAGACAAAACAAGCTCTCTAGGATATTATATACACCCATCATTCCAACTGTGGGGAGAGACGTCCTCGCAAATCAAGTTGGAGACCCCCTTCTAAAGGAATCGTTCGAAAACCCCCTCAGGCTCTTTGCAAAAATGGATATCCTGCTTCTGCTCGCCGTCAACGCGTTAGTCTGCGGCGTATTCTATGGCGTTGTAGCGTCCACATCCTCGCTCTTCGAAAGAACGTATTCATTCTTGGATGAGATGAAAATAGGATTGTGTTTCTTGGCTGTCGGGGGTGGGATGACTCTTGGAAGCTGTGTGAATGGAAAGCTGTTGGATAAGTGGTACCATGCAGAGAAGGTGCGCTTCGCGAAGCAGCAATTGGATGACCTTAAGAAAGTGGATCTCGAGTCTATCGACAAACTACCAAACTTCCCGCTGGAAAGGGTGGGTTCATGTTACCCCAGAATTCGTTCGCCGAGAATGTGACATTGGCTATCTTAGGCTCGCCTCAGGTTTATGCCACCACTCACGATAGCTCTGGCTGCCTGCACAACCGGTTATGGATGGGCACTGGAGAAACACGCAAACATCGCTGTCCCGTTGATTCTGCAGGCAATCAGTAAGCAACCCAAATCGACGACAATAACCTTGATATTAACATGACTATTTAAGTTGGATATCTGTGTGTCGGCATCATGAGTGGTTCCTCGACGATCATGCTTGATCTTGTCCCTAACCGAAGTTCAGCGGTTACAGCTTGTGTGAGCGTCTGCCTTCGCCCCTTCATTAAGGGTTACTCGCTTAACTAGGAATTACCTACAGAATAACCTCGTCCGCTGTCTCTTGGGAGCCGGTTTGGTTTCAGTCCTAGAGCTCCTGTTCGAAGCCGTCGGCGTAGGATACACATACGTCCTATTGACAGGAATGACGTTAATATCACTGCCGATAATATTCATCGAGCTCAAACTAGGACCTGCTATCAGGGTGAAACGTTTGGGTACAGCCGTAGGACAAGCGGGTATATGAGCACGAGCTCAAAGGGATCGCCATGAATTTGCATGTTTTAAATATTACCCTCCTACCATATTACTAGATTCTTCACTGTGTATCTGTGTGGCTATAACACACTGTCAATATACTGTACACTTCGATTTATCGACCAGGTGCTGGAATTGGCGTAATTCCTCCCCATGCCCTTTCATATTGATTGGCGGGCTTGACCTTAGCCCCTAGTTTCTGAGCGGCATGCAACGGCCAGTGAGGGTTTCGCAGGAGTGCTCTTGCAAGCAGGATAACGTCAGCTTTGCCCTCTTTAAGGTAGAATTCAGCTTGTTCCGGCTCTGTAATAAGCCCAACAGTGCCAACGCAAAGATCTGGCAGAGCTTTCTTCAGCTCCGCGGCAAAGGGAACCTAAGGAAATGATTCAGTCTTCGCGTCGTTCAGGAACTGAACACGACAACCTGATAGCCAGGCTCAAGTGGGATTACTTGCGCAGCCCAGTTACCTCCAGAGCTACAGTCGATGAGGTCGACACCTAAGTCCTGCAATCGAGCCGCGAGGATCTTGCTTTGCTCGATGCCCCATTGTAGCCATTTCCCGTTGGCATCCTGTTCGGGGCCTTCCGCCCAATCCGTAGCGCTAATGCGTACGAAAAGAGGCTTCGTAGACCAAGCTTTTCGGACCCTCTGAACAAGAGTACTAATGACCCGGAGGCGGTTCTCTAGAAGTTGACCGCCATATATGTCATTACGTGTATTGGATAGAGGCGAGACGAACGAATGGAGGAGGTATCCATGAGCAGCATGAATTTCGATGAAATCGAATCCCGCCTTATCTGCGCGTTCAGCGGATTCGACGAAAGCGTTAATGACTTTATTTATATCTCCTTCTGTCATTTGTTTCGGGTCCGGGAAGGCACCCTCTTTGAACGACATATTACTGGGTCCATAAACTGGAAAACACTGTAAGTTGCCAGATTCAAACCCTCACAAGATGTAGTCGTACCCCTGTCCGGCCAACCATTCTCCTCCGTGGTAGCCGTGAATGGTACACCCCTTCCAGCGCGCCTTTGCACCCATGGAGCATGGGTGGAAGCTTTTCGACCTGCGTGCGCCAGCTGGACCCCGATCTTGGTTCCCTGCGCGTGGACAAAGGAGACGATTCGTTTCAATGGTTCGATTTGAGTGTCCGTCCATAGTCCCTTTTCGAGAGTGATTAGGCGATGTCATAAACCGAAGGTTTTAAGAAATAGCCCATACTGCATCTTCTGGTGCAATCCTCCCCTCGGGAAGGACGGAGGTTGCTTCAACGATGATGGCACCGACTCCTCTGGTGGCGAATCCCTAGAGATTCGTAGTGCTTAGTCTCAACTGGAATGACTTGTGGATTCGCTAGCAGTCTCTTACACCAAGATGAACGAGGTGCCAGTCCGTAGCATGGCCATTGTCGGAACTGTATTGGCACATTGGAGCCTAGTGAGGCCTTCAGTGGCACTGCGCACCTCCCGGTGATTATGATGCTCACCGCCCATATCCTGTTCTTGAACGTTGTTCCCCTGATAGTCAGGGGCTTGAACAGCAGAGGGCTCTCTGCATCCTAAAGCGACGGTTAGCTATATTGCCGTCGCAGTGTAGGAGTAACCCACCGAGTCCCAAGGAGTGCCGATTTCAGGCTCATTCAGGGGGTAAAATTCTTTCGCACCTGGGACGGCTTTGTTGAACAAGTCGGAAGGCATCGTTCAGTCAAAGAAACATCACGATCCGAGTTGCTGGACTTTTATATCGCTGCGCATTCCAGAGTTTGTCAGCATTGGATGCTATCAATATTCGCCATTTGGTTGTGAACCGCTCGAATATCTTCTCCGGAAGGGATGGACCGGTTAATTTCCCATCAATACTATTGATCTGTGCAAGTACCCACAGGAGATCGCTAACGTCATGGACACGATAATGATTATAAAGAGCACTCCCACGTTTGACTCTACCACCACTTCCACCCTCATGGCGAAGTCGCTACCCGAATCTCTTCTCGAGCAGCTGAAAAAGATTAATCCAGATGCTGACTTCAGCGGAAGTCCACCTAAGGTCCGTTCTTCAACTGGGGAATGCTATTTTGTGAAGTTGGGATCGCCCTCGGAAAACGAACAGTATATGGGAGAAGCAGAGTCGCTAAGGGCCATAAACACCGCGGCGCCTGGTCTGGCGCCGAAAATACTGTCATATGGCACGGGTGCAAATGGGAATCCCTACTTCATCTCGGAGTACAAGAACATGGCTGGTCTAACTGGAGAAGCTGCCAATGTGTTGGCGAAGAGGTTGGCCAGAGAGCTGCATCAATTTCGGAGCCAGAAGGGTTTCGGTTTCGAGGTTCCTACGTATTGCGGAGCGACTAGGCAAAAGAATGGCTGGTATGAAACTTGGGAGAAGTGTTATGATGCCTTGATCGGGAATTTGCTGGAGGGTCTATCCGAACGAGGGTATGATGATCTCGTTAGTACAGGCGGGGAAGTCCGCAACAGGTACGTAGTATTCTGATGGCACACGGTACTGCAACTGGATGATTGGATATACAATAGTGTGATTCCGAAATTACTTGGTAGGTCTCATGTCCCATTGTCGAGACCTACAGTATCTGTAAGTTTGACCCTATCGATAGGTCAGCTCAACATCCAGCCAGTCTTGCTGCATGGCGATCTTTGGGTTAGAAACATGCTTTCCTGTCGATTTTGGACACAATGCGATTCAACGAGCCTTGTTTAGAGTGGAAACGTGGGCATTGATTCTGCAAGGGGACAGCCGGTAATATTTGATCCGTCGTCATATTACGGGCATAACGAGGCAGAGTAAGCTACTCCATTGTGATGAGGGAGTGATGTCTATGCTGATTATTATTAGCCTGGCCATCGCCCGCATTTTTGGAGGGTTTCCACAGTCGTTTTATGAAACTTACCACAAGTATTACCCGAAGACTGAGCCTGTATCTCAGTATAGTTTGAGAGCAGAGCTATACGAGTTATACCATTACCTCAATCACGCACTATTGTTTGGAGTAAGTGTGCAGTTCCTGAAAGGAGCTCGGGTCTGATTCTGCATTGCAGGGTGGCTACGCACAAAATGCGCAGAAAATTATGAGCAAGTTGCTGTCAGCGACTGCGAGTTTGTGAAGTTTTGGAACATTTTACGATGCCATGAAAAAGTGCAGTTGTAGGATGATCGGAGCGTTGGAGTGAGCCAGTTAAGAGTCAGTAACATGGCAGGAGGCAGTGTTTGTCCTTGTGGACGTGACTGATGATGACTATTACTTTCAATAATGACAAACACCGCTTGCTCACTCAGCTTCGTCTTCGACAACGACCGTGTCTGAAGACCGCCTTGAGCCTCCTCCATCCTCTAGGCCTAAAACTGATTCGCAATCCCAGGATTTTTGGCTTATTGGAGAATCCAAAAGTTTGGCGTTTGCTGCTCGGATTTTGACTTTGAGGATTTGTACTCATGGAAATGAGCCAAGGTAAGGTATGCATGTTAGTTGGCCTCAGGTTTGCTCAACTCCTTTTGAGATTACAATGCTACTCAAGAAACCTACGATTACGAAGACCCGAACTATGGTATAGAGGAGGAGGATGGCTATGAGGACATTACGCAGGAGGACTGCTGGACCGTTATTTCAAGTTTCTTTGAGCAAAAGGGTCTTGTGCGTCAACAACTCGATTCGTTTGATGAGTTCGTCCAGAATACAATGCAAGAACTAGTGGACGAGAACTCAGACCTTATCCTGGACCAAGCAGATCAGCACACCGGGCACGAAACAGACATGACCCGTCGTTATGAGATCAAATTTGGTCAAATCTATCTTTCTCGACCAACCGTAACGGAAGCGGATGGATCTGTTGTGCCCGTGTTTCCTCAGGAAGCTCGGTTGCGGAATCTCACTTATTCGGCGCCGCTATATATCGAGATGCGGAAGCGTGTTCTGGTAGGACGTGAGGATCCCGATACTCCAGGCGAAATTGCTTGGGAGGCTGAAAGGGAGGATCACCCGGATGATGCGACAAAGGTGTGGATTGGCAAGGTGTGTATGTCTTCGTCTCAGTACGTGTATCGGGAATTTAACATCCGTCATATAGGTGCCCATCATGCTTCGGTCGACCTTCTGTATTCTCCGTGGGCTCCAGGATCAGGATCTATATGACCTCAACGAGTGTCCTTACGACTCCGGAGGATACTTTATCATCAATGGTTCCGAAAAGGTCCTGATCGCCCAAGAGCGGATGGCCACAAACCATGTTTATGTCTTCGCTAAAGCTCAACCTTCGCCAATCAACTTCCTTGCTGAAATTCGCAGTGCGGTTGAGAAGGGAGGGAAGACGATTAGTCAATTTCAGGTGAAGATGTTCCACAGGAACCAGGAACGCTCTGTGAGTGTGCATTACCACTGGACCATATGCTTTCAACTCATATGTTTATTAGTTAGGAAATGTTATGAAAGCCACGATACCCTATATCAAGGTTGACATTCCTATCTGGGTCGTTTTTCGTGGCCTCGGCGTCATTTCTGATCGTGATATCCTTGAGCACATCTGTTATGATATGCAAGACGCCCAAATGCTGGAGATGCTCAAACCTTGTATAGATGATGGTTTTGTGATTCAGGATCGAGAAGTGGCGCTGGACTTCATTGGCAATCGTGGTACAACGACTGGTCTATCCCGTGAGCGTCGCATCCGCTATGCTCAGGAAATTTTGCAGAAGGAGATGTTGCCTCACGTCTCCATGGCGGAGGGCTCTGAATCGAAGAAGGCGTACTTCTTCGGTTATATGATTCATCGACTGCTACTCGCTGCTTTGGAGCGACGGGAGCTTGACGATCGTGACCACTTCGGCAAGAAGCGTCTCGATCTAGCTGGCCCTCTCCTTGCCAACCTCTTCCGCATGCTTTTCCGGAAGTTGACGAAGGATGTATACCGCTACCTCCAGAAGGTGCGTCCCTTTCATGGTCTTCGTCGTAGTTCCACAGCCTATGCTGATCATTGAACTTCGCAGTGCGTTGAAACACACAAGGAGTTCAATCTTGCTCTCGCTGTCAAGCACCAGACAATCACCAATGGTCTCAAGTATTCCTTGGCAACCGGAAACTGGGGTGACCAAAAGAAGTCGATGTCTTCGAAAGCTGGTGTTTCCCAGGTGCTCAACCGTTACACATATGCGTCCACCCTGTCACATTTGCGTCGTTGCAACACACCTCTCGGACGAGAAGGCAAGATTGCCAAACCCCGTCAACTCCACAATACTCACTGGGGTATGGTGTGTCCTGCGGAAACGCCAGAAGGTCAAGCTTGTGGTCTCGTCAAGAATCTTGCACTCATGTCATGTATCTCCGTCGGCTCATACTCTGCCCCCGTCATCGAGTTCTTGGAAGAGTGGGGTCTCGAGTCGTTAGAAGAGAACGCGCATTCAACGACGCCTTGCACGAAGGTCTTCGTCAACGGTGTTTGGATGGGTGTACATCGTGACCCTGCCAACTTAGTCAAGACCATAAAGAAGTTGAGGCGGAAGGATGATATCAGTCCTGAAGTTTCTGTTGTCCGCGATATCCGAGAGAAAGAGCTTAGGATTTATACCGATGCTGGTCGCGTGTGCCGACCGCTCTTTATTGTGGAGAACCAGCAGTTGCTTCTGCAAAAGAAGCACATCCGTTGGTTAAACAATGGCTTTGACGACGAGGGCAACGAATACAAGTGGGAGCAATTGATTAAGGGCGGTGTTATCGAATTGCTGGACGCTGAAGAAGAGGAGACTGTCATGATCTCGATGACTCCAGAGGACCTGGAGAACTCTCGTCTGCAAGCTGCTGGTGTTGACCCCCATGCGAATGATGGAGACTTCGACCCTGCAGCGCGCCTCAAAGCTGGTACTCATGCTCATACCTGGACGCACTGCGAGATTCATCCGAGTATGATTCTCGGTATCTGTGCTAGTATCATTCCTTTCCCTGACCATAACCAAGTAAGTTGTCTGGAACATTATCTTCGAACGCAGTTTTTTCTAACCCTATTTCTAGTCTCCTCGTAACACCTATCAATCCGCCATGGGTAAGCAGGCCATGGGCATATATTTGACCAATTTCTTGATTCGTATGGATACTATGGCCAACATCCTCTATTACCCCCAAAAACCACTTGCGACCACTCGCTCCATGGAATACCTCAAGTTCCGAGAGCTACCAGCGGGTCAAAATGCTATCGTTGCGATTTTGTGCTACAGTGGTTACAACCAAGAAGATTCCGTCATCATGAACCAAAGTTCTATTGATCGTGGCCTCTTCCGTAGTATCTATTACCGAAGCTATATGGATTTGGAGAAGAAGAGTGGTATTCAGCAACTGGAGGAGTTTGAGAAGCCAACGCGAGAGACCACGCTTCGCATGAAGCATGGCACCTACGACAAGTTGGAGGATGACGGTTTGATTGCACCTGGCACTGGTGTCCGCGGGGAGGATATCATCATTGGGAAGACCGCCCCTATACCACCGGATAGCGAGGAACTCGGTCAACGAACGCGTACACACACGAGGCGTGACGTCTCGACCCCTCTCAAGAGCACAGAGAGTGGTATCGTTGATCAAGTTTTGATTACGACCAACTCTGAAGGACAGAAGTTCGTCAAAGTCCGTGTTCGCTCTACTCGTATACCCCAAATCGGCGATAAATTCGCGTCCCGCCACGGTCAAAAGGGTACGATTGGTATCACATACCGTCAAGAAGACATGCCCTTCACCGCCGAGGGTATCGTTCCCGACCTTATCATTAATCCCCACGCCATCCCGTCCCGTATGACTATCGGTCACTTGGTTGAGTGTCTCCTCTCCAAGGTGGCAACTCTCATTGGCAATGAAGGTGATGCCACACCTTTCACGGACCTGACCGTTGAGTCCGTCTCGACATTCCTCCGACAAAAGGGCTACCAGTCTCGTGGTCTTGAAGTTATGTATCACGGACATACTGGTCGTAAGCTTCAAGCTCAGGTATACCTCGGCCCAACATATTATCAACGTCTCAAGCACATGGTGGATGATAAGATTCATTCCCGTGCGAGAGGCCCTGTACAAATTCTTACGAGACAGCCTGTGGAAGGTCGTAGTCGTGACGGTGGTTTGCGATTTGGAGAGATGGAGCGTGATTGTATGATTTCGCATGGTATTGCTGGGTTCCTGAAGGAGCGTCTATTTGAGGCTAGTGATGCCTATCGTTTGCATGTCTGTGACATGTGAGTCTCAACTATTGTTCGTTGCTTTCGGATGGTGCCTCACCTGTCTATAGTTGTGGTCTCACTGCCATCGCTAATCTCAAGAAACAAACCTTCGAGGTTAGTATCCATCTTGGCCACAACCTCTTGGATTACTAATACCCTTTTTCAGTGCCGTGCATGCAAGAACAAGACGGCATGTTCACAGTTGTATATTCCTTATGCCGCCAAATTGTTGTTCCAGGTTTGTACTCTCCATCATTTCCTATTGTACATATCTGATTTTGTGATAGGAATTGCAAAGCATGAACATCGCAGCTCGTTTATATACCGTGTCTTCTGGGCGTATCCGTGATTAATTTTTGACATATGTTTATTAGAGTAGACTGTACTTAGTAATACACACCGCGGTGGAAACGTGACTTGTGTGTGACAACGAGACACAACCTGCGCACTTCAAAGAAGAGGAAAATGATATCTACTACGGATTAGTCAGTCATCCCCGTTACGACCTTCACTCATAAGGCCTTCTCTTTCGCCGGGGTGGTGCGCGTTTTCTCCTGAAAGTCGCTCCGGACGATGTTTCTTAGAAGGATCCTCATCATCCTCATCCTCGTCGCCGATCTCAAAGACGACTTGATCTCCGGCTAACGATTGAGGGTGACCATTGCGGGTCCCTACAAGGGTTGCGTCATCGTCGTCGTCGTCCCTTAACCTCTGTCGGTGACGAAGGGACTCCATACCGTAGTCTTCGGCGTCGTTTTCATCCTGGGCAATTTCATCAGACATAGCTAGGCGCCTGTTATTTTCTGATGGACGCCAGAGGAATGCGATGGCACCGAAGGCGACGAGGTAAAGCAGAGCCAACCAGCCATCTAACAACCACCAGCGGACTTTCCACTGTTTGGCTTCGAAATCTAGGGGTCGTCGCTGCGTGAGCGTCTGAGGGACTTAGAAATGATAGAACATTACCTTCAGCCAAGCGACCCGAGAATGCGAAGGAAGAGACAACAAAGAAGGCAAATATAGTAAAGACAACGAAAATGAGGATGTAGTGGAGGCGCTGGAACATCCTGAGCTTATAGCGCTGCTTGCGTTCACGGAGGTAGACGATTGTAGCTAAACGCAGGATTAAGAGTCTGGCTAACAGATAGGCAAGAAGGCGTACCATTCAGCGAGTACATGATCCAGAGGAGGAAGCCACTGAGGGTGAATGCCAAAGGCACGACAAACATAAGAAGGACTAGTGCTGATGTCGATTCCAGAGATAATTCAACAATGCCAACGGAGTACAAAACTGCAGTAATGTGAGAAGGTGAGCGGAAATCGGATACTGCTGTACTCACTGCCGAAGATAAAATGGGCACCAGCCAAAATCTGACACTTCAGCATGGTCCTACCCAGAGATTCCTTCACGACACTGAGGCCCATTGCAACGACGAGCAACATGAAGAACGACATAGAGGCCTTTCCAGCATCAAGAATAGAAACTGAACATTGCTATCAGGTACAACAACAACACCAGGGCATCCATATCTTACCGACAATGAGGAAGATGGTCGAAGCCGTGCCCCGGCCATGTGCATTGAGATAGCGGTAATAAGCTGGTCTAGAAAATCAGCTCAAATACAAAGGCACCCGCTGAGTTGCATACCCCAGTTGGCTACCATTTCAATGACAAGGAGGGCGACAAGACCAGAAAGGTAGTTCTACGAAAAGTCAGTACGAGTGGACTCGAGATGTCCTAGAACCAAACTCACTTGTAGCGGCAATAAATCTTGCGAGTGTTTGTAGCAAAACCAACCCCAAATCAATCCAAAGATGGCATAAATCACTGACATAGCAAAATAGAACTACGCGAGAAATAGTTAAGACACGGACACCAAGTCGTGTGAAGATGCAGGCACGTACATTGACTTTGGGATAATCTATGGCTTCTAATTGGCCATCGAACGTGTTTCTGAAGAGAATGTTGCCCTTGTACTGTGGGTGGTATGGAACGTCTGTGGGTGTACGACTGGTTGTTGAACTAGAGGACAGGGGTATTATAGCTGGGATGGATAAGGCTCACAACGATGCTGTAGAGGAACAAGTTACGCACCAACGCAGTAATATCCGGTCTTTTTCACAAGATAGTGGATAGGTTCACTATATGACAAAATTCCGTCTGGACTCGGGTTGGGGTTAACCGACAGTCGGGGAGTGAGTACATCCCGCCGCCGGGGCGTTTCGTTTTTTGAAGGCATTGCCCGTTCACGTTGTGTTGGCCCATTGAGATCCTTGGTAGTTACAGGTGAAGAAGGATCGACAGAAGCTTTATTTGAGGGTAGGAGGACACGTGCAGACCAAAAGCTCGTGTCATTGATCGTCTTGCCCTGTGGAAGATCGAGAATGAAACGCCCAAGTTGTTCTCGTGTACAAACCCCGCGTGCAAGAGCGTCGGAGGTGCAGACATATGTTTTCTGTTTCTGGATGCTCAAACCCACTGAAGGATCGGAAGACGTGCGAGCTTACTGGCACAAGGTCATCGTCGTCCGCAGAATCTGCCTTTCCCAAGTATGATGCGTCTGCCCATTCATATACGACCATAGCTACTTGCCCTTGGGAGCTCTGGTCAAACGTAACTTGGGCTCGGGGTCAGTATGGGTACAGCTTGGAGCCACGAGTAGTGCACCATTGATGTATGTGTTGTCGCCAGCCCACATGCCACTACATGTTTGCCTGGAATAATCTGTAGCAAATATTGAGGGATCGAGAAACGTCAGATGATTGTAGCCAACCTGAGTCAGATATTGGGACTTGAAAAGCAGAAACAAAGGGGATTAAGGAGAGGAGAGAAATAAATATTAAGGGTAGCATAACCGTAGCCTGCGAGGGCATGATGACAAGTGGAAGCAACGTTGTGTGTTTGTCCTTGTTGTATCCGCGTCCTGTGGCTGTCACTCCTCACCGCAGCCTTGGCCCATTACGTCGTCAATCATGCTAGGCGACGACGAGGACGTCTTCGACAGCGTCACTTGGGAGTCTCCCTCTGCACCAGCCTACGATGACCACATTGCAGTTCCACCAGGGCCAGGCTTCAAGCAGAGCACTGCTGACTCTGGTGACCCACACGAGCCCAAATGGGAGGGCTACTTGGTGACTTCAGTCAAGGACCCAGTCAAGGAACTGGCTGAAACTAAAGATGCTTATGTTTCATACCTCGTCTCTGCTAAGGTCTGCCTAATCTATTGCTCCTCTCCCGCAAATCTTTGCTAATCTTTTCCTCTGAAGACAAACCTACCCATATTCTCAACTTCAAATCCGTCTTCGCGGCGGAGATTCCAGGACTTCGTCTTTCTCCGTAACCACCTCGTGCGAGACTTCCCTGCATGCGTCGTACCAGCTCTTCCAGACAAACATAGGCTAGGTGCGACTTCTTGACTCATAAATGCAAAGGGCTCGTCCAAACCTGACCTGCAGAGTATATCACTGGCGATCGATTCAGCCCTGAATTCATTGAACGCCGAAGACTCGAGTACGATCCTCCCACATTCTGCCCTATACAACTGCTGAGTTTCCTGTAGGCTCCACCGATTCTTGCAGAGAATAGCAAGACATCCTACTCTTCAACGCAGCACTCTTGTGCGCGCATTCTTCGAGTCGACCGAATGGGTATGCCTTGTCTTTCATGAATGGTACCTCATCTAATCACTGTCCATTAGCATGTATACATGCACCAACATGTTGCACACCCGCCTGGCTCCGAACCCTCCCCTAGTATCATCGACAACATCTCCGATACCCTCTTGAATGCATTCTCCCGTGTTAAGAAACCCGACGAACGATTCCTCATAATGCGCGAAGGGGTAGACAAGTTTGAAGATGGCCTGAATCACACAGAACGGTTGTACTCGCGGATCAGGAACAGAACAAGTGGTGAGTTTCATGTAGCGGCCCTTCCCCTCACTCCGAGAATCTGAGGCTAAATGAGATGGAAACCCTGAATCCGGTGAAGATCTCACTGCAGATTACCACGACTTGGCTGTAGCCGTTCAGGGCCTAGGATTCCTTGAATCAGGAATAACGGATCCTTTGAACCACTTCTCTAACACCCTCCTCGAATTCTCAGCGTTGCTGCGTCATATGGTGCGTAGTTTATACTAATGATATTCGCGCCACTTACCATCTCTACTAGACGCATACAACGACGGATCCTCTTCTCAACCACCTACACTCGCTTTTGACCTACTCGCATGCTAATCGCGCTGTCCTTAGATTGCGTGATCAGAAACAATTGGATTTTGAAGAGCTTTCAGAGTATCTTTCTGGTGTCACTGCTGAACGCGATCGCCTTGCTGCAGTCATCAGCGGTCATGCAGGCAGCACCGGTCTCGGTATTGGGGCTTACATCAAGGACCGTGTAGACGCGCTGCGCGGTGCCGATGATGACAGAAGTCGGGTGGAGAAGATGCGCAAATTGGACGCCAAAATCAAAGAGGTGGGCTATCTTCGTTTTCGGCGCTTTGGACCACACTCACGCCAATATAGCTGCAAGATGCTGTGACAACGGCGCATGAAACATCTGACGCTTTCAGCGACGAGACCCTTAGAGAGCAGGTCATTTTCCAGCATGCAAAGGAGGCAGAGATGAAGGAGATGCTTGGGAACTTTGCCGACGGTCAGATCGAATTCTACAAAGCAGTGAGCTCATTTTCATTGCTTCTACTCATACCGACTCTCATTGCGACGATCAGGCGATGGAGGAATGGGACCGCATCATACCTATAATACAGCGGATTCGTGTGGACATTTAGTTTATTGAAGTATTGTTTCTGCCACTTTGTATATTAGCCCCATGACCATAAGGACTGATAGCGAGCAGCCATGTCTGTCTACAGACTCAGGTCTTTCATGCGCTGCAATTTATCTCCAGATTCCTGGACAGCGACAGATAACTGCACAAAAACATCAGCCTTTCGAGTTGACTGAGCAGATACTAGAGTACGCACATTGATTATTCCTGTGTTGACCGCCCGCAACATGTGTAACTCCGCATCATCGGAAGTGCCTGACGTCGTATTCTGCGGTTCCGCCGGAATCCAAGGCGGGGGGTCCTGAAGGTGAATCTTGAGATTCAATACCATCTCAGCTTGAAGTAAAGGCAAGCAAAGGCGGACCTTTGCATGGGAAACTGTCGGGACCGCGTCATCCTTAAGTTCGATGATAACGGCAAACGTGATGTCGTCTAGGATCGTTTGTGCAGGTAAGGCTTTGCGCAACTGGCGAGATGCTTACCTCCAAGCTCTAGCTGTCCGAGCACCGATTCGATCATATTAATCTTAATGAGGAACGAGCGGAAGTATTGTGCGAGACCACCAGGGGTCATCGCGTTCTCAACACTCAATGTAGTCTCTGTGAATCGACGCTATTGAATAGGAGAAAATCAGGATACCTTATGTCCTTGTTAAAAGGCTCGACTTGAATCATGTGTTCGACCGAGAAGATGAAACGTTCCAGTGCGACTTGATTCTGGTCTTTAATGGCAACAATTATTTTCTCAACATTTCCCTATTCATTACAACAATTTGGTAAAAGCGACGGGTGGAATCACATTCAAACGACAAACCTGCTCGAGTTCGTCACGGACAGCTTTAACTGCACCAGAGATATACTCGTTCAACGCGGGATGACGGGATTGGTACACTGGTGTCTCATATTTCTTGCGCCGGACAAAAATGTCAGGTGGGTAGACTTGGCGGACGTACAGGATCGTGTGGATAGCCACCTCGACTGCGACGAGTGCCTGAATGAGTACAAGGAGCAACAATTTGAGATTGCTGGGATGTACTGAATTCTGTGATCCCGCGGACGGTTTCTGTTTCTTCTACTGTCAATGACAAGAATAGGTGGAGGATGAAAAGAGGGACGAACCGTTGAAGGTGAGTGTTCTATTCTCACTCATAGCATCGCTACTGTTTGCTGAACGCGGCCTTAAGCTTAGGGATGGAGACAGTGGTGAAGTCAAACGTGGGAGTTCTCTTTATAATCATTATTATCGTGTCCATGACGTTAGCGATCCCCTGCATGATTTAAAATCTGAGAACCAACATGCATGCCACTGGCAAGGACATCCGGTGGGTTTGAAATCGTGCATAGTCAAAGAACTATAAGTAGTACATGGATGTACAGACGATTGCAGTAGTATGTATTCAGCGAAAACTTGAGAAATCATAATCTGATGTTTATAACATGAGTTCGGAGTAATCTGTACGATGTATCTATTTCCTTTCCACCGGGACTCTCGGGCACTTCTTTCTGATCTTTCTAATCTTGGGACAGATCGGCTGCAGTTCAAGGAGTATCACGGGCAGGGACAACAGCGCTATTCCGTCAACAAGATATACGTTGAACCAACACCAATAGCATTAAATATTAGTTCGATAACGGATACCAAATAGCACTCAGGAGGCAATGGAGAAGATTATCCTACGTGAACCTGGTGAGCGCGTAGCGATGAGCACGAAACATAAATGTACTGACACAATCCGTGACTGCAGAACCTTGGCCAGGAACTAGGTCGATCATAACCGTGGAAGAGCTCTTCATGATGCCTATACACACGCGGTGGTCTGGTGGAATCATCGCCCTCTGCGCAAGCAGTTCATGGACAAAGAACCTCGGTTCGAATCCTGCCCCCCCACAGTCCGTGGACTACATGTTGACACCATGTGACTCTTCTCACCACTCGGAATACGGAATGCGAAATGGAGGACGTCAGGGAGATCATTTGCAGTAATGCAACATGACTGCACTGGGAGGGGAGCTGAAGCATTAGTAAGCGATAAAACCCACCAACGGCAGGGGTTGTTTGGGTATGGAAGTAACTCACG